>JACDJE010000064.1:7499516-7919487 GCA_016647715.1 Pavo muticus
TCCCCCCCTCCCTTCTTCTCCACAAAATGAAAGAAAAGAGAAAAAGCCCCTCAGAAGATGAGTAAACAAGAATATGCTAATCTACTCTAGGGTGCTCCACCTTCCCAATTGAATGATTCCCATTAAAACTGCAGGGATCATGACTAATCAATCAGCTTGAAGAAGCAGATAGCTCCAGAGGTTCAAACAATTTTGCTGTTTTCTTTCTTTCCCCCTTCTCTTCTCCTCTTCCTCTTTCCCCCTATCACTTTCTCCTCTCCTATTTATTATTATTATTATTTTTTTCAAGGAGACAATCAAGATGAATGGATCAATGTGACAAAAATGCTGCACCCCCCTTTTTGCAGTCTCCCCAGCTTTCTTTCTCAGTCCAGTCCAAAACACACATTCCTATTTTTTTTTCTTGGCAAAAGAGAAAGCTATTTCTCCTCTCAGACTCCCCGTTGCACTTTGCTGGTAAACCTTATGCTCCTCTGCAGCACATAAAGAGTCTTGAAACTTGAGTCTCAGATATTTTTTTAATTGCTTTCTTTCTTTCTCTCTTTTTCACTCTCTCTCTCCCTTTTTCTCATTCTTTCTTTTCCTCTTATTATTTTCTTAAAGTTATGCAATCAGCCAGGCTCCCCCTTTTGTGGTCCCCCTCAGAGCGGTTGTGTGCAGCTAATCCAAATGTTGCATCAAAAGGTCCCCATCGAATCATGAGCAGCTAAAAGGAGAGAAGCTTGTTGGAGAGCAATTGCCTTCCAGAAGCTGCAGCAACAGAGCAGGATTTGGCTTTTGAATGCTCCCAAAGACTCCTGTTGTTGTTGTTTGGTTGTTTGTTTGTTTTAAGTAATCAAAAAAAAATAATAATAATTTTGTTGGTGGACTGAGTCAAAAAATCCTCTCTCAATATTGCTAGCTGTCCAGTCTAAGGAATTCAGCTCCCCTGGCTTCCCTGGCTTAGTTGCAGCCACAGGTAAGCTTCTGGCTGCTTGCTGGTTTGAAGATCTCTTTCTGAGCTGGGACGTTTCTTTTTTTTCTCCTTTCCTTTTTTTTTTTTTTTTTTAAATAATATTTTTTTCACTCTTGAAAGATCTCAAAAGCTCCCCCTGATGGCAACAAAAAGTATTTTTCTAAGCACTCAATAAGTGGAAATAGCAGCAGCACGCTGAACCTACTGGCCATTACTCCGTTCAGATGAAGCCCAGTAGAATGGAGCTGAGTTACAGCAAATTCAGCCTCAAACCCAGGAATTCCAATCATCCTCTTCCTCTGTGTCAAACTTCATTGCTGTCACTCCTTGTTTTCCTACAGACAATCTCTCAAGAGTTTTCCTGGGACTGCAACCTCGCTGCTTTTGCACACTGCCCTGTCGGTACAGGTTGTTATGGCCACCTGCATTTGAAATATACCTGATAAACTCAATGAAAGTAAATACTGCCATGTGGAAGAACTGTCGCATATTTTCAAGGCTTGCAGCAGACGGTTTTCCAGCTCCTCGCCAATGTGCAAACACTCAGGAATGTATAACTGGCATCTGATTCTCAGCGATGTTGCACACAGCCACAAGGACCCACAGAACTCAACAAGAATCAGAGCCGGTCAGCCCCTCTAATCGCATGACCTTCCCTCCATGCAGCTCTACTGGCAATAAAGATAAAAATACCAGCAACGTCTATGAAGTTTTGAATACAAGACCTCAAAGCAATTAAGCCTCTCACCAATCAAGAGGAAATTGTTAGGTAGCAAACAAACTATACCACGGTCTAAACTCCCACAAACGTCCCGAGGAACTCAGAGGGATGCAAAAAAAGCCACTTACACATACACGTCCGCTCAGCACAGCCTGTGCACTCCACTTTACTATTACAATTCTGCACATAAGGGATACTGAAAATCAAACAGAAGATCAAAAAGTTAACGTGAACGGGCTCAACTTCACATAAGAGCTAAACCAGGAAGAGCTGTGACGCCCAGGACACTGCTTTCCCCATTGGAAAACTCAGTGTCCGTGGGAACTCTGCCCTGGCTGGTAGGACAGGTCCTGCAGCTTAAATAATGTGGCTTCCAGTTTTTCCCGTGGAGAAAGTTAATTCTGCAAAATCAGAATGTTTCTTTGGGGCATTGTGATTTGGCTGAAATCATCAAAGAGAGCTGTTGGAATATTTCAATTTGATGGCATTGCATCATTTCATTTTGAACATACTTGACCTTCTACTCTTAAAATAGCAATGGCGAGAGCAAGAGCTTCACTGTAACCGATGTTCGACGTTCCAATGCAATGGATTACGATTCCTGTAACAACTTCAGGAGTATTTCTGCTACGAGCAAAATGCCCGAATCTCAACTTCCTGTATTTATGGTGGACAGAAGAAAGCATGAAGAGATGGAATTTACTTCTGAAGGACAAATTACAAGTTCTATGAGTTTTACTTCCAAGACATTGCAAAAGCGTAAAGAAAAAGTGGTGCATAAACTCCCGAGTCCTGAACGATAAAGAACAGAGAGTAGAAGAGTGATGTGATTTTAAGAATAGGGAGTAAATCTGGGATTCCTTAAGTCCATGGGTCAGATCTAACTTCCCTGACAACAGATGAAATTCTACCCTGCACAGATGGACATTTATTTTCTGCTTAAGCCAGTACTTAAGTGATGTACGGGCCTTCTGGCAGGGGGGTTTCTACCCAAGGAGAATAATCCTCCTGTTGAACTCGAGTGGAGTATTCTCTTAAGTAAAGGGAGCAGGATATTGTCCTGCATGTACAGATATTTTCACAAGAAAACAGGAAAAAAAAACCACCAAACCCTAGATACATATATAGAGACAAGAATTAAAATAGATATTTATGATATTATGCCAAAAAAATAGCACTGAGCTACATGCTGCATGCAGTCATTATAAGTAGAAATACTCAGCAGGAATCTTAGCTGAAGCTGCCAATAACTCCCAGGTTCAGGACTAGAGCTGAGTGAATAAATCATAACAAATAATGGTTTTGTCAAATTCTGACTTTCTTCCCCCTCCTATTTGCAAGCTGACTGCAAAACCTCGCAAATATGTTTGAAATTACATGCCCATTTCTCCCTCATATGCAGGATTTCTTTAAGGCCAATTAGCACACAATTTGCTGCAATGTACACATTTTCACATTTGTTCTGCGGCAATTAGGCGAGGAAGTCACACAGCATTATTCTTGGCTCCCTGGGGGTCAGGTTTAATCACTCATGGTATAGTAAAATTACTAATTACACATATGACGGGAGACTCCACAGTTTGAAATCTTCTTCGTCAAGAACGGTGTTGAATCTTCAAATTACTCACGTGAAGGTCAATTAAAAGCAATGTTTCTTGAAAGGCAAGCTGAAAAGTCTGCCAGATGCGGCTGAATTGAGGCCCTACTATTCCGAGCAAGTATTTGTACATCGCCGCCCTCGCTGCGCACAACTCCATCAATCACAGCGGAGGTTTATATGGTTTTTACCCCTCACCGACATCCCAATCAAGTCTCTCTGAACTTGGCCTGGGTCGGAGATGGCTGACGCGCAATCCAACAGCGACGCTGCTCAGAATCAGACAGGGCCCAGACACCAGATTTTAATGCAACGTGTTGGATTCAGGGAATATTTTATGCAATCAACAGTGGTATGATAGGAATCACGCTGCCTCCACAGAATAGCGAGAAATGAAACCCAAAGAGCCGAGAGCAGCGTCAAAGCGATGTGGATCTGGGCATTCTGGGCTGCCGATCCCACACAGCCCAACACCTCCATGCAGACAGAGCCACGGACTCAGCGTCCGAGCGGTGAGACAGGCGTGACGTGGAACCTCCACTGCCCCTCGTGAGGAGAAGGCAGAAAAACTGATAACTGAAGAAACAACAATAACAAATGTCACATATGCTCAATCCTGGAAAAGATTTAACAGAAGACCTCATTTGGACTCGGAAAATTTGCCAGTTTTTTTTGTTGCTGTTTTCTTTATCTGTCCTTTCTCATCGCGTTTTGAAGAGGACAAAGAATTAAAAGTTGCACTCCATGCTAACAAAAACCCCGAGTTTCTGAGTGCTTTACTATTGCCTGTGTTTTCACAAGGCCATCTAACGGCCCTAACTCGAGCAGAAACCAAAACACCAGCACTACGTTACCTTTATTAGTGGGCAGGAGACTCAACTGCTGCTCCCCGAGCTGCCCCACGTGTGAAACACACATGCTGTTACTTCACGTCAATGAAACAGCCTCACGTCAATTTGAAATATACCATTTAATCCAGAAAAGTTTCCTGGACAATAAAGAAAGAACTGCAATAAATGACAATCAAGACTAAAGACATAATTGATGGCTTTACAAAGGTATCAGTAATTTTATAAAGTAATTTGCAGTCAGTGGCTATAAATTCCTACTTAAACCTGGCATGCCACTCTTTTTTGCCCTGCAGAGAGCTGTATTACCTAACAATACTGATGCCTGTTCGCCTGGAATTCAGTTACTTTATCCTCCAAATTTCCCACAAGAAATATCATATTTCCAGAAAAGTTACATATTCTTTGTATTTTATTTTTTTTCACCACATTCTTGAAATACATTCTCGGGGGTTGGGCTATAATCTCTATTCTACAATGCTGTGGGGAGAGCAGAAAGTGATGTTTCTCACTGTAGAGGATTTAAACAATGGGGCAAATCCTTCCTCCTTGAATTAAACCCCGTAAATTCTAATTAGTGCCATGGGCCCATCTTCGCTTGGCCTGCATGGCAGAACCCGGGTGTTGGGGTCAGATCATGTGAGTGAAACCCTCGCTGGGTGCAAGGACCCAACCACCACAGAGCATGGCCAGGTGCACCCCAATACCCTTCAGCCACGTCCCTAAGGTCTGTGGGGTGGCCCTGGGTCTCCACTCAGGTCTGTGGAGCCATGTCCCCCACCCAGAGAGCATAGCAGGGTGAGGGAGGCAGGTTCCTAACCCGGCGGACTGATGGGGGCAGCAAAATCCCAGCCTATAGCAGGAGATGTGAGCGGAGGAAGGACCTCCTGGGTCCCAAAAGTGTCCCCAGGCCCAGTGGCTCCCTCATGCCCTCAGTGGGACCCAGCTCCCAGCACCCTCCCAAACCTCCTGGCATCGCCTCCACACCCAAAGCCTCCTCTCACAGGGGTTTGAAGCTCAACAAGGACACAAACACTTTGCCTCGCCTTCCCCCTCATGTAAGGGGAATGCCTGCTGTAAAAGGCTCTTTGCCCACTGATTTAAGATTCTCAGATGAAATCAGGGTACTCAAACCTAGAACTGCAGAACCCTATTTTTATCACTTCTGTACTTCCAATGAGAAATTTCTGAGAGGCCACGACAATGCAGTATTAACAGCATTTTCCTTGAAAAGACAGGTAAAAGCCAGGAGGGTACCAGCACATATACCTTGATTTACCAAATGTAAGATGTACTGTGTGGTTTCCAAACCACCTCATTCAAAAGCCATGTATTCTCTGCTATTCTGGGGGGTTGGCTCAAATGCTGGTGGAAGAGTTCAGGTATTTTGCCCAAAATCCTGTTAGTGTTATAATAACACGATTTTCTATTGAGTTATCTGAGGGACCCAGCTGGGAAGGAAAGCCAAGAGATAGGCATCTCCCAGTGATTTGCAAATTCTGGTGGTTGGGTTTTGACCTACAGACAAAAAGAGCACGGGGCCATTGCTTTACTCACTCCTGAGCACTTCCAATTTGTTCAGAAGGGACCATCCCACTGAATCAAAGAAATACCAGCACTGCACAGTCAAACAAATCTAACAAGGAAAAGGCAGCCTTATTTCACTGAGGTCTCCTTTTGTAAATATATGGGACATCAGAAGATATGCTCCATCCAGCCAGCAAGTATCCATAACCCAAAACATGGCTGCGGTTGCTGGCAATTAGTCGCAGTCCCGTGGGCAAGTCTCAACCAGGAGGTCAAGTACTGTACAAGCTGTGGAGCCTAAACAATCCACTCAGATCTACTGATGCTTTTTCCTCCACAAGATAAATAACATGCATGGGTGCAGAGATGGAAGGGGGCTTTTTTGGAAAGGAAAGCGGGGACTCTGCTACCTGACTACTTGTTCAGAACATACATGGATGCTATCAGTATTCCAGTGCTCTGCTTTGACATCTTTGTCAAGCCATACATAAAGCATTAAGAGAGACCACAACCAAGAGTCCTGGTGGGCACCCCTTCACCCCACGTGCCAGGCTGCTGGTGGTGGAGAAGGAGCCAGAGAAGGGGCTCTGCTTACTGCACACTGCAGCTGGCATGCTGCGGCACTTCATTGGAAGAGCCAACTGCCCTGAAAGCCAGGAGGAAAGCAAGGTGCTGGCACATACATAGGTGCTGGGAGAGATGAGGAGCAGAACTCATATGGGAATGTGTGGCCCAGGAATAATCTAGAAAATCCAAACATATCAGGCCGTGTTTTGGTATTTGCAGGCATCATCTACAAGAAAGTTCAACATACCTAAATGTTTTTCCTAAACTAAATTTCTGCTTCAATGCCAGTACTAACAGGATTAACAAGAGAAACCTGTTGTGTCTTGCTATTGAAGAAGATAATCAAGCAATGATAAACAAATTGATCAGCAGACAGACACTGTGTGTCATTCTGCAACAAGAAAGCCAAAGGACGGAATTCAGCAGAAAAACTTCTCTCTGCATCTGAGAGAAATTCCCAGCGAAATGGGATTTCCCCTTTCTGCTTTCATTTGAATGGCATTTGAAAAACACAGCTGTGAAGTCCCATGCACACGAGGTACGGAGCCAAGCGGGGAACCCTCCCAGCCAGGCCCACAGCCCTCAGCAGCTCTGAGATGAGCAGCCCGGTGTGTCTGCATGGCACCAGGGCCCAGCATTACGCCTTGACTCCAATGCTCCCAAACTGGAAAAGGAACCTGCTCCTTGCCCAGGTGTGGGTCCTCAAAATCACAGAGCAATTATCAGCCTGCCTGGAAGATATAGGCACTTTCAGTCATGCGCTTAAGTGAAGTTTCACAACTTTCTGTCATCCCCTTGCACCTGAACAAAGCTCTCCCATCCGCCTTGCACCCGGTGCCTTCACCTTCCTGTGCCTCCCAGCACTCTGCCACCAGAATCCACTGATATGAAATGATTTGTCAAAAGAAAGTCTGGGTAAGGATGTATTAAATCAAAACATTCCACTCATACCTCCCGGGCTTCTCGATGCAACTGAGATTCCTCAAATATGGTAAAAAACAAAAACCAACAAAACAAGAAGACAAAACAAAACTGAGAAGAAAAGAACAGAAAGGGTGGAAATAGAAACCAGGCAGACGAAAAGCAGAAGAGAAAAGAAAACCTACAACAAAACACAAATAAGTTGGAGGACAGCTCTCACTGAGAGCTGCAGTTTCTTGGGTTTTGGGTGTGTTTTCTTTGGTTAAGAATTTGGCCTAGGTGGCTTTCTGTGATATGTCACTGCGGGACATAAGTACAATATAGCAAGCATTATAGGAAACGATTGCCATATGGTGAGGGTGGTGGCAGCCTGTGCTTTCCCAGCCACCCCCTATTGCTTTCGTCTGCACTAAAGCTGCATTTAAGCTAGTGAAATCCATCTCTATCTGCCTTAATGTACGAATACGTTTTCAGCCAAGACCCACCACTGCCTACAGTTGACTATGGCAACTCTCAATCGAAACGTCTAAGCAAGGTTCTGACTTCATCCCCAGTTCATGGTGAATGCATTTAATGGGATTTCCAAAAACTGCCTTTGCTCTTCCAGGTGATACCCAGCTCTCCAGTGACAGGTAGCAGATCTCTCCGACGCAGCACTGACTGTCGAACCCTGTTTGCCCACCAGCATAGAAAACAGAAAATGTTGCAAGGGCAGCTATAAAAGCCACAGAGAACTGATCTGAGAAAAGTATAACCTTGTTTGTACCAGAGGATATTTCCTGAATCTTCCTTTTAAAACTGCTTGCTGTTGCACAAGGACAGCTGTGTGCAGAGCTGGACATGCAGATGGACAGGACTGTGGAAATGTGTGACCCATGGTATTGCACTTCAGATACGCTGCCCAGTCAGGTAACAACCTGTGAGCATGGGAATGACCTGGTTAAGAATCTCAGGAAAATAGAAAATTCCTCAGGAGGCAAAAACTAGAATTGAAATATCAAAATTTATCCTGTAGCAAAAAATAGCCTCCTTTCACTTCTTTGCCACCAATGCTTTAAAAAAAGAATGAGGAAGAAGAAAAGTGTATCAAATGAAAACCCAAATAATACATGAAAATATTCTCCTAAACTAAATAGGCACAGAATCGCAAAGCCCTGTATAAATTCAATAATATTCGTAGAAAACCTTGAAACCTACAGACTTAAACTTAATTTTCTAAAGTACATTTCTATAGTGCAATACAAATCTCATTAAATTCCATAGTTCATGATATTTATACAAAAAGGTACCCGTTGTTATTAAATGCTATATGACCCACCCAGAAATGTTAGTAACTCTTTCTGGGATACCAAAATCTTCAGTTCAGGCATCAAAAAAAAGAATAAAGCAGTTTGGTCTGATTTTAATTTGATCAGACTGGAGTTGTTTTCAGAAAAGTGCACCGAATGGTTACAATGAAAAATAGAACGGCTTTATGTCCACAAATGAAATCAACTTTGTTAGGAGTATTCACAATATTTCAGCTCCTAAAATGCCGTGCGCTCCAAAACAGTGCATGCTTTGTAGCAAATAACGTCCTGCCAGGTTTTAATAGAAAATGATGTATGTGGAGTCTACAGCAATTACTTCACAGGGAGTGTGGGCAGCACTAAAGGTGAGCGAGGTGATGAGCGCCACTGTACAGGGTGGGGCAAATCCAACAAAATATAGAGCTATCTAGGCATATCCGTGCCTACTTTTCTAGTTATTTCAGTGCAAGCAAGGGATTCAATGAAGAGTCGATTCTTACACACTCAACTGTTTTCCAACCTTGTTAAGTGCTGCCAAGGTTATTAAGTTGATCCGATTGCTTGTGATGGCCTTCTGTGACGTGGTTTGTTGGAAGACACCACGAGCCTGCACTCATCAGAACCTTACCTAGAATGCTGCCAGGAGCAGCAGAGGGACCACAACAGAGGTGAAGCACACAGAAAGCTCAAGCCTTCACCCTTCCACGTCTAGATTCTTTTGCCATCAGTGGTGATGAATACAGTCACCAAGACTGCCATCAGTAAAGCACAATTAAAAAGTGAGAAGGAGTATCAGGCTCAACAAGAGTACTTTAAACCGCATCCTACATTGTTTTTGTTTATTTGTTTCCTTGTTCCACTAACTTACTTTTAATAAGGCTGATTGTAACAATGGCATAGAACTAAGAGAAAGGGGGGAAAAGAAGGAACACGTACTGTTTGTTTAGCTTGGGTCACACTGTGGATTTAGACTTCACTTTTCTCTCAATTTTGTGCAAAGATTGGCTTTAAGAAGAAACACATTTCTGGAATTGGGAACCTACCGCATGGTACAGCTCTCAAGATACCACGCCAGAGTGCCTTTTTAGTTATTTTTTAGATGAATTTCCCATGACAGATCATGTCACAAGAACATTCCATTTATTCAGCAGAGAACTTTCTCTCGAAGTTACCAAGGGGTTTAAAAACTACATGCAGAGAAGTTTCAGAACCAACACCTATGGGCTGGAGGCATCCAGCTCAGGTTCACCAGAGCCGCGTTCAGCCAACGCCTTCCAGTTTCAGCTGCAACTTAAGATTAAACTCAGGATGCTCATAAGGCAACAGACCTGTTTGCCTTTCTCTGTTCTCTCGCTGCCACCACACCCAGGAGTAAAATCCTAATAGAGCTCCCTGAAACTATGGGTCCAGCCTCAACAACCCTTTTCAGGGTACAGAATAAACCTGTTTGGTGATTAAGACGTTCTTAATGCTAAGGATTACTAAATGCATGATAATTAGCATACACCCCTAAGCCAGCTTCAGCCAGAAAAGCTGTAAGAAACTCGATTGCAATCCATTTTGGAGGTCCACAGCAGGAGGCACTGTGGGAAGCTGGCTGAGGGTCTCAGCTCTTCAGCTGATCCATGTTTGGCCTATGGGCAAGAGATGAACACAACTGGTGCAGGATGCTGGTGCTGGGGAGAGCACAGGTGGCCAATGCTCTGGCCAGCATGGATCCTGGGGAAGGGGTGGGAACCTCTCTCAGGAGGAAATGGCACTTCTCTCCAACACTAGTTCTTCCCAAAACGGCTGCTGAAGCCAGCCTGCTTTTTGTTCTCAGTAATCACTTTACCAAAATTTCAAAGGCATTATGTAACTGAAACAGTGTAAAGTTATTGCTACCGACATTGTCAATAAATCATTAACATTTCTTAACAGGAACAGCACAACTGTTCATGTCATGGCTGTCTCATTCACTTTCAAATCAAAGCTTTCAAATTAAATATTCATTTAATATTTAAATATTAATGCAGTCCCACTGTTTCTGTAACAAATATTAATTTCTTATGGCATTTCCAGGCAAATGCATATATTATAAACTCCATCTCCCGCAGGAGAGCCCTCAGCCTTCCCATTCCCTCTTTCAGCATCATCCTGACACCGGGCCAGGAAGGGACTTTGAAAGAAGGAGAAGGAGAAGGAGGGGCAGACTGATGCAGGGAAGCAAGATGGATAATCTAACTTAAAGCGTACCCCATTCCTCTCCTCCCACACAACCTCCCCACCCTTAGATCAGGATATCGAAGGCTGCCATTATATCTCCCGCCTACAGAATGACTCATTCATACATTCAGCAATTCCTGTTGGAAAAAAAACAGTGAATGCCTCTGACACCAGAGCCCATTACAGAAATTAAACTTTGCAAATCATCAGGGAGGGGCAAGTTTTAAGTCTTTCAAGGAGCACGCCTGGTCTCCCAGGCCTCAGTAAGAGCAGAATTGATTTGACAATAAGCTTTTACAGCCTTAATGCCTCTGGTAGGCAACACGCACATACCTGGGTAGGAAGCAGGTCAGAAGAACAGAGTACTTCTCTCTTGCATTTTTTTCCCCAAGTGGTTCATCTCAAGTAAAAAGACACTGAACAGCAATTCGCAGTGCTATTCCCATTGCTGTACCACAGGTTGATTCCTAAGAGTTGCACAAAGGGCACTCCTTGCCCATCCATTCTGCCTCCCATCCCATCCAGGGAAAGCTCCGGGCTTCCAAGGATGTCACTCAAAAGGAAAACTCAGATTGGAAGCATCCAGAGCAGAAGCTAAGATTACTCACTGATAAATATCTGTGATGCATCCCCATTCACACAGACTAATTTTCTACACAGTTTACTATAATTACTTCTGTTGCTTGTAGCTTCCTTATCCCCTCTCCTGGGACCATTAAGCCTAAGTTACTCAGAATGAGGAATAAAAGCTCTATGGCCTTCAGGCTCTTTCATATTTTCTCTCACTATTTCCTTCTCCAGTCTCGAAGCATCTCAGTTTTTGTTTTTACAAAATACTTTGTCCACATAAAATTCATTCACATGCAAGGGAAGGAAAATTATTCCTTGTCTCAACTTGTTAATGGCTCCAGACCTCCCTTTCGCCACATATCAGCCTATGGGCTCTTCGGAATGAGGTTAGCATTATCACGAGTTAACAATAGGCTTCTAACTGGAGTGGACATGGGTTGCAACTGAAATACTCTGGAGATGGATTTCAGCAGACATTTCTGATTGCTTGTTGGATACCGACTCAAAAAATGGTGTTGAAAGATTCCAGTCAGAAGAGCAGGAGGTGCTTGCCTGGAGGAACCATGCAGCAGGAGCTGCGTGACCGGTACCGTGTCTCTACACCCTTCTAACCCCACTACATACTAAGCCTTTGTGTTCAGGCATTCATAACCTGAATGCTTGATAGGCTTATGGCAGATATGTCCTTAGTTAATTTTGAAGACATGAAGACTAGAATTTAGGTGAAAGTCCTGCCTCAAATGGGATCTCGCCTTTCGTTGCAGCTTGCTGTCACAGGGCAAGAGGCAGAAGCCAGATAATCACTTATGATTAAAATCATAAAGGACTTCGGCAGTGCTAACATCAAGCACTGTTACCACTGAGAGAGGAGTCTGGATGCTTAGTCTGCCTGAGATGAAGATGGGATGCTTACACATAGCAAGCTTTCCTTCAGTGCCAACCCCATACAGAGACAGGCTTTTCCTGGAAAGTGCGCTCCTGTGCAGAAACCAGAGGCCTATGAATCCCTGCCTACTCACTGGCATGAGAGGTGAAACAAAAGTTGGCATCAGGTTTCCTTGAAGTCCCAGAAATCTCATAGCAAGGTACAGCCATCACCTCCAGAATCATGGAAGCCCACCAACGTGGTCAGACAAACATCTCACCCACCCATCACCCCTCCACTTACAGCCCCCACCACCCTCCCTTCCCTCCCAGCAGCCTCTTCTTGCCAAACCTATCCCTTCCCCTCCTGCCAAAACTTGTTCCTATATTTCTAGCCCCAAAATTAATGTTCACCTCCCTTCCTC
The DNA here is from genome assembly GCA_016647715.1 of Pavo muticus. Classification (NCBI taxonomy): domain Eukaryota; kingdom Metazoa; phylum Chordata; class Aves; order Galliformes; family Phasianidae; genus Pavo; species Pavo muticus. Next base: position 7,512,006 of record JACDJE010000064.1, read on the forward strand.
CTTCCTTGTCTGTAATTGCATCCTTCTCCTCTCTTACTGTCCAACTCCTCCACGTTCATTTTCTTTCTCCCATTACTCTCACTTTCCATTCTTGTCTCTCATCCTTCCCACTTGTAAATGGTTCCCGTCCTTCTTTATATTCTACTTCATCCTTTCTCCTTCCAAAGCAGCATCCAGCTCCTGGAAGCATTCAGTGCCTATTTTACCGCTGTTCCGTAAAATACTTCCTGATCTTTTTTTTCTCTTAAAAAAAAAAGAGAGATGCCACAGAAAAATAAACTGTATTCATTTTTGAAAGTCCCCGTGCCCATTAAGCCACCTCACTCAGCTGAGTTTTTTACTGCTCATCATAAAGCCTCCTGCAGTCCCATTATAGTTGACTAAGAATAAAGCATGGCTTGAAAATAATCCCAACATTACTGATTTCCTCCTGTGCTTCTTAACCTATTTAGAAGAATCAACATATTAGGAGAAGCACTCCACGCCAGGTTTCAAGGGCAGTGCCCGAAGGAGAAAGGTGATGGGGAGCACAGGCAGCTCCTGCTGCATCCACCAAGCTCTTAGCAGCCCTTGAGCAACAAAGGGAGTGGCTGCAATGCTGCCAGTGCTCACCTTGCCCTGAGACACAGGCTGCACATTTGCTATGGATTAGGGCACGTTTGAGTGACGTTGGTCTTGTTTTTCAACTGGAGATGAGAGGGAGGGAGGGTGCATCGAGGCCTCCAGAAGTGACACAAGTAAGCAAAACAGCAAAAGTGCAGGAGCAGCCCCAGCAGCAGATGGCAATGCTGGAATGGGTCCCAGGCTTGGCTGTGGGAGCAGGTGACCAAAGGCTGCTTGTGTTTTGGGGTGGACATGCAGGAGGAACACGAAGCCTGAGTCAGAGCCACACCTCACGCGTGGCCGTCAACAGTGTCTGATATTGTTAAGCAGGAGAACTCTGGCATCAGAGGGAAAGTTTTCTGGGTCCTCGCCAATGAAGTGATTGCTGAGGAGGATATTAGGTGTAACAGGATGTTTTTCTAGCGATGGCTGAAGGCAGAAGCTAAGTCACTGCTTTGGCTTCTCTTCTTCCACACCTCCACCAGGGATCAAAACAGATCCCTAGGTGGAGGAGAAGCTTTGGCTGCGCAGCCAGTATAATTCACTCACACTCTTTCTGAACAATTTATTTTAAAAATATTAATAATTTCATTAGAGATGAGCGCATTTTCCAGCTATCCAGCTCATTCTCCCTCTCTGATGCTGACACTTCAAATATACTGTTATAGAGTTATACCATTACTAGATTAAAAGGATGTCACAGACAGTGTCAATTACGAATTCAAGTGAATGCATTAAGAGCAAAAAATCTCCTGAAAGTATTATGTCAGTTGTCTGGCATTACTCTCTGCAGTTGTGGTATGCACTATAGGTAAAAAGGAAAGTTAGAAAAGCTCTACATCCTGTATCAGGAGGTGGGTAAAGGTGGCCCAAAGTTTGTCTTACCTCTATTTAATGATCCTCAAAAGATTTCATACAAGAGGAGCTCAAAATTGCCAGCAAAATCTGCAGTAGCACAGACTTGGAGACCTTTCAGCTGAAGGATTTATGTTCCTTGAAAAACAGAAGGAAAAAATTTGCCACCAAAACAGCAAGCCCCCAAAGAACCACGAGCAACATGGAGTCCACAGGACCATGCTACATCACAGCACAGAGCCAAGCAGGGCAGTTATGTAGGTATACAGGTTTTCCCTTATGTTGTCTTTCACCAAAGCTTCTTTGGCTACCTCTGCTGGCTCTCAGCCTGCCACTACCTCCAGCTCAGACCAGGCACAGCTTTTCTCCTGCCTTCCCGTAGACACCGGGCAGGAACTGGCATGCTGTATCAATGTCACTAGCCCCGCCAGCACGCTGCAAACAGCTCTGTTTTGCTTCATTACTGGCAATACTCTTCTCCAGCTATTACATATCTATAGCTACTTGTCCTTTCTCCAAAATGATGTCACCTATCCCTTGCAGCCTGCAAGACAGACAAGACAGACATACATTCATACCAGTTTTGCTCTGTCTCCGCTCTGTGTAAACAGGCTGAGATGATGATGCATCCCATGGAGCTGAGCCGGACGAGCTGTAACAGTGACAAGTGGCTCCTACTACCTTCCCCTACCCAGGAGAAACTTTGTGCATTGCATGCTACCAAAAAAGTGAGCAGGGATTTTTCCAAGATGAATTAGGACTACTGCATTTTATAGCCAGGTGAGTGCCAAATGTATATTTGTATCAGAACGTGACACTTCACACAGTGTATGATGTCCCACGTGCCAAGCCGCTCCATTTTTTACTATTTCAGTTTTTCGCCTTATCATGTTTTCTGCATTCTTTTTTTAAGCAGCCATCTGTTGCAATTACAGCAATGAGTTGCACCAGCACAGATGGGAGAAAATCCGTAAGGTTGCAGAGTCAAGATTTCAGCGATTAGGAAATCCCTGAATTATGCTTGATTGTGCAATCAAAATTTGTTCCCCATATGCACACACTCTAAGAGCCACCTCCCGAACGCTGCCATCATGTGCTTCCTTATCACGTGCTGCTTACCTCTGCCTCACTCCACACGCAGATCCTGGCTCCAGGAATGAACTGGAGTGGAGAGAAAATGAAGTTTTATTTTTTGCACGTGAGTACAGGCAGCACAGCAAAGGGGGCTCTTCCTTTGCCACGCATTGGTAGATCAGGTGCAGGAGCTCCAAAAACAATGCAACAGAGCACGAGCTGCCAACGCAGCTCCAGTAAAATGCACATCAGCAATAGAGGAGCGAGGTCCCCACCGCCATCCAATGTCAAGTCTGTGTCAGCGGAAGTTTGAGAGTTTTGCACTGAAACAGCTGTGAGGTTGTTTGGGTTTGTTTTTTTCTTAAATGGGTAATACAACATAATTTCCTCCCAATTTGTTCCTGGAAGGAGAAGACGAGTTTGGCTCACATCTCATGAGAGATGAAGCAGCAGAGAAAATTTCAGCCTGAAAGAGTAACTGAGGAAAATGTGAAGGTTTTATCTTGAAAGCATGAGAAAACTGTAACCTTGGCTGGTAGTTCTCATTCAGCCCACACTGTGAAGTAGCTGCATCCGAGGGCATTTCTTTCTAGGTAGGTTTGATGTCCACTTTTTTGTTTGTTTTTCAGCCACAAGGTCTAATCACATTCTCTCTTGAAGCGATACAAAATTAAGCAAACGGTTTTGGCCAGAAGAGATGGAAAATAGCAGAAAACAAAGCTTTTGACAGTCTGAATGCTTCGGCTCCAAACCTTTCAAAATGACGGGATTCAAATTTTCCCTCCATGTGAGGTCCTGAGACCAATTTTACCTCTGTTTAATTCTGAAGCACCGAGTTTCGGTTTTATTTTGAGCTGCACAAAAATCTGAAGCCCTCCACTCCTTGAGGGCTATGTAAGACTCTGCTTTCCCTCTGTGGGTATGGCTTGGAAGATGCTTTCTAGAGACATACTCCTCAGATGTGTGTGAACGCCTCCGTATTTGGCTAAATGTTGGTTCAAGTACCTTTGGGTGATTGTGCAAGGCCGACCTCCACGTGCAGCATTCACTTAGCAGGGGCAGATCTCTGCAGCAGCACTTTGGTTCACCTCTGAAGAGCTGGCAGAGAACTGGGGAAAAGCCATCACTGAAACTATATCTTCAAATCACGCAAGTCCAAAGAAGCAGCGATGTTCTCCCTGCCCTTGGAACACCTGGAGCACTTCTCCCAGGGGTAACTCACTGCTCCGTCAGTTATTTCCAAAACCGCATTTCTTCGTTCTGGAAGGAGGGGAATTTCCCCGGTTTATTGCCCAGCTCCACGATCCTCATGATGACTGAGCGACTGAAGGCAGTTCTCACCTTGCAGAAGGGAGGTCAGCTCTGAGCGAGGGAGGATGCTCATTCCCTTTGCCACGCAGGAAGCACAAGTCAGATTGTGCTGTGCTATCAATAAACTCAGCCTATTTTTTCAGCAACAAACTGTAAGTTTTTTCCAGCAAGTGCACTTATTATAAGTTTGTTTGCCAAGTGGAGTGGTGTTGCCTCCCTCCTTGATTATGGTTAAGTAAAAGTGGTTTTGTTTCAAATGGGAAAACAAATGGAACAGATTCTCTGGCCATCCAACACTCACATGCACCTCTGGAATGAATTTTATCACTCAGCATGGGTGGGAGGGAGGAAATAGCTTTCTGGACGCCCCTTGCTACAATAAGGGAAGCTGATCACAATAGAAGATAGTCCACAATCTATTATCTTTGACAGTGTTTTACACAACTGTCACAGTGGAATGCAAGTCAGAGAAAAAAAAGGGTTGGGCCAAATCCCTAGAAAACACAAAGCAATATATACTGGAGAATTTGCCCCTTTGTCTACAGTGTATGGAATTATTTGTGCCAAATCACTTCATAGGAAAATCTGGGCTTTTTTTCCTGGTGCTGGACAAGTTACTTGGAGGCACAGTGTTGCTGGTTCCTGCACAAGAACAACCTCTTTGTCCATCCAGCCTCCACCTAGCTCAGCATCCTGCTGCAAACTGCATCCAGGTGGCAAAGGGAGTGCCTGGAGCAGATGAGCCTTCAGCCCCAGCACAGAACAGCAGATGATGCCTGAAGATAAGCCGAAAGCCTCTGCTTCTTCATCCCAAAGGAAAATGAGCAAAGTACCCACACCATTTCCTGGGTTTCTGTCTTACTAGTGCACAGATAACAGATTTCACAACTACCTAAAAATTGTACCTGATTGTTAGCCAGGCATTTGTTCCTACCTGCCACCTTCTGCTAGCTCAGTGGTGAAAGCATGCATGCACTTGGAATGTGGAGCTTCGGGCACCCACTTTCTGGGATTTCAGATGAAATACCCATATTCCACTGGCAGAGAAGAAAGGAAGCACTACCTGTTTCTCTCACCTGGGACTGTTAGACACATTCAGAATGGGATTTCTTATCCACTAAAGTTTCTGAGGGCTGACCTGAAGGACATGGGCTGTTTCCTTGAAATAGCACGCAGCGTATTACATCAGGCTTGTGTCTGTCCCAGGCTGAACTATTCAGTAACTGGAGAATGGAAAAATGCTGCCAGCGCCCAAGTTGCATGTTGCCTCCTCCCTCTGTAAGCTCCTTATCTGGGGAACGCCTGGTGGATGGGACAGCAGAGCTTCTGCCAGAGAGTCCCGTCCCTTCAGGGGGCCCAAATGGCCCCAGACATCCCACTGAAGCAGCAGAGCTTGTCCCGGGCAGGAGCAGGCCCTGTATCACAAGGCAGCAGGAGCGACACACTCAATGACTGATGAGGATCACCCTTCCTAGGCTTTCGTAGTGCTGTGTATAATGCAGCAGGATTCTGATGAGCACGGAGCAACGGGTAGTTTTGCCATCAGAGGGAGTAAAATCAGCTTAGGTGAGCACCTAAGGGTGTCTGGCTGGCAGACTGCCTGCTTCCAACACAGCCCAGTGAACTCAGCTCCACCGCCAAGAAAACAGTGGGATTTGTATTTTAAAGTGCCTCGTTAGATCAAGTGCTCATAGCCAAAGATGAAAGCAAGTCATAGGGGGAGGAACGGGGTGGTGGCAGCTGGGAATCTGGCAGCTGTGTGATCTCTGGGGGCTACAAATGAACATGTAAATTTCTATATTAAGCAGCAAACGCATCTATTAGGGTAAAATTGCTCCAGCTTAATTGTTAGATAGGCATGTTTGTTAAAATACAATTTAAGCAAGATCGTATCGTTCTTCCACACTCAAGAGTGTGTGCTCGATAACGTCGTTTGTCAGCAACTGCCTATTATGTTAAATAGCTGAGGAATTGCTGGATATCTTTCTGCTTAGATAATAACATTAAAGTTTCTTGAAGCATTTTAGAAGTCTGACTAATCTCTCTGTCTCTCTATTTTATTTTTCTAAAGTGAATTTAGTGCTGGTGAAAGGTTCCAGATTGACAGCCCTGGAGACAGAAGCGGACTGCTTATCCACGTAATAGGCCCAGGCCAGACAGCTGCAGCCAAGCACTGCTCCCTGCAGCCATCAGCTCCCGTGCCGTCATTCTGGACCCTTTGCTGAGTCTGAGATGGTGATGGGCATGGCTTTGTCTGGTTAATATTATATGGTTTCCTTTATATCCAGAGAGGTGGCTAAATTGAATCATTTCTGGAAAGGCACCAGGAGCCTAACTTGGCCTTACCTGCATCCTTTTGACTATTAAGGGTGCATCAGGACTTCAACAAAAGCTGCAGTGAGAAGGGTGAGTTACTCTACGTGGCTCGCTGATCTGAGAAGTGACAATATGTGGGCAGGCCTTCACAACACACAAAGCAAATAACCGCAGCCTCAAAGCAATCTTGAAGTCCAAGCCTCAAGAAATGCCTGTAATGAGAACTAACAAAGATGTGGAAAACAGTCTTGGGCCGAAACTGCCTAAAAATGCAACAAATGGAGCTAGGTGAACAACGGAAGATTTGTTTGCCATCTCCAAAGGAAAACAAACACGTTTGTTTGACACATAGCGAGCTGACACCACCTGGCTGCCTGGGCAATCATCAGCTGGCAGCAACACTCAGGAACCACCACACCAAGCTGCATTGCAATGACAGCCTGGCTGCAGAAAAGCTGATGATATGTGGTACTAATGCTGTCCAAGTCCCTGACTCACAACTTGCTCTCATTACCAAGCAAATCTAACCAGAGTGGGTAGATCTGGCTGCTATCTTAAATGAATGAGGAGGATATTTTCTTTGGCTGTCATTTCTGTTTTCATTTGCAGGAATGTTATTGGTCTTCGGATGCCATCATGGCACACTTGGAGGTAAGAAATTAACACGGACTATTATTTCTCTAAGCCTTTCCTTTCCCTAGCCAACAGCATCCAAATATCCACATTCAAGCCCAGCATTAGCAAGCTTGCTGCTATATTGTATTGGGGTAATTTCCAGCATCAAGTCCTTCTGAGTGAAAAGCCATCCCATACAAGATAAATGACCTTTACTCAACAATTCTTAAGTTGCTCTTGAGAAACTCTGTAACTGTTGGAGGAGGGAGGAGGATAAACCACAAGCCTCAACAAGGAGGAAGGTTTTACACAATAGTTCCTTGTTTTCCAAAATTTCCCCAAACAAATATCGTACTGGCAATTTCCATACTTCTATTTCAATCTGTTCTGGCTGTCAGAAGAATATCTACATCCCCAGCCCCGTGAAGACATGTGTACATTCTTAATATACACATAATGATTGCTGCTTCGTGCAGCTACTCCCAGGATGCGAAGTTTTGTTTGTACACAAAAGCCTTTACAGAATAGGGTTTTTGTCTTCTTATATACTTATTCAAATGAGCTCAGATATCAATTCAGTTTCCTACCATGGGAATATTACAATTGCAAATAAATTCTCTTTTATTCCAAATATTGACTATTCCAGGACACAAAGTGAAATTGCAGACATTTGGTTATAGCTGTTAGCAGTGCACTCATCCTAAGTGCAAGGAGCTGAGCTCACCCCAGTCCCAAAACTGATTTGGCTCCCACACCTCTGCACATTAGGTTCCATATTTCCATGCTCAAGTACAAAACCAACCTGTAACTTTAACGTTTAATATTTAAATGAAGTGTTCAATGTTTACACAGTAAGTTCTTTTTTTAAATTTAAACCCTTGCCTAAGCAAGACAGAAAATAGTAATGGGTGAACCTCAAACCACTGGAAGGCTGGGTCCAGTTCAGAAGCTTATCCAAACCTCTCCTGTGTGTAAAAAACATTGACTTAGAGACTTGCAAGAACATGAGTCATCTGGATGCGGCTCTGACTTACAGGCCATCACATTTTGAGTGATGGCCCCCAAGTTCTCCTCCTGATCACCAATTTTGCTATTGCTTTCAAATTTAATGATGCTGAGTCACACTGATGATAAAATCTTTGGAAAACCAGTTTAATCTGCCTGCAGAGCCAGAGCCAGAGAGGTCTGTCTGAGCACTGCCCTGATTTGCTCCCTTCTCAGCCTATTCCAGTCCACCCTGGAACATTCCCTGAGGCCAGGGCTGATGCAAAGGATGATACAAAATTAATAGATTTGCATTTGACTCCCCAGTCATCCTATTACCAGAGGGATTCCATAAAGGCCCTCTGATTTCACCTCCAGCACCTCTCTGTCAGCTTGGTTTATGTTAAGAGCCACAGAAAATTGTCAAACCAAACCTTGTGGCTAATGTAAGATGTAAGAAGCTGATGCAGTAGTTACATAAACTTCTGACAACTACATTCACCCAAACTGCACCCCAGAGCTGGGCAATGCACCAGTTGTTGTTTTTTTTTCTCAAGACTGAATGTATGTCCAACGTAAAGAGAAAGCTGCACACCCTGCAGCCATCCTTAGGGACTTCTCTCTAGAGACTGCAACATCCAAAGCCTTAAAAGGCAGCCATGGACAGGTCTGGGCGAACTTGGGGGCCTTCAGGACATCAAATGCATTCCTGATCTCTTATAACTCACGTTATTCACCATTAATCCACCAGGTTGAGGCATCCCATCTCATTTTATCTAACTGTTTATTGTAGGGTGATACAATCCACCACAAAACCACATCAGCCTTTATACACCAATAAACAATTTAAATGGTCATAGCTCAGCGGTCCAGAAATAACAACCATTTTTATCATTGAGGGATAAAGGGAGACAAGAAAAGTTAATAAAAAGGGAATAACCAAGCTTTCTGGAGCCTAAGCTAAACCTGATACAGCTCAAGAGTTTCAGTTCAGTCATTGTCTTCTTCAGCTTAATTCCTAGTGGAAATAAACCTTAATAGTTAACCGGTGCCATTGAGTCCATCAGAAGGAAAAAGGAAAAGAAGAGTTCTGCAGCTAGAGGAGCACGAGTCCCTAAGCAGACACACACAGTGACAACAAACAAACAATCAAAAAATAAAATACAATTAAAAACCAAACTGTTTAAACTCAGTGTTCATGGCTGCTGATGTTAATGGGGCTGACTTCACTGCCTTTATCATCATCTCCATCAGACTTGCCCTGCCTTGATGGAATTACTTCAGCAACATCTAGACCAGCCTCACCCCTCTGCAGTTGTTCATCTCAGGGCACCAGACCGTGACCCTGCAGAAGCAGGCAGCGGCTGTGCCACAGTGAACCAGCTGGAGCAGGAATCTGTCCATTGGTACGTTGGTTTTCTGTCATATCACTCCAAACAGAAAGGAAAGGACAAACAGAGAGCCAGAATTTAAGAAAAATTTACTGCCTTCAAGCAACAGCAATAACTTACAATATTATCCATCATCTGTGACACTTCCCAGGAATTTCTGGACTCATTCCTGTGACAACTTCAGAGAAGAAATCTGGGCTCTGCAAGGGCCCGAGTTACATCCTCTGATGGCAACATCACAGGAATCAAATTCAATCAAGGGAACCCAAATAACCTATTTTTATTCTTGCAACTTCTGGTAAATTTTATTTTTGTGACTTGAGGTGATTATTTTTCCCTTTTGATACCATTTTCAGTGCATGCCCTTCATTTCCCCTGTGGAGCCAGCCCAAATGTCACAGAGACTATTAATGGTGTGTACTTAACACACATACTCACAGTATGTTCATTCTCAGGAAGACTAAACATTATTGAAAGGTTACAGCATTTATTTTGATGTGTGTCTGTTTAACCAATTCTAGCAAATGTTACACAAACACAAAATGGGCTTTCCTTCCCTGCTCCTCACCAGCCATCCCAAGCCATTGATTTTGAAACAGAAATCCTTTCTCAAATCAATGAGGAATTTAAAACCTGATGTCACATGGCACGTGGAGACAGTTCAAGTGTACAACAAGCAAATATGTAAAGAAAGAAATATTTCATTCTTTCTCCCCCATAACCCTACTGGAGCCCATTAACAGCTTCAAGCTCACCATTTTCTACCAGCTTCTGGCTGATTTCAGGGGCCACGTCTCCAGCAGCAATATTAGGAAGAACCAGAAGTTTGGTTTCTCAATGTTTTGATTCTCATTTAATGGATGGCATTTGGATGGACTTTTCATGATCCCTAAGGATTTCACTGGGACTGAGCACAACAGTCAATAGGTAGAGCCCTTCCTGTGGCTGTTCCGAGCATGGAGAGAACAACAAACTTGTAAAACAACAAATTAGAGTTTAAATTCGCACAGTATCCCACCTGCAGTTTGAAGTGGACCTAACACTGTGCATTCATCCTCATCAGCCACCGCTCATCAGCAAAAGTGGGATTAATCATCTCCACTACAGCCACTAACAACCCTATTGATTATGTGTTATTTCTAGAGAGTTAAACCCTTAGGGCAAAAAAAAACCCAAAAAACCAAACCAAAACAATAACAAAACAAAAATAACACCAACACAGAAAAACCTAAAGCAAACAAGCCTTTCCCTGCTCTTGAAAGGCAACTCTGCATGAAGTCACCTAGATTTATTGCCAGGGAAGCCCCACCACACACCTTGGTTGACATCAAAGAGAGTCAAGGGCATATGAGGCCACAGTCAAGTCAGGCAGCTTCTTCCACCTTGTTTTTTCATTACCTTACAAGTTGCTTTGGACAATACATCCAGTGCCATCAAAACACTGTGCTAGCATGAACGTTGATCACACAAAGCCAGAATCACATAGCAGTAGCAGCTAATATTCGGAGTATTAGCAAAACTAATAAATAGGTGCCCTTAGTATACATCCCCAGCCTAAAAATACAGCCTTACCCAGTCAGGCACCAATCAAAGTCAGCGTCTTGTGACGCTGTGAGAAATTAGACTGACTGGACTCCTTAACCAAAAGGGCAAACATGAAAATAAAATCAGGAAAGAAGGCTGTCCTTTCCTCGAGCACTTTGCTGCTCTGACACCTTGTCCTTGGACACTAAGCTGCCCTCTTTGTCAGCAACTCATCATCAAAGCCACCTACCACTGCCCTGCTCCCCACATACCTTCCCACTGCCGGCAGCACGGCACCTGCTCAGGCTCTGCCCACCTGGGGAAGTTGGAGCAGCGAGGAGATTTGCAGCTGCGGGCAGCTTGGAAGTGGTGTCAGAGCCCATGGAGGCCTCTTAACTGCTCCCAAGGAGCTCTGTAATCCTACCTGTGTCTTCTCCAAATGGAGCAATATCGAATCTTGGGGGATGTTATGGGGTGAAGGAGGAGCCTGGAGTTAGGGCAGTAGAAGCAGAATAAAAGAGCAGTCCGTTCTCCATCCCAGCCACTCTTCTGCTCGCTGCAGTGTCCTGGTGTTCACGCCCGACCCAGTCAGACTGGGCAGCTCTTGGTGCACTGCCTCCAGCTGAGCAGGCTTGGAAGAGGGAAGGAGAGAGACGTCATGCCTCGTCTGGAGACAGCAATCCTTGGTCCTCAGGAGATGACCTTGAAAAGAAATGCCCTTCTCAGGGCAGACAGCCCAGTGATGCTATGGAAGGGAGCTTAGCAGCACTAGCACAAATAGCCATTGGCATTTTCCTATTGCCAAGACCGCAACCTTAAAAATAAGTAAATAAAATAGAAACCTTAGACTGGGCAACATCTTCATTCCTTAGCCAATTGTGAGGAGTAACAGAGAAGGTTGCACCCTCTGCCACCAGAGAAGAGGTTCACTGGGGCAGTGGATTTACCACTTCCACCTGGAAGCACTATTTCATGTGATTTTTTGCAGGATGGTCAGCTCCACGGTGCCAGGGCCCTCTAGGAACAGAGCAGCCCTGTTGGGGGGCCAGTGGGGTTCACAGTGACCCGTTCCTATCATGGTGTCCCACATTGTCCCTGTGCAGCAAGGACACCTGGGGGTGACCTCTGGGGACACCCCAAGCAAAAAAATCCTGCCTTTCTCTCACCCCAGAGGATAAATGAACCACCAAGCACAAAAACTTAAACCCAGCTGGAAAGAAACAGGAACTATTCCCAAACACGATACGAAAGCTCTTACTAGAAGTATAAAAGTAAATATTTTCATAATTCATTTTTCAATTTCATGCCACCTCTGCAATAATTATTTGCGGCGAAGATTCTGCCTGCCAAAATGTTACAGAATGCTACCAACACAGCCAGAGACATCTTTGGGAGGACTCTCACACAGCAGCCCCACAGCCACGAGAAGCAATGGATGCAGACATGCGTGGAGAGGAGCAGCCAGGGCACGGCATGGACCCTTCCCCAGGGCAGGTCCCAGCCACTCCAATGGCCCTCGGCTACGCCTCCTGTTTGCAGCAGGGCTGGCAGCAGGGGAATTTGCCCAATATTCCGACAAAACAGGGCCCTACGGGGTGCTGCGAGGCTGGACATACGCAGAACTATTTCGGCAGAGGACTCAAACAGCTGCATAGTTTCTGACCATCTCAGCACAACAACCCCATGTCAATACACAGAGAGGAATGCGGAGACCTCAACGGTGCCTCTCGACACCCATCTGTTTTTTAGAGTCAACTTCCCTGAACTCCTCTGCAAACTATTAGCACGCCGAACGTCCAGTTGAGGGCTATGTTTTGTGTGTGTGCTTTAATTCCAAAGTAAACTCTTCTGCCTCGAGAAACATGCAACACAATAAACTAATTTGAGCTGAGCTTAGTTTAATCTTTCTGGGCTTTTTGTTGTTTTGATCTGATCCCAGAAGTGGAAGTCTGGTTTAGGTATCGTGTTTTTGTTTTGTTTTGGGGTTGAGGTTTTTTTTCCTCTCATTCTGGGATTTGCTCTCCACAAGCCAGATTCCTGGATTTGACAAGTTCTGTTTTATGCTACTTACACTACCACCTGCGCAGCCAGAGAGATTTAAAAGGCTGACTTCTCTGTTGGTAAAAGCAACAACAAGCAAACAGAGCTGCGTTCAGGACAGGCTGAAAAGTAATTGGCTTCCTTTCTTCTCATGAGTTTACAGACGTGTCCTTCCCTGTTTTCCCTGTACGCACCCAATCCTTTTCCTCTTCCTAATGTGCTTGCTTCACCTCACAGAAGTTCTGACGCATTGGCATTGTTTAGTAATCCTCTTTTTTACACTCACTAATTAGCCCCTGCCTGAAGACGTAATGAAGGGGAGCCACACCATACCCGGGCTGCCTCAGGGGCTGCAGCGGCCATTCCTGCTGGGCAGCATCACCTCACCTCCGTGCCAGCTCATTGCTTCCCTCACCAGGCCAGGAAGACCCAGAGACCACAGCTTTCTCGTCAGGAGCCCGGTGATGCAATTTGCCCAATATCCAGGCAAAATGAGGCCAAACGTCCTTGCCTGGTGAAGTGACTCACGCTGCACACAGAGTCCTGCATGGGGTCGAGAGGAGGTCTGGGTGTCCTGATTCTCTTGTGTGGCTCAGCAGACCACAGCTGGAGCAGGAAGGGTGGGGAGTGAGAGCAATGGAGCAGAGCAGAGTGAGGGCTGAACCCCACAGAACCAACCTGACGGGTGGGAGATAAGCCTGACCTACACACTCCTGCTGCAGAGTTTAATTTTGGAAAAGCAAAGGTCAAAGGACTGGAAGTTTTGCTCAGTTCTTGAGGAAGGTCTGCCAAGCACTACTGCAACAGCCCAGCTCTCTGAGTACATCACACTACACTAACGGAAAAGGAAAAATAATAATAATAAAGAAGGAACAAGTAATCCCTTTGTATAAAAATAAAAGCAAATAATGTACTGTAAATATAAAAGTTATGTGGAGAGGTGAGATCTGACATTACAACTCAATGGGATTCTCCAATACAGTGTACAACTCAGAAAGCTGCCTTAGAAAAAAGTGTTTTTCTTGACTTCTCATTCTTTCACAGAAGTAAGGCAAAAGTCAGTAGGCAAAAATAATAACCAAAAAAACAAAGGCCAGCTGTTCCCAAAGGTAAGTGGGACCCTTCCTTCAATCTGCACACCCTTCTCTTCCCACTCCCTCCAGGCTCTCTCCCTCCACTCGGATAAATCTAAATGAGTAAAGCACACTGGGATACAAGAGAACAGAATGACTAAGAACTTGATGTGTAATAATACGTCTGTGCTGTAACTAGACATAAACCTTTTAAAAATTAAAATAGGTGAGTCAAACCTACAGAGACCTTTCTAAAAACCAGACAGAACCAAGAAAAAGCCTCATCCCACATTAGGGCATTTTCAGTTAAAGCACTTTTTACTTAAATAAAGCTGCCTATTATTGTAATTGCAAAATAGCTCTTCATTTCAGTTTGGCTTTGATAATGAGGCATTGAGTAAAAGCAGCATCCTGGACAGACACCGCCTGCATTTGGTTCTGTCTCCCTCCAAGTCACTCATCTTCACCCACTGGAGACACAAGGACAGACTGTTGCTTCAAGCCGCTGCAAATCAGACGCTGTTCCAGAAGAGCCAGGATTTTGGAAAAAAAGCAAAGCTTCTTGTAAAGATTGCAGTGCTTGTCGGTCCACAGAGCAAGGTGAAGTGCCAACAGGCAGGGGGAGATACGGTCACTGCTGCACAGCAGATGCTGCATGAACATGGAACTAAGTGTGACTTGCCTGAGGCTGAGCTCCTGTAGGATTGAGACCCAGAACCTGTATGCCATACAGCCACACATCCCTACACAGCCCACACTGCAGTGAATGGCACCCAGACCCACAGAGCGACAGCCTCACAAACCAAATTCTTCTCCCACTGTCAACACTACCAACTTGCAGCTAAGAAGCTAGTAAGACTCACATCCACAAAATGCAGAGCTGAGAATAGCTCCATTCAGAATCAGTCGATCAAATAGGCCATAAAATACATTAAAGAAAGAAGGAGGAAAAAAAAGTGGTGTAAATGAATATTCAGTCTATGGTTGACAAAAGATAATTCCACATCAAGGTATTCCTGGAACGCAGGAATGTAAGATATTCTGCTCCCGGCCTAATCCTGATTAGGTGCCTTGGGCTAAAAGGAAATGCTTTATGGTTCTGTTACAAAACATGAATAAACAGAAGCCTTGGGTTACAAAAAGTGAAAACTGAGTAGGGATTCCAAGATTTACCCCATTAATCATAAATTACTAAGAAAAGCAAATCATAAAAGAGCTCACTTTGTTTCCTCCATTATTTTTCAAAGCAGGAGCAGCCACAAAAACATAAGAACCGGTGATAAAAGACCAACGGTTGTGTAGAAATTGTGTGTAGGATGTTCATGGTCAGTTGTTCATTAGGATGGCTCACTTCCTAATGGAAGGGCCAGGTTGTGCAACGACTGCTTGCGCAGGGAGGAGTTATGGATGCAGTGGTCCCGCCGGCCCTGGCGGAGCTGGAGACGCCCGTCCTGAGCGCTGGGGCCGTGGTCTGGCCATGGGCTGCAGTGATTCAGGCAGCAGGGCTTCGGTTTGCCTCCTGGGAAGCTGCGCTCAGACCGTCTGGGCTGGAGGTGGAAAAGTCTCGTTAGATCATCCAGCTCATCTTCCTGCCAGCGCAGGTTTGTCTCCAAAGACATTTTCTAGGATTTTATCCAAACTGCTTTACGAAGTCCTAAACAATGGGATTCCACCATCGCGCTGCTGGGACTATTTCATAGCCCGGTGTCCTCTGCTTGTAAACATTTCCCGATAGCCACATTTATTTCATGTTGTTCCCATGTTATGCTGCTCTTTATAACCCCAGACTGCTCCCTCTCTGGCAAAGGGATGGCATAGAAGAAAAACTGAGCAGGATCCACCCTGCCCAGACTGCAGCGGTGTAACCCGCGGTGCCAGATTTCTCTTCAAAGGAAATAACAAAGTTCCACTTCAGGAAACAAGATGTGCCCCGGATCATCACGACCTCAGCCGTGTTTGGTCATCAGCTCAGCAGAAAGGATCACTTGGGGGATCTCCCTGCTCTCCCCCCTTCCACATTTAGAGGTTCTGTATCCCACAGTCGCGTTACACCCTCACCTGGTATTTCTTGCTCCCTCTACTGCACAAAGTCTCATTTGGCCATATTTATTCCTTTTTTTTAAACGTTGTTCTGGTCTTAAGGTTTACGCACAAGAAACCAGCGCACACAGCACAGCTGCCTTAGTCTATTTAGACTCTCTGTATCAAACGTTTCTTACCACAGCACCGTATGAATCCCGAAACTCTGATAAATAATGCATTCTAGCAAAAGATAAATCCATTTCCTTCTATTAGCTACAATGACAGCCTAAAATAGTAAAGGCGTTATTGGGATACTAAAGCAGCCATGGTTTCATTAAGAGCATTCACCATTCAGATCGCACTTTGAGCCCAAATAGGATAATTTCACGTTCCTTTGGTCCTTGTTCCCCTCCACTTATTGGCAGTGAGAGATTTACCTGATTTGCTCCTTCACTTTCCAGATCCTTGTAGAGGCTAATGAAGGAATCAAGCCTTCCTTTGCTGAGTTATTTAATCTCACCTGGGCATAATAAATGGGAAATCCCCAGCACTCTTTACAATATTTGTAGCACTGGGGCACTTTTACGACATGAATACAACTGGAGCATTGTTGTATCTTGAGATTTTTGTGGAAGTCTCTCTGCTAGGCATTTTCTCTCAATGTTCAGCCTGAGTTTTACTTATTTTCCTGCCTCTGCCTATAGCTTTGCCTCTGTTGGCTCAAACTAGACATTTCTGTTTCTCCCTGGTATTTATGTGTTTGAAGATAGTTATCATATGCCTACTTAGTCATTTTAAACCAAGCAGCCATACTTAGCTCTTTTTAATCCTCTAGTCATAAATCATCCCACCCTGGTCTTCTTTGCCAATATCAGGAATGTTTTCCTATAGTTCCAGAAGTGAGACATGCCCTGGTTAGAAAACAGCTTGTATATGACTGCATACAGAAGAACAGATTCAGAAATTACCAAAACAAAAAAGAGTATCCTCCAGCAGGTAAAATTCCCATGAGTTCCCAATCTTGTGCCTTGGGTTTCCTGCTGCAAAATCCTTCAAGAACCTCAGAACTAGGCAACGATATATCAAAATATCCAACAACACACCTAATCATTCATGTCACTTCTGACCCTTTGCCACTTGGGCCCAGGGCACTTCCTTCCTTGCACTTTGTTAAACGTGTTTTTAATCTGCTTAAATTGCACAGCAACATGGCACAATGTAAATGGGTGCATGACCCAAGCAATTTTTAAAGGACTTTTTTACAAAAGTGGCTCTTTCCCATTTGGCCAATGAAAAGGATTGGGCCATATCTTACCTTGTGTGTAGGCTACGGATAAGGGAAGGATGGAAGGGAGTCCCAACACCCTCTTTCCGCATTGCTGACCATGCACTCCTATCCACCTACCTTCAGTCATCCACTGCAGGAGCAACGATGCTATCTGTCCTGCCTATGGAACAAAACACGTCTCGCTGGGAGGCAGAGATGCTTCTGCAGTCGCTCTGCCCAAGGATGCACATGCTCGTCTGCTGTTCACATTCACTTCGGATCTTTCATCCTCACTTTTCTAATGGGATGGTGAGTAGAGAGCAGAGATCCCAGGTAATTATTATCCTGTAAAAGAAACCACTCTGCGTTCTTCCCCTCCTCCCTCCTTTATTTAAGAGTTAACACAGAGGACTTCCATGTGTAATCAGCCAAATACTGCAGAACAACTCTCAAAGACAAAACAAGGGCTTTTTTTTCTTAATACATTTCTTCCACTGTTCACTTGTTTATAGGATTCAGTCATTCTCAACAAGCCAAACCTGGCAGGACTAACCCTGATCCCACGTTCAGCAAAATTGCTGCTGTGTTTATATATCCAGGGGGACTTTTCAGAGAGGGAGAAAAGCACCTCCAGTATGTTAATTCCTAAGGACTCAACAATTAATGAACTAATCTTATTACACGTGCCGGGGGCGGAATCCTGCTAGATGAAACCTGAGCTAATGAATTAAAGCCCCCAAACTCCTTTGGCTGCATAAACATGCTTTTAATTTCAGCTAACCTTTCAGTAATAATCCTTTAGGATTTTTTTTCCATTATGCTTATACTTTCTGAAGATACGTGACTCCTCTTGGATACAAGCTCCTTTGTTATTTTATTTCTTGGAAATATTTAGCAATGTCCCAATAACTTCTTGTTAAAAGTGTATTTGCTTTTCCTGTCCTGAAGGTTGTAGCTGAGTTTTCCTCGCTCTATGGAAGGCCTTTGGCTTTTTACTGAATTTTTACTGCTGGGAGTAAACAAAGAATAGGAGAAATGTTTGCCATATGTTGATATAATGGTCACATTGTGGGAGGTGAGCCGAGAGGAAGGTTGCCCCCCCTGACATCATGGTAGAAGTGCCCTTTTTCCATGGTTAAAGGTGGGTATATAAATTACGGTAAATAAAAACCAACTTGAACTTTCACTAAGGACTTCAAAGGAAACCCATAGCCTGTATTATTACAGAAGTTGAAAAAAGTTGAAAAAAGGACTCCACATGTTTAGGGACATTGCTCAGAAAGACACTCTAATTATGAGCAACTTACGCTCACATAAGACCAACTCCCACACAGGGACTCCCATAAAAGTCACTTTTTCCTGCGAATGCCTTGCATGCCATAATGGATAACAGTAGAGGAAACACAGAGGTAGAGATTTTGGACAATCTTTCAAACCTATTCCTACCTCAGCTCCTTCTGTTCAATTTAGATCCTTATCATTCTCCTTTTCTTTACTGTTTGTACATTGCCCATGGAAATGTACATAATTCTGTTTTAGCATTTTTATGAATCTCCAAAATAAATTAGAACTGAGCTAAGAACTTGTACCAGAACATGTTGGTTGAGTCACTGATTAGCCTGCAACCCTGGCCTTTATTTGAAACAGTTTGAACGTTTATTCTGGGAGCATCAAAGAGATCTTCATGTCTTACTAGGCAAAGAAAGTTCTGAATGAATAAATGAATAGCAAACACGAAGAACTCACTGCCTCAACACAATCCATCAAAAATAAATTTAAAAAAAAAATCCTGTGCAATTTTACACCAAGGCAGTTACTGCCATGCAAAGCCCAGGTGGGCAGGGCGGATCATCACTTCCACAGCCACCTCGCTGGGTCTGAAAACCTGCTAGGGAAGAATCAGTGGAGAGAACTTGTCAAACTTCTTATGTCCCATGAACTGTACGGTCTTTCCTTCAGATAACCAACATGATGTAAAATGTTTTCTTTTTTTTCCTTTTTTTCCTTCTATTTCAAACAAAGACAAATCCCGTTACAAATTCACAACATGTCCGCAACTAATTTGGTTGGCTTGCAGAAGATATGCAACTTTCCCTATGAACTAAATGAGAAAAACACCAAAATCTGCCACCAAACTCAACTCCCCTTTCTCAGTCTCACTCTGATGAGATGGAAGCGCACAAACACCATCTTCATTTCATTTTGGGTTGGTTAATACCTTTAGATATCTTATATTTACTTGACAGTTCCTGGTCCTACGTCTTCCAAACTTGATTTTAAAATAATTTCTGAGTTCTACCGTTCCATTTTCTGTACTGGGAGACACAGGGTCAACTGTTAGTCACAGTCAAAACAATCAAAACATCAATCATTCAAAAATGGAGAAATCCTAGGATATCAGGAAAACACTTGACAGAGAGAGAGAAGGGAAGCATCAGGACAGCAGACTTGCAAGCAGTAAGATCATCCATTGAATTTCTGTCAACATAGTCACACGCACACCTTGGCTGCTCTGATGTGGTTTAAGGCCCCCAGACTTGATCTTTCATGAGAAAAAAAGCCATGCCTTTTGCAGATCAAAGTTCTTTGCTGAGAGAATGGCACAAAACCAACCATATGGAAAAGGTGAGAGATGTAAAGTCCAGAGTAGCCTCTGGCATGCCTGGGTAAGCAGGGATCCAGGGCTTTCCTCCCTTTGCCACCATGACGCAGCCTCCTCACGTGCAGTTTGTTTCTCTTACCTACGTAGACCTGGATATCAGTAAAGGATTAACCACGTGAGGCCCAGATTTCCATAGGGACAATGCAGCACAATGTCTAAAAACTTAAAAAGCCTCACTTTGTGCAAAATGTTACCCCATGGATGTGTTCAGGTTTGCTTAAGTACGATATTGCATCATAGAGTCTTCAGCAAAAGTCTCTTGTTGAATCTTCGGCCAAGCAGGCTACAGGGAAACGAAAGGCGAGCAGGAATGGCTGTCAAGGGATTCCTGATATACACAACACCAAATGTGGTGCCTGTACCTCACTGCCGAGCACCACCACACTGGCAGCTGCAAGGAACTCACCTCACGCATGTGGTATCCTCCCCCCCTCCGTCTTTCTTTTTCCAGGCATCCCACTAGAAAATATCACGTCTAATAATATGCCTCACTGGCAGAGTTTGCAAATAATTCTTTAAGTGGGACAGCAGGGATGGCCACATTGGGCCCTGCTGGCCATGCTGCGGGGGGAGCAGGGCTTTGTGTTGGAGCATGCTGGGGAGTCCTGGGGGCCATGGGCTTGGCACGAGCCGCTGCTCATCTCCCTCCCGCAGGTTTATTCCACACGCTGCTGTTGGCTATTTTTTGCCCCCTAGACTCTCTGCCCTGCGTCAGTGCCATAAAATAATACGCAAGTATGTGATACCTCAGGAATGGGACGGGGCCGTTGTGAGTGAGACAAAAAACAAAACAAAACAACAACCTGCTATTTTACATTCTCTGGAAAAAAGGGTTATAGATTCTATATTTAAATAAAGGTTAGAACAATAAAGCAGCAGGTTTTTTCCACAGTTAACTCTCGTCTCCTCAGACAGCAAATGCTGAGTAACTCCTCGGCCCTCCTGCGTCCCACAGCCGGCCAAGGCGCTGCTGTTTACTGAGCGTCTGCAGCCATGGTGCCAGCCGCAAGGCGCTGCTTGTCGGGGAGCGTTCCACTTGTCACAGGGCTAAAATAAAAGAGGGGAGGAAAGACGGAGCGTAGGCTGGGCCCTGGGAAGGGCCTCTGGTGGGACACAACGGGCAGCGTGAGGGGCACGGCCTATTTTTAGCCAGCTGGAGTTTCCACGAGGATTCCTAACTCTCTAGTTTCATTGGGCCGGGTGTGCTTTTTTAAGAACGGGTCATTTGAAATTGTGGTCGCGTCGCTCTACTTCTTTCCCTTCCAGCGCGAGGCTTGGGATATAAATAACAAACCTATCAAATAAACCAGCAATCCAACTGTATGATGCAGATAAGGACTGGCCCAGAGTCTGAAGCCGGGCTGATAAACGAGGGTGGGGTACGGCCCAGCCAGCACCGGTGACAATGGGTGCTGTAGTGGCCGCTGGGTTCAGCGCTGTGTCTGTGCTCTCAGGGCTGCTTTTCCCAGGCTGCAACAAAATCACATTTACCCACTCAAGTTAATCACGGTCCAAGCCTGTTTTCCATATGCATGCAATTTCTATATGCTTCAAAATAAACAATACACATGAAAGCCAAGCTCTCACGCCAAGTCCTGTGACGCCCTGTATGGGACCTGCCCATTGCAGCCTCTCACAGCACCCCCAGTGACTGCCCAGCAATTTGGCTGTCAGCTCCCTGGCTAGGTACTTGCACCCGTCACCCCCTGACCCCAAGATGGCAATCCACCCCCTTCCCATCCTCTCAAGAAATTATTATTTTTTTCCCCCGCCTGACAAGGCTAAACTGTCTCCTTACCGTTCCCCACACAGCAGCAGCAGCTGGGAGCATCTGGCATGGGACATATGGAATTTAATTTCCCCATATTTACATAGATTGAAACAATTCCGACTCCAGACTTCAGAAGGCCTGTTGCACCAGACCTCAAGGCAAAAGCTTTAAGTTCATTTCGTTTTTCTCCTCTTCTTTTGGCGAATGGGCTGGGAATACCAGTTTAAAGTCTGCATGGGCTTTAGGAAGTTGAAAGATACTCAAATCCTTGATCTACAAGGCTTACAGGGTAAGTGCTGCTTTTTTGCTTCTGGGGAATCCAAAAGGACTTTTAAGAGCCCTAGCCACTTTAAAAATATATTTTTTCAATGACCTTGACTAGATTTGAAACAGCCCATTTGAGAGTTCTGCACATGTGGCTATGGATAAAAGTTTCTTTGTAAAAATAAAACGGCTAAAGGGAAATATTCGGTCATACAAGGGAGAATGAAAAGGGACATGTCAAGTGCTGAATGCAGGGCCAGCGCTGCTGCTGTAGAGCAGAGAGTTAAACCAGGACATGCTCCTGAGCAAGACAGATGCTATCAGCAAATGGCAACACAGAATGTGGCTGAAACCCTGTACTCCTCCGAAACAGTTGGTTGTCTTTACTTTGCTGGTCAGCTACCATCCATGACATTTCCAATAATTGCAGAAACAGAGACTTTAAAGGTGATGGAGTCCATTATCAACAAAGAATTGCCAGGGATGGCAGCACACCGGTCCAGCTTTGCAAAATCCCTCTTGTAACAACACTTCAAGAGAATGGCTTAAAAAATATCCCACCTCATTTTAAGCGAGTTCACAACACATTCATCAATTAGAAAAACAGATAGGATGCTTGTCTACTTTATGGCTGTAAGTGACCAGAGTTTTCAAATGGCACTGATGCAAATGTGAATACCAGCAGTATCAGTCACTGTACAGCACCGAGGACCTCACACATAGCTGTGCAATTTGCCAGCAAAATCCCAGTGGCTGAGCTAGAAAGATAGTATGGTTTCCTGGGAGAGTTCATCCAACAGAAAATATGCCTCTCGCTTGGTGTATACACATTTTTTAAGACAAAGGTAATTATTTTTAGGAACGCATCGGGATGAAGCCAAAACGGGACTTGGATCGACAGGCATAATTTAGATTCCTACGCTCAAAACGGCAACCTGAAAACTTCTGCCAACCCTAAAGGCACCTCACTTGGTTCCTTTGAACTCCCCAAACTCCTCTGGTTTTGCTTCCTTGCTTGCTCAGCTGTTCCATGAAAAATGCTTCAGCTAGCTTGGAGTTGCAGCAGGAACTCAGATCTTCTACCACTGGCAAAGTGGTAGGAGGCCTTATACTTCTTACAAGGCCCTAGATTTTTTCCTCCTCCTCATCCAATGACTCTTATATTCTTATTGGGAGACCAGTAAAACTAACTCCAGCACTGGAAAATGCACCCACTGCAGAGCATTCAGCTGCCTGGGCAGCCATCTTTCTTGGAAAGAAGGAAACTTGGGTCTGAATCCTTCCAGACAGAAGAGAAAACTGAATCTGGGTCTCCTCACACCCTGGCTAAGCACGTGGACACAAAACTGTCACGTAAGAAAGGGTCACTCAGGAGAATCTGACCTACCAGGAGAATCAGGTCCTCAGTCTTTATCAGAGGTGACCACCTCTTTGATAGCACTGTTGTTCAGATATGGCCACCACTAGAGACAGCCTGCAATGCACGAGGCAGATCTCTGCTTGTGCTAAATTAGAGCAACTGAGACTGGAAAGTTTTAAATCCCCGCTCCTAATTGCTTATTTAACTTGCTTGTTAAATTTGATTTTATACTTGTGTGCCAAAGGATCTCCTTGTTATGGACTTTAAAAAAAAACTAATAATATATAGTGTTTTAATATTGGGTTCGTTCAACTTTTGTTACTCTATTTAGAGGACCTTATTATACTTTTATTGCTATAAAATAGCTTTATTCTCCTTATGATTATTTTACAGGGCTCTAGATAGTTGATCTGGATGCTGTCTTATTAACTGTACCAGGTGGTAGAAATGCCAATTATCCTCTTTAATATCCGTAATTCAGACTACATTGCAAGGCTGACCTCAGCGCCTCTAATACCCCAGGAGGAACTACATTATATCACTGAATAAGGGGTCAGAGATGAGAGAGCTTTTGGCAAGGGACTTCCACTGTGCAGACAAAAGCGTCCCGATTAAAAATGGTGCTTCCTGCACAACATTGCTTCTTTCACACCTTCCAAACTCACAAGAGATTGCTTTCTAAAGATGGGTAAAATGATCCCTGTATGGTTTATGTAATATCTGATGTCTAGTTTTACTGTAGTATAGTCGTGCTTCAGGACTGGTTGTTCAGCATCCAAAAGTAATTGGTACTAAGAAAGAATAAAAAGATAGACAGATGCCTCTAGGCTGCTCGAAATTGGGCTTTAGAATCCGTATATGCGATTTACAGGCTCTATCAGCTTCCTTCCCAACACTTTTTAGTGTTAATGCATTTGTCCTCACCAATCCCCAGGAGGCAGGACTTTGAAATAGCAAACAAGCAAACCAAGAAGTCAGAGCACACAGGCTGAGAACGAAACTGAGCAACAGCTGTGAGTGCCTCTGCTCTCAGTTGGGATGTTTCAAAGAACAGGTCTGAAAACCAGGTCCCTTCCAAGTATCTTATTTGTACGACTTAAAAGCTGAACCGCTTTCTTCCGAGCCCCAGAGATTCATTAAATAGCCCAAAAAACCCAGCCAAAGACCCGAAGGCCATGTGTATAGAGCAGGAACAAAGCACCAGCAGACCACACTAGAGTCCCCTTACATTTCCTCTTATAGCTCCTGCAGGACGTCCCAGCAGCCCAGCCGCTCACACCCAATGGTGTCACACCACTGCAAACCCCAGGGACATAAGGCAGAATCCATCCCAGGGTGTCCCCAGCCACAGGTTTGTACAACAAACACAAGGACAGCCTTCTGAAAGCCCTCAGCCCAAGCGTAGACATGAAATGCAAACTATTTTCACAAGTGTTCAGCATGCAATCTATTTGGCTCTTTTGAAAATCTGGACCTTATTTAGGTGAGTAAATGAGAGCCAAGCTATTTTCCAAAAAAAAAGAGGGTTTAATAGAAAAGTCTGCTGTCCCCTGTTCTTAGGCCTCTAAGCGGTGTGTGCTGGTGCACGGCTGGTGACCGGCTTTGTATTCCCAGGAGATCCTATGGCTTGCTTAAACATCCATGGAAAGCCAACAGAAAATGGTGCATAAACAGAGCAGGGAGCAAAAAATCAGCTCACGCTACAGCAAATGCTCAGGGAAAAGGTTTGCATAGGTCTGGTGTGAACTGGTTCAAAGTCAAACCCGCATGCTGGTCTCCTGGCAGCGAAATCCATATTACAAAATCCCATTGCCTTAGTTCACTTCGGAACTGTCTCAGCTACTCATTCCTATATCAGTGGGAAATTTGGAAGTGACCTTGGATTCGCAGTTTCCTTTTGATAAATGTATTAAAAATACCAATATAACAGCTTTTTATATCATAATAAAAATACATGGAGGATTAAATCCTGCCTAACTCTTGCTGAGTTGGAAGCAAATTTGCATGCTTTCCTCACATCCAGATTCGATTACACTAACTCTTAATGTACAACTTTGCCAGAAATGTTTTTATTAGACGAAATTGCACTTGGTCCAGAATGTGGCAGAAGAAATGATCTCTGGCACGCGTGCTAACAGGCCCTTTTCACCAATCTGAGATCTCGACATGGGTTTTTAATTTCGGCTGGAATTAAGCTTAAAAACTGGCTTTTGGATCAGCAAGAGATTGGACACAATTACAGGTAATGCTGGACTTTGGAAGTCCTGGACAAAATAGGATTTTTGCATTATGTTCCTCAGCTGGGAAGCTCTGTGCCAGAGTGTACTCACATTCACTCCTGACTTTCCTCCCCTTGTTACCAGAGTGTATTTTACTTCTTAAAACAACTTCTTAAAACCCTTTGTTTCCCAAAGTAATTCAGCTGTGTCTGGGGCTGTACTGTCCCATCCCAAACAGTTTTTAAAAGCAATGATAATTTTGAGAAGGGCGTCGAAATAGCAGCTCTGAAAGAAACTGCATAAATGAAAAGGGATTGAATGGTTGACAGTCTTGTTTCTTTTCTACTGGCTCACTCTGTATTACTACTACTGACTGACTACTTAATCAATTAGCCTGACGCATTTCCAAAGTGTCTTTTTTATGGAAGCACCTTTGACATTATTCGTTGCCAACTTAAAGGGAACCAATAATGGTTTGAACAGTAAATGATCATTATTTCTTCCATCAGATTTATACCTTTACATAAAAAGTACTCAAATCACTCCCACTGCCTCGCTGGAAGGGACTGCATCTCCATGCATCTGCATGGTGATTCCCCTAATCTTCCTCTGGGCCTGGGGACAGGAGTATACCACCACTGAAAGGAGAGAGCTGCAATGAGGGACTGAAACTAACACAGTTCGGGACTGACAGCCATCTCATTTTAGTGGGCTGACTGAGTTCTGCATCACTGAGGACTCCGAGGAGCGCAGGCAGCAAGATCTGTAAGCAAAAGTGAGAATCAGGTTGGGAGCTGAGATTAAAATGAAGGACAGACTGAGGTTTCTGAAACCAGCCAAGAAAGCCTAGGTCTCAATCTTGCGAGATTCCCAAGGCGGGCAGAAGACACTTTAATTACATGATCAATACC
The DNA here is from genome assembly GCA_016647715.1 of Pavo muticus. Taxonomy (NCBI): domain Eukaryota; kingdom Metazoa; phylum Chordata; class Aves; order Galliformes; family Phasianidae; genus Pavo; species Pavo muticus. Next base: position 7,538,268 of record JACDJE010000064.1, read on the forward strand.
GTTTCAAAGAAAGCACAGAAGCCACAATGACTCTGAGGGTAAAAACATTATTGGAAGGGTAAAATGAAAACCTATTGAAGAAGAACATGAGATCTCTGCTCTAGAGAAACCAATGTCCGCAGTCTCCTACTTGTATAGTTTAGAAACATTTGAAGACGTCTGAAATAGAAGTGTAGACAAAACTGCAAGCACTCAGCAGCTTCCCAGATCCCTCAGCAGCCATACAGCAGAGCTGCAATCACCTGCAATGAGTTCATCCTGCCCAAGCAAAGCAGGTGGCTGAAACGTCACATTGTTTACTGCAGAATCACGGGACTCCCATCACGCAGCACAGCAGTGGCAAAGGTGTTGTGCCCTCCTTCGCTGCTCTTGTTTCCTTGGACAAATTAATGAAGGCTTCTTCTTCACTGAGAAAATTCTGGAGCCAATATCCCATGAGAGACATCAGAGTGAGATGCTGCGGCAGTAAGTACGTAACCTACCCTTGACTTTATCAATTAAGGTAATATTCCATAATTAGAGCACAACCATCAGAGAAGATGAAGGAACAAGAGCAATGATCTCTATTGCCTTCATTTGCCTTTCTGAGAAAAAGCTGATTCGTTGAACCAAACACTGAAGTGATATATTTCAGTCACACTGCTGTTATAGAAGGAAATCAAGAAGCGCTTCAAGAATACATTCCAGAATGCCCTCTGAGATGATTAAGGTACCCACCTAGATGTGGGAAGCCTGGATTTGACTCAAGGCCTGAATAAAGAAAAGAAGGACTCTGCATTTGAATCATCTCAATCCAAGCCACTGGACGGTGATGGTTTGGGAGGGATGTAATCACATCTTCTCACCTCCCCCATCCTGAAAAAATGTTAATTTAAATCTGAGAAAAAATGAAAACAAACATTAGAAACTCAAAAAATGTTTTTTGTTGAATTGAGTTCTCATTTTCTGGCCAACGGTAACAAAAACATTGTAGAAGTACTTGAGCAAAGCCAGGTTTTCCAGACTGGAACGCAGTCGAGCCATTAAATGAAGACCATCACAGTTGTGTCCCTCCTGCAACAGATAACTGCATCATTCCATCCCTTGCAGAAATCTGCCACTCTCCATCCTGACAGCACTGTGATTTTCAGCAATTAGGTAACGCCATCGTGGCATAACGCAGAAGAGTGGTACCAGGAAGAACAACTTTGCATAGTAAATATAAGCTTGAGAGGGAGAGGAAATTTAGTTGATAAGGTTAAAAAAGGGCAAACTGGCAAAGAAAGGCTTTTTTTGTTCTGGTATGCAAAGTCCTGCATTCCCTATTCAACCCTTTTTCTCATCTGTTTACTGGAGAAGTAAATCCTTCGTGACGGGACATAATCAGACTACACATCTAGAGCACCCAGCTCCATCAGACACAGCCCTTTAAACCAGTCCCACCAGCTCCTTACACAGCAGAACATGCCAAAAGAGGAACACTCATCCTTGGTCATGCCCCATTGGGTTTTGCTGAGGTTTTGAACAAAGCAAGAGCCCATGGAACTTCCACCAAAACTCAGCAGGATCCCGATGCCAGCTTTTTCAGGTTCCTTGAAATATCCCCACTAGTATACAGGATGCCCTTTTCCCTTCACAGTGAATTTCTCTTGCCCGGAGCTAGTCCACAGCTGAATTTTATGGACTAGGGATTTAAGGTTAGACGCATCCAACAGAATAATAAAACATGTCCCTCCCAAGGTGTCCCTAATTCCCTGCGTTTACAGAATGAGGACACTGCAGGTTTTTATTACTGATGAACTCCAAGAGCAAGAAAATTTCTCTGTACTTATTGAGAATGATAAAGATGTAACTGTGATTATTAATGTGCATCTCATCCATTTGCAATTATGCAAATACACATGCAAATGAAGCACAACCTTTGGGCTCCTGTCATCTTGCCAATGCTTCCCTCTGTGGCACAAATTTTGGGTAACGCTCCTTGCTTTAATATCAGGTCTTACACTCAGGGCCCAGATGCTGTTGGATTTTGAGCATCTCTCAGCCAGCAATTAACAGTATGGGTACCTTTGACTTAAACAGATGCTCCAAGCTCTACATACCATCCCCAAGCCTCAAAGCTTCTCTAGGGCAGGTTAGGAGGACACCAAACCCACAGCTCACATGGGAGGCTTTGAAGTAAAGGATAGATACGTGAAGGAAGGCAATGAGCATCGCTCTGCTTTGCTGGGTCTGTAATCACTCAAGAGACTATTTAACACAGGCTCACAGCGAAACTAGAGAGCGTGCTCACCTTTCTGTTTAATTAAAGCACAAAATGTAATTGGTAATTTGTTTGGGGGCTCTCTTGGGATTCTGAGGAGCAGACCTGCTAAGGTGAAACTCATCTGGATGCAGCTGGCAGCGTGCTGCCTGCCCGCTCAGACACTGCTCGCCCTCCCCACCGCCTGCCCCTGCCAGAAGCAGGATGAACCCACCTCCTGGAGGAATAAATCTATTGCTTTAATTCCTCCCCAGCCATGCACACATTGAAAATCCTGATAAATGAAGGGGCTATAAACTTCCTAAGAGAAGTGCTGACTGTACATCAAAGTTAGCATATTCCCAATGCCGGTGCTGGGGGACACACTGCTGGGACAGGCCATGACTCTCCACATTACGGTGCCAGTGGGGCTGGGAGCACATCCTCCTCAGTCCCTGGAGGTACAGTGGCTGAAGCTGAGCCTGGAACTGCAGCCTGCCCTCCTCCTGCTCACCTTTAACCAGGAGCCCAGGCAGACCTGGTGCAGGCATCGTGCTGCAGGTACAACAGATGTGGAAGCCCAGTGGTTCTTTCAAAAATTGTGCAATGACACAGAAAAAAAAAACCAGAAGCTAAAGTTGATCTCTTCTTACACATAAACAAGACTCCTCTGCCTTACACCCAGCAATTTTACTCCTGAACAGAGGCAGAGAACATTAAGAACAAAGTAAGACGGAGAACTGAGCAGGCATGTGATGTGCTGGGTAATCTTCCCTGCAATGCAGTCTGTGCCCTGCATTCTCTCTCTTCAGGAGATGTTGAAACCCTACCCTGATTTGATTCCCATCAAAAAGAGCCACATAAATCTCCCAGATCAGAGAAGTGTGCAAAGAAAAGCACTGCATGGGACTACTTGCAAGGTGACTGCTGCCAAGGCAGGTTCTGTAGGAGTCTCCTACATATCCAGCTCCTGTGGATCACCCCCGGAAGAGAAACTTTTTCAAGGGAAGATGGGAAAAAAATCAACAATCAAAACAGGGGTTAAATACAAAAAGGCCCAACAATTTAACTGAGCCAACATTTGGCAGAGTATTTTTAAACTTTCTTTGGTGACTCTGGGACTGCGAGTGTGGGTGGAGGTGGAGTATAAGCCCTGAAGAAATCCTTTCCCAGCCAGTTATCTGCAAAGCGATGTCAGCGTGCAGAGCATTCTACTGTGCTCAGGACAGGAAGGGACTCTGAGTCCTGGCTAGGGTCAGGGAGGATTGAGCAAGCATCTTCCAGAGTGTTTGCATTGCCCCTCTCATCCCAGCAGTGGGTGACCAGTCCTCTACCTCCAGGGATAGAAGCACGTGGAAAGTTTCTTTCTAAAAGGATCTGGATCTGCAAGGAGCTCATCTCCCGAAATACACTCCACAGTCATGCCTGGTTCCCCATCCATGCATTTCCTGGAGGCAGAAATCTTACTTTGCTTCCTTCGAGACCACAAAGTCATTTCTTCCCCTCATAGTATTGGGGTGTCCAGAAGGAATCTGCCCTGCTCCCCTCATCCCATCACCTCAGGTGAGAAAATCCAAACAGCAGTGGCCAATAGAAGATAATGCACACCTTTTTTCACAGTCTTCACCTTCTAATGCAATTCAGAGTGAGATCCCCAATGAACCACAGCTCCTTTCTCTTGCTCACTGCTGCTGCAGCACTGCCACCCCCAGCGACCGCCCGCCTCTCATTCTGGGCAATGCACAGACACATGGGGAAGGAGAAAAACGGACAGAAGGGAGCCAAGATTAAAGAAGCCCTTCTCACAGCGAAGGGCAGACACACTGCTGCAAACTGCACTGATTTAGACAGGAGGTGTCTTCCTCAGCTATGCAAAACAGTTGAAAGGAGAACACCATGCACCAGCCAAAATTCTTCATGTAACAGGATGTCATCACAAAAGCAAGAGACGTTAAAAATGTGCCAAGTGACACCAGAATTTGAACTCTGAAGTGCTGCTGCATTGGAACTCGCTCCTCAAGATAGCCCCTTGGATTGACATAGACCAGTCTGCGCTGAGAAAGTTGTTGTAGGTTGAGATTCAGAAGAAACCGGCTCTGTCTGCTGATATACTTTGTTGAGTCTACGCTTCACAAAAAATGCAGTGGCACCATTCAAAGTATGAGCAGCATAATTCATCATCAGCAAGATACCGCATATGCTCAAGTCATGGACGCAATTTTAAGCTCAAAAACCCAGGTGCAGCAGTTGTGCATGCTTGCTTAAAGTGTCAGAAATGTACTGCTTGCTGTAAATCAGGACTGATGATTCCATGGCGGAAAATATCTTACTCTCACACGGAACATCTGGGTACCTCTATCTATTCAAAATCCTGCTTTGCTTGTGTCCCTTAGAAAGAGCAGAGAAAATACAGCAGATTTTCAAAGCAGTTGCAGGTCTAATTCTCAAGCACTTACAAACTGTTGTCTGAACTAGCTTTTCAAAAGATTTCTGCAAGAAAACCAAGCAGAAAACAGATTTTTAGTCCCATGCAACTAACTCCATTCATTCAACCATTTTTCTCGTCCCAACAAAAGGGACAGGTTGTATGTGAAAACATACTGATGGTTTCAAAATTTGGGGCTGGGAGATGCTGAGCATCTTTTCTTTGAAGCTGTACTTATAAAATATTCCATTAGAAATTCATTGAAACCATCTTCCTTCTGTTTCAGAAGTGCTTGTTTCCTTCTGAACCCCAGCATGGTTGGATATTAGGAAGAATTTCTTCTCAGAGTGAGTGGTAACGCAGTGGCACAGCTGCCCGGGGAGGTGCTGCAGTCACCGTCCCTGGAAGGGGCTCAAGGAACGTGAAGATGTGGCACTGAGGGACTCGGTCAGTGGGCATGGTGGGATGGGCTGGTTGTTGGACTTGGTGATCTTAGAGGTCTTTTCCAGCCTTAACGATTCTGCGATTCTAACTTCTCAGGACATGCATCAAGAAAGGTCCAAGCAGGGCCCATTAAAGCATGCTGGAACGGGGTGCCCAGCCACCACTGTCTCCTGTTGTGACGTGACCTGGGTTGGGTGTTCATGAAGAGCCCCGAACAATGGCATAACATGCAGACATTGCTGGAAAAAAATAAAACTTCAGCAACCAGAACAATGTTGACTTCAGTTTTGCAGCTATTTCACGTTTCCTTTCAAAAGGGAAAAGTAATGAGGAGCCTGGGAGGACGCATTACCGCCGGCACCGATCCTCCATATGCATGTGAACTCAAGTAACCTCTTATTCATCCAGGCCCTGAAATAGGAAGGCACAGTTCTGGACAAGCATATTGATCTGGATTCCTGTAACTATCCCTTTGAAACACAAATAAACTATTGTTGAAAAAAAAGCCAACAGATCTCAGTGTGCGCTCCGGTTCCTTTGCAGTGTGTACTATCTGACTACAATCCATCTTGGCAGCGGAACAGCTACGCAGGCGTTCTTCTGAGCCAGCTCTAATGTAAAGGGATGCCAAGTATGTCTTCCCTTTTGTATTTACAGTAATAGTCTCAGCTTTCCCCACCACTGGGAGTGCTGTTGTGGATCAGCTGGCAAAAATACACTTATCTAAAAGGACCACTGTAATTCCACTTGAAGCTGAGCTGTTTTGCAGGGGTTGTCGGCGAGGACCTTCTCCCACATTAATCTGCAGTGAGTGAAGTCGTGGTGCTGTCACTGGCACGGAGCTGACAGCAGCGCCTGCTCCTGCCTCCCCCCGTGGCCTCAGCCCGGCTCGCACACTGCTGGGCCGGGGGGGCTCTCGGGTCTGAGCTGTGCTGGCTGCTCTGGAGGAAGGAAAGCCAGGGTGAAGCATGACAGCCGTGGGCCCTGGGAAATGCAGGCATACAGATGTTGAATGTAACGGCGCTGCAGTGCAGGCAGGGCTGTGCTGGCCTCCAGGAGATATCAAGGAGAGGGTAAGGATATGGGATGTCCAAGCGACATCTCTTCATGAAGGAACAGGAGAAAGACAATGGAGAAAGGCTGCTGTGAACCGCATCGCTGCACCAAGCAGCCTGCACACAGGGCTCTTCTGAGGCGATGCCATTTGCAAACTTCAGAGCTGCTCAGCACTGCTTCTGCCCAGATAAAGATGCCTCCAAATGGCTCAGAGATACTGCCAGCAGGTCCCTCAAAGCAGCTGTGCAAAGAAAGTTCTGCTGCTGCTGGGCTTAACTACACTAAAAACAAGAGCTTGAGACCAGTTTCCATGACTTGCAGTACTCTCAGACCCACAGGTCTAGGCACCGCCCTGAGCAAAACACCTATAGGGACAGACAGCAGGCAGAACCAGTGCAGTGATAGCAGGCAACATTTCGCACACAACACAGACGAGCAAATCTGTGCTGGATTTTGAGGGAAGCCCATCTCCACACACTTCTTCTGAGCTCCTGCACACACACAGCAGTCTGGATCCTACAGGCTGGCCACACGTCATTTTTTTTGCACCTATAGGAAGGAATGATACAAATCCCCCACCAGCATGACAGCACATCAGGCTTACCACAGCTCTGCTGTGTTCTGCTTTGCCACATCCGTCCAATGTAGCATGACATTCTCAACAAAACAGAGAGGGAGTGCACTGAGGATTCCTTTGCACAAGGGGTGAGGGAGGAAGAACTCTTTTTTTGGTCCTTCCAGGAGATCTCTTGGGTAACAGAGCTTTGTCCACAGGACTGCGCAGCACAACACAACCACTGAAGTCTGCGCAGTGGAACTGCAGGGAGTGATTTCCCATTGGTAATAGCAAACACAGCCTCAAGAAGTTGGGAGGTCTGAGCCCAGCCCGTGTGCTCTCCCCTAAAGCAGGGCACAGCCACCATCCAGCCGCCCTCTGCTCTCAGTAGCATAGGATAACGCACAGGTTTTGCCACAGAGCAAAAAACTCTCACCAGGAGTTCAGAAGGACTTTCTGTTGTTGATTTTTTAAGGTGATAACTTGTGTAAATAAACCACATCCCGCAACCGTTTAACATTTAACATATTATACCATTATCCTAATTTATATTTTGTTAAGCCTTAGGGGATTTAGCTGAGAGTGCAGATCCATTGAAGCAAGTGCTATAAAGACACACAGTAGAAGGCAGTCTGCGCTCCAATGAATTTACAGTCTGAGCAGACAAAAGACAGGAGAAAGGAAGAATTATCCTCCAGGCCCCACCAAAACAGCCAATAAACTTACCCCACTTCCTGCTGACTTGTGCTCCAGAACGTCAGCTTTCATTAAAAAAAGCAACAACAACAAAAGACATTTCTAGCTCCTGTGGTTGTAAAAAGACTCTTGAAGACGCGCTAAATCAATGCAATCACATTTACCCAGCTATGCAGATGACTCTGGAAAGAGACACAGCCATTCATCTCTGACAGAGCCCAAATAATTACAACTTTCTGCAGCCACAGAGTTCTCCATTTCAGTGCAGCTCCTCTCGGTCCTTATTGCCCTGCCTTGCTTTGTCCTATCTGACATTGTGACTTAGCTTCCTATCTTCTAACCCCAAATCAATGTCTCTGTGCATGTTCCCAGCGCTACTGCAGGCAGCAGCATTAAGTTTTGGGGCCTGAGCTGGTGTGCATCTTACACCCAGTGGCAAGAGTAGCATCGCATGGGAATAAAAGATGTGGGTCTGAAGTGTACTGTGCTGAAGCAGACCAGAGGAACAGATCAAGGCGAACAAAGAGCAGAAAAACACACCAAAACAAATGGCCACTGGCCACAGCAAAACCTGCTGCCTAAAGCACATGTCCAAGAGCCACAGTCTGGGGGACGAGGGGAATTTCATGGAAAGGACAGCATTCTTTACTGCATCGTTTGGGCGAGTACCACAAAACACGTGAGTCACCCAAATGAATCCTCACTGTGAGAAAAGAGTTCATGGGATTTCAGAAAGCATCCCCACTGCACGTGGAGATGGAAAAGAGCTCGAGGACTTCAAAGTCAGCACCTGAGCCCAAACCAGATCTTCCACACTGCACCCACCAAGCTGCTCTTCTTTTCCAGCAGGACATATTGCGTGCAGGTAAACCTCACTACCCGTGCACAACCACAGGCATTGAAAGAACACAAAGCTCTTCAACACAACCCCAGGCCTGTCCTCCCCCCCTGGAAGGACACAGCCAGTCAATGTGGTGTTGGGAACACGGCACACAGGGAACACGCTGGAGCTTCCACCACCTGCTGGCATCCTTGAGACACATCTAGCTCTGCGAGCTGCACTTCCCCTGCCAGCAGGAAATAAATCTTGTGGTTTTAGAGTTGGAGAGTGAATCCATATTCAGTTAGGAATTTATGGTGACTTTATGGATCCCACAAATGCTTCACTACCACCATTTTCTGGAAACTGTACAATTCCTGCAGTTCATTCACTGCTTTCAATTGCTTTTTTTTTTTTTTCAGGGAAGCACTTCTAATTGCTTTTTTACAGATATGGGTTTCTGTAAAGAATAGAACATGGCTCATATTGTATAAAATGTTACCATAGCCTTTTCAACTATATATAGCTTTTACAGCTAGTTTTAATTTCCCCAGAGTGTTCATCCCAAAGGGTCATATCCATCCCCCGTGCAACTCCAATGGCTGCACACCAGAGTACGTTTGACACAATAATCACAGTGCTGCAACTCACACAGCGTTTTCTCATATGATATCTGCCATCTCAGAAGGGCTCTTTCCTTTCAGCTCCAACGGAATGCACGGCAGTAAGCAAATACCTGCAGTCTGATTTACAGATATCCAGACGCTGTTACCAGCCCCTATGTCCCCACGGCTGTTTGTTTGTTGTTGGGTGGGTATGCTTTGTTTTTAATATCACATTGGATTGTTCCGCTCTTTCCCTGGGAAACATCCGTACACATTTTTGCACCACAAGCACTGCAAAGCCAGTATCAATTTTCTTCCTTTATATTAGCCCCTCTGGTACCTTTACATTAACCCAGAATGGATCGCTGGCCTCCCAGTCATTTCTTGCTACATGCAGTTTTGAGAAATGGTGTAACTCACATTTCGGAGAAGGCCTGACGTACTCCTCAGGTGCCAAATAGCTGGTGCAATGGCTCATGTTTCCTCCGTGCACACACCGTAAGTCCCAGCAGTCCTGGCAGCTCCTCCGCTTTTTCTCCCAGCTCTGCATCCAGCGTTCTGGCAATGCAGCCCCACTGCAGCCAGTGCAGCACGCTTGGGGTGCAGCACCAGGATGAGCTGTTTGCACTGAGCAGGGTCAGCTCGTACAGTCAGGCTTTGCTGCCAGCTCGGTGTCCTTCTATCCACATGGCTCATCTTTTTGCTGAACTGACTCTGTACAAAAAGACAAGACGTGCATGCTTACTTCGAGTGCCTTGCAGAAATTAGCTCCATACCAAAAACAAAGACAGAGCCAACGTTTAACCAGTTGGCCATCCGTGGCAAAATCCAGGTGAGCTAATAACAAAAAACAGCCTGTTAATGCATGCTGGGCTGGTGAAATCTGCATTGTGGTTAAGAATGAGGCAGACTGAGGTGGATGAGAGAGTCTAAGCCACCAGAAAATCCAGTGACCAGAGTATGCTTCACAGTGTTGGGAGAAACAGGGGAATGCAAGGGACACGTTAGTGACTGGGGAATGGAGTCTAGAAAAGAAGAACCCAAATGTGACTGCAGCAACGTCCCCTTTTCTCACAGGGGACATGGAGCACTCGACAGCCAAGGCTGAATGGGCACCTTCTTCCTCTGCCTTTCCACTCCAGAAAGACCTCAGTCAATCTTGCTGACGCCAGCAACTCTTCTGGGCCCTGTGAAAGTCACTCTCAAACCCAACAAATCCTTCCAAGATGAATTTTCCCTTGCTAAGGGAATAGTAGCAGCACAAGAGAGAGAGTCCAAGAGATTGAGAGGCTGAAGGGCATCAAAAAGGTGCATCTCCTTGCACCAGGAAAAAGGAAATTAAAGTGATTATGTAATGAGCAATGAAAACAGTGAAAAATAAGAAGAAGATTTTAACAAAAGCATAGGTTCTGGTACAGAAAAGACACTTTTTTCCATCTTCCTGGTCAGAAGTCTCCTTTCTTCATCGGTCTTATCCCCTCCACTCTGAAAAGTGTTGTTGTCCCCATTTTACTCATGAGAAACTGGAGCATAATAGAAGTTGGTTGGGAGAGGCCATGCAAGGTTTGTATAGCAGAGCAAGAATAAAATATTTACAGCATTAAACATCCAGTCCTTTCCTCCTTAAGGCACCGGCAGGCTGAGAGGTATTGACTTCTTACAGCAAATCTGTCTTGACAGCTACAGTAAATCTGTCTCACGACAAGGGTGTTAGGATCAGCCCACTACGCTGCATGACATAAATCTATCCCTTATAGTTTGAGGAGCAGGTGTAGATTTGGGTATTAAACCCATGGAAATCTCCTGTTACAAAACCCCAAACCTCATGAAAAACATCTGTTTCTTTTAGGGTCTGAGGTCCAGATAGCTGAGGTTCGTGAAACCTTTGGTTGGGGTTAATACATCTGGTTGGGAGAAAAAAAAACAAGACTGAGATTCCAGAAACAGTCTTGGTCCATAGCTTTGACATGATTTTTTGGTACTTTGGGACAACTGATCCTCTGACCATCACATGAGAATTGATGCCACCTGGTCTCCTTAGCTTGTAGGCTCTTCATCATGGAGAGGACCATCTATCTGTACAACAACACACAGTGCTCAAGACCCAAAGCCCAGAATCAGTTCCATACATCAGATCACTTAAAATACAGCATAAAATGCTATCAGATACATTCTGATATCCCACCCATTATTAGCTATAGTTTGATTTCCAGCTGAAATCCCATGGATAACACCCAAGGGCTGCCTGTTCCCAAGCACCAAGTGACAAAACCCAAAGCCTTCAGTCCACACTGGTGCCACAACCCCCCCGCCAAGCCCACCTCACACAGCACTGCCAGAGGGCAGCTACGAAACAAAACTGAGCACATTTAAAAATGAATGTGTTTGCAGTAATTCAGGCTGCATTAAAGAGTCACTGTGAGTACTCTACTGGTAATGCACCACATACATTTGTCAACCAAACACAAATCCATTTGAATAGATTTCTCATGGCCTGTTATTTTTGAGGGGAAATATCCCCTGGTCTCGGGGCTGATGAGAGCCCATATTTTCCCTTCTAATCTTAACTGCCTATTATTAGCAAACCCGTTTACAGAATGTCCCTCTGCCTTATATATATTCCAAGCTCCCCAGTTTTCCACTCTGCATGGGTATGCGGCAGGAGAAGACACAGAGCACTCAATTACTGGCATTTCAATGTGCCTTTTGCAGCACACTCCTACACTTGGGATAATCTAATTACACAGGGCAGAAACCTCACCCAACCATATATTTTCCTTAGGCCCTGTTGCCACCAGCTACTTTTACTCATTGAAACAGAGTCCCCCTCTTTTTTTTTTTTTATTTCCTTCTTTTTCTTTTTTTTTTCCACGTCGTTAAAAATTTATTATTTAGACGGATGATGACATCATCTGGAAAGGGACCCAGGCTGTGGTCATCAGGGCCTTTTTCTGCATTACAGAGAAGCCGTTTCTCCTCTCTCTCTTGCAGATCATTAATTTTTTAAAATAGAGCTTTGCTTTAAATACATCCAGCTCATTTTGCTTTCGGCTGATGAGTCAGAGGAGCTGTCTTTCAAGCAGGCCGGTGCCCCCCATGCCGTGCTCCCTGCCCAGCCCAGAACGCGTGTTCCCCGGCGGAGCTCCGGATTGATCTGTCCCTGCAGAGCCCATCACCCAGACCTCACCTTGCTGGGAGCGGTTCTAGGTATCGCAGTCCTGCTCTCATCCACTTAACTTTTCATCCAGCCCTAAATCAAAGGGTAGTGGCTGCAGAATGCATTACCTGAGGGAAGGGGAGGATGATTTTTCTCGGCTGTGCATTTCTTCGTCCTTTGGCGTGCACAAAGCTTTGCAGACGTTTCTCTTACTTAAGGCAGTGTTTTGTGGGTGCGAGTTCCCTCAATTAAAATGAGTTTTACCACCCCCATCCACATCTAGGTATTCACAAAGGCACGGGGGATCACAATGGGCCATGCAGCCACCTTGGAAATGCTTTAACATGACATAGCAACCCAGGAGGAAGGGACAGGGCAGGACTCATCTGAATGAGGATGCAGGACACGCTTCGAGAATGGGGATGTAAACATCACTTAATTTTAGATACTCAGCCTGAATCACAAGACTAATCTCTCCAGACTTCTTGTATACTCAGTAGGGGAATAAAAACATTTCAGAAAGCAAGTTAGAGCAGAAACTTAATTTAGATGTACTCTCCCTCCACAGACTAAATGGAGGAAGAAAGTGGTGCAGGGAGCCTCCTAACTAAGCTGCAATCCATATAAATGGCTCCAATGAACCCAGAGGAGACTGGCAGCGATGGGTGTCTGAGCAGGGCTCACACAGCAGGGCGAGAGCTGCCCTGGGCTCTTTAACGAGCACAAGTGGCTTCAGCTTTGGTTTTAGGCTTACTCCAAGCACAACACCGGTCTTCCAGCTGTGCTGGGGCACGAGTTCAGGACAGGTCCATGAAGAACAGTGCTCACCATTCAATCATCTCCAGCTATTACTTTCCTTAATGCCTTGTTTTTCACTGAATTTTCCACATCCTAGAACAAGCCCATCCCTTAGCTTATGAGCACTCAGATGCTACAGAAACCCTAGCATGGGGTACATGGATTCAGGTTTAAGAAAAGTAATACGATCGTCACTTATTTTGTTGTTGTTATATTCCTTTCTATAGCTCTCTAGTCGATAGAGAGAGCTGTCAAAGTTTGTACATAGAAAACAGTGTCATACATTGCTTGTGAGGAGAATATGAAAAGGTCAGAAGTATACGCTGGCTGCTACATGGATTTGTGCTGTAATTTTTTCTTGGACTCGGTGACAAAGCCCATCACAAAACCCAGAGTGCCTTGCTCCCTCTCCAATTGCTGCTCTCCCCTCCAGCTCCTCACCCTGAGCACTGTCAGGTCCAGAGCTGCCTCCTCACCCCACGGGCTTCCAAGGGATAAACTATGGAGCACTCAATGATCCTTCTTTCTTGGCTGAACCAAGCAGAACAGATGGGAGAAGGAGATGAAACAAACAAATAAAAAGTAAGAATCACAATCAAATGCATTTCACTGCACTTATCTGGAGTTGTAAGTACAAGAAGTATTCTCCTAATACAGTTTCTCCAGGGGAATGGCAAGGGCAAAGAAGGAAGGATGAAAAGCTATATGGTGATAAATGGAAAAGACCAGCCTGGAAGATAACCTCTGGGAGCAAGTAGGCTCTACGCTATGGAAAATTTCAAGGAAAAATAAAGAAGTATCTCACTTTCAGATTGCAGCAGAGAGCCTGCTTTAAAACTCCCCGCTTCACCTACACCTCTGATTCTCCTGTTTACTTCCCAAGCTCCAAACACCCTTCCCAAGACCTCCCATTGCCCCCATGATGTCACCAGCCATCCTCCTGCTCGGCACCCTGTGCTGAGCCCTCTGCACTGCCTGCCCCAAGGGTGCTGCTGGAGGAGGGAAGGCTTTGTATGCAGCAAGGAGTAGAAATGAATTAAATTATGGTCGTATTAATTCAGGGCAGCCACCCAATCCTTTCATCAGCTTGATTCTCCTGCTACTGTAGCAATCTATAGATGTTATAAACTTTAAATGTTGTATGTACTGTAAGCTTCATAGGAAACTACTACTATTAACAAGTAGGGAGGAAAGGGGGATGCAGTACAGCGTTACATACGAGACTGCCGAGGCCATGAACACACAATCTTACACCGAACACTCCCAGCACTTGGGACAAGGCTTCCAAACACGGCACAGCTCCCAAGGTGACATCTGAGGGGACATTTCCAAGCCCCCCAGCCACGTGGGATGCTTTCCATCTCTTAGGTCATTTGCTGCCTCAAAAGGAAATGTTGCGGGGCTGTGACTGGTGCCAGCACACCGAGCCATTCAGCCTAACCCTTCACCCTGCAGCCCAGACAACCACAGGCGTGTGGTTTGCAGAAAGTTCCCTGAACTTCTGAACCCTCCTTTTTTCTCTTAGGTGGGGAATTAAGTGGACTTAGTCAGAGGGAGCTGTGGGCAGGGGCTTTGAAGACAAGGAGCTGGCAGTGATAATGCTTGGTGTGCATGTGCACGAGGCGTTTTTTCCCCTCAGCCCTGAATACCGCGTCCTACTCCTCAATGAGGGAAAAAAAAGCAACAGGAATGAGGGCAGCAGCCTTCATATGGCAATGAAATCACTTCTTCCTAATCACCGTTGGAGCCTCGGCAGCAGGAGAGCAGCAGGTCACAACCTAATACCTTTTCCAGTCATAAATTTATAGATATCTCCAGTAATAGGTCTGATCTCAGTTTACTGGAGCTGGGCTTTCTTTTGTGCGTCTTTCTCAGAATAGCCTTATGGAAGAGCAGATTCTTTACAGGTAGTGCCCAAATTTATGGAGCTTTATCTCAGCCAGAGAATGACCATTAAAGTCCACATTTACATCTACAGCCAAATGGGTAAACAAATGCTAAAAGTCAGATCTCCATTAACTGTTATGCAGCTGAAGATGAGATGAAAGCTCGCAGGTATCGAGCCTATAGCCGCAGTGTGCTTTCCAGGAATGGAGCTGTGCTGCCATCTTATCTTCCAGAAGGAGGATCGGGAGGAAAACCAGCAGTAGTTCTGCTCTCTTTTTATAAATGAAGATACTGTCCTAAACCAATGCTTTCTCTCTTGAACCAGCCCCACCACCTGCACGCACCCATTCTCAGCCTTCCACCTGCACAATAGAAAGTTAAGAAAACAGAGCGCTGGACACGTTTTGTAACCAAAACATCCAACAGCAATAGAGGAAAAAACCCAGGAGCACACACACAGTAATAGCTATTTTCCTTTCCTCCTGAAGCACCACAATGAAGCAACTACGGCATGTTGCAGTTCCCAGCCTGCGTCAGCCAAAGCAAGCGGCCGGGCGGCACGGAGGTGTGGCGGAAAGACTCCTACCAGATATGATTCACTAGCAACAGAAACAGCCCCACTGTCCTTTTTTACTTTCAGGGGATGAGGACAGGTTTTCCACCAGCAGAGTTTTCCGATTAGAGGAATTCTGCTGTAATAGGATTGATGGCATAGGTGTCAGTATGAAAATAGGAAGGAGCCCGAAGTTTCAGCTAAGCTGGGAGGCTCCCGTACCTGAACCGCCGCACAAAGCTCCTCGCGGGCTCTGGAGGACCACGAGGGAAACCCTCTAATTTACCAGAGAAAGGAGAACGTGTTGATCTGCAATGACCTCTCTGGAATTACACTGAATGGAGAATGAAGGAATACCCACAGAACGCACCGCCTGGCGCTGGGCACGCAACGGGAGCCCCCAGCCCAGACTGCGGAGCACGACATGAATTAGAAATAGATTAAAGAGCGTCGCGTAGCTGTGTTCTGTCTCCAGGCATCAAACCCTGCGAATCACCAGAGCCACTTTATGTGTGTTATGTTCTGAGATGTGTTTTTAGTTCTGATGGCCTTTGGCGTACAGCTTTCGTATGAACATGCCTGTAAATTTGCATCTGTTTTAACAGCACTAAAGGGGGAACTGGCCGCGATTTCTACATTCAGTCAGCTTGGCACCTTCTTTTATAAAGATTCTTTAAGTCTTTTTTTAGAAACCTAAAAAAATCTTATGATACACCCACTATAAAATTAAACTGAAGGACAGGCACATGGGGGAGAAATAGTATGACAGATTCCCTCCGTGTCAGCAGGCACTCACAGCTCGATGTTCTGCATTATGGAACACAAGCCTTTGTAATTGTCTCTCGCAGCGATGATCATCTGATGAGACATAGAGCTGAGGTTAGGGGCGTCTGGGACTTCTGTCTGCTATCCTGAGGAGGTCTTCATAGCACGCAGGTTGTTGTACCTCGGTGGGGAGCCTAGTGCCACAACCCTGAATGCAGTTAAAGCCCACGTTGGTCTGACAAATGACTAAATTACTGTAGAATGCATCTGAAGCACTGTCTCAATATAAGGTGACATGTTTTTGCGGCTTGGACTCACTCATTGCAGCTCGCGGTGTGCACAACTGGAGATGTGAATGGTGCATCTTCCAGCCACATCTTCTGTAACCATCGACCAGTGGGTAGCACTCCTGCAAACAATTAAGCAGATGACTTCTTCCCATCCAAGGCTGCACGACCACAACAAGTGGAATCATCATTTTACACCCAAAATGTGCTTTGGATGAATAAACAAAGGGTGGCGTGAAACTAAAATACAAAATGTTAATTTTCCCTGACTCATTTTTTTTTAATAGATAACAGAACAATGTCAAAACGCATGAAGAACAATTTAACTGCTCTTTCAAATGAATGAATCAGCCATAGCATATGGGTCTATTAATACCAGATTCCTGGTAATAGGTAAAACCAGACCTAGATAGAATAATTCATAAAAAGAACCAACACCCCACGCATTGGCAGCAACAGTGCATGCTGTCCAAAAAAATGGCAGGAAAGTTCATAAAGCTTCTGCAATAAAATAGCTCATCATAAAGACTTCTGTCATAAAAAGACAAGAAGACACACTAGTGTACAAAATCTCAAACTAAAAAATATTGTTGTGTGCCTATGTTTATTTTCCATCCCATCTAAAATTGCTTCCAACCCTTATACAGTGAGCAGCAGGAGAGCAGGGGAAATGGGAAAACATTTTCTTACTTTACTCTTTTCTCTAAAGCTCATAAACTTGATGGTATTTAGAGAAGAGTGAAGAATTTGTATCAGCCCAGTCCATCAATTACAGAACAGTCAGTCTAACCAAAACCAGACATTTATCATTTGTGGATATTCCACCCCAAAGCAAGTGTGAAAGACATGAAAGCTTCCCACTCAAATGAGTATTTGCCTTAGACGCACCTGAATGTACAAACAAGCATCTTAGATACACCCATTACTGCAAACAGTACCTTAACTGAGCAGCAAGGATCCCACTTGCCTGCCCAAACCATTTAGGAGCATGTCACCCACTAATGACAAACTGAAATGTAGCAGTATTCAGTATTGTGCTAAAAGATGTGCTGATTCATTGATGCTCATTCTTTCACTTCAATAGCAAATAGCTGAGTTTGTCTCAAATAAACATGTGCAAATAAAGCCACCCTTTCCATCAATATATTATGTTTTGTGTACTTCATGCCAATGGGAAAGATGTTGTAAGAAAAGTAGTTCAAGGATGGTCAAAGAAAATTGCAATTAATCTGCCAGAAAGAGTTATGGTAAATATTATTATTATGATTATTAATGATTTGTAAAGCACTGTAAATCTCCATGACAGTAATTATGATGCTTTGTATATATAAATTTGGCATTCTGCATATACAAGCACTTGGGCTTGAACTCTTCCTAGATCATTAGGAAATCAGAGGTCATATCATTGGTCACTTGAAAAGTAATTTCCTGCAGATTTGCTGGCAATTCTCAGATTTTCCCTCGCTGTAAAAAAGGTATTAATGGTTTCTCTCCAGGCAAACCAGCTGAGATGGAGGCTGCGATTAGCGGCCTTTCAAACACAGAGACCCAGAGCTGCAGAAGAGCAGCGAGGCTGGAGCCCCTCCTGTGTCACCAGCACAAATCATGGGTGGGTGCAGGCTCTGGGGACGAGAAGTGGCCAGCAGAAAGCCCATGCTTTCAATATGTTGGTAGTTCCAAAGATAAACTGGATCTGTAGAAAGCATCAATCTTCAGGGGCCTCCTCTCAGTATGTGTTGCTAAATGTGCAGAGAAAAGCAGCGGGATGGAACTGATCTGTGGTTTTCATGCTAAACCTCCATGTAGAGGAACCTCTTCAAGAAAGGAGTGTGCTCCTTTCCAACCCCATTCTCGAGGCCTACACATGGGTTTCTGGAAATCTGTGATTCCAGGTAGGGAATTCCCACAAAGCATGACTTGCTATTAAAAGAGGAAGGAGGCAGCTCCTTATCTCCTCTTGCAGGATCAATAACCTTTATGCTGGCAGTACTTCAGCTGCACTTGGTGCTCTGCCCTCTTTTTCAGAAGATTCCTCCTCTGGCGATAAGCAAAAAGGACATTACAAGTCAATTTCATTGAAGATTAAATCCAAGCGTCCTCTGCTCAGCTAAATAAGCAGCTTCTGCAGTCTGAGTACCAGACAGAAATAATTCACCCACTCCACCTCCCCACCTTTGAGGCCAGCAGGAGCAGGCAGGGATGTGCTGGGGGGTGGGCAGCCTGCAAGCACAGCACAGCAAAGGGATACACACTCACAGGTTGAAGTGATGGTGGTGGCTGGGAAGCAGAGCACAGTATTGACACTGACTCTCACTGCTCCATGCTGCCCAAACAGGGAGTGCCCAGTCAGGCTGGGCTCAGATGTGACATTATTTCTCCATAAAAATCCTAAAACTGTTGGGAGTGCTTTATCCACCGTATTATGACCAAGTTCAATAGCACTGCAAGTCCAAGCCTTGGAGTGATGGCTTTATGGGAACATCAAAAGCAGCGAGAGCCTGACCAACCCTCCTGGACTCATGCATACATCTCCTACAAGGAGCCGAAAGAGGCTGCAGGCGGCGTCCATTGGGAGCTTCCCAAAAGAGAACCCGTCCTGAGTTACGAGCGGGCCCACACACGCACACGCTCAGCTTCACAGTCCATTGCTTTCCCAGGAGCGGAGTCTCTGTTGTCTGCAGCAAGGCAATATATCTCTTTATGGCCTGCCAGTGACTTTACAGAGAGATAAACAAAGCTTTTAAATCAAAAGGAGACGGAGCAGAAGAAAAAAGTTTGGCACCCCAGAACACAGGCTGCTATTTATTTTTTAACCCTTCCCAACAAACAGGAAAGCAAGGAGTTCCTTATGCAGGATCTAAATACCACAGGAGAAACTGGAAACCCAGGGGTGGAAATCTAAAGGATTCCCCTAAATTTGGAAGTGTATGGCAAGGCCTCTGCTCAGGGAAGCGTGGGCCTGCATCCATTTAAAATAATCTGAGAAACGTAGTCTGAGAAATGGATGTGCCGCTGAATGGAGATGTAGGACAAGTGGTCCTAACGTACTACAGTCTCAATTTGCTGTTAACCAAAGATGTGAGACTAGACTTGGGGACAAGGAGGTACATCTGCTACACGCCTGTAGCACCAGGAGTGCGATCCTTGCACAAATCACTACTGAGCCATCCCTGAGCTGTGGGGCCTTCAGGTCAGGGAACGGCGGGTAGGACCGCAGCTCCACCGGTGACCAGATGGGATCACTTCAGAGATGAGTGGAAAGCTGAAATTTTCAAAGGGATAAAAATCCAGAGCTGCTGTGGGTAGCAAAACATCTGAAGGACCCAAAGCATTCCGGTGACTCATTTCATTTCAGAGTTTCATTTCACCTGTTTCATGGATGTGGGACATGGTTTGTATTCTTGGTGCTGGGAGAAAGAAAGAACACCTCCCTCCCTCCCAGTCTCTTGGTACAGACTGAAAAGTCCTTCACCTTTTCACTGAGTTTGAGTGTGTTCAAGGTTTCCCTTCATTCCCTCATAGAAAACCTCTGGTACAAGCAGGAAGGTTAGCAGTGTGTATGTGTGCAGTGACTTGTCTCCCTGTTTGCAGCCAAAAAGGGACATCCAAATATCTCAAAAAGGGATATTTTTTAAGACAGCAAATCCTTTCACTACGATGCCAGGCCCATACAAACCAATCTAATGCCCACCTTCCCAATCCTAGCCCAAGCCAAGCTGCTACAACAGAAGACCCGCTCAGGTCAGGTGTTGCACAAGATGATCTGCAAAACTGTCAACGAGAATACAGATGAAGCTGCAAATTCCTTCCTGGCTGCTCGGAGCTCTCGCTCTCTCCTGCTGCACACGGAGGGGCAGACAGAACCCAGAAGCCCAAACCCAGCACAGAGCAGCCGCTCCCATAGCTTTGAGCATGAACCTTCCCCAGAGCAACCCCAGCATCTCAGCACAAGACAAATTGTGGCATTAGCTACTTTTCACCCATGACTCCAAGTACAAAAAGACAACTACAGATTCTTTTTAATTATTATTTCTAGCATCTGTGCTTTTTTTTTTTTCCTGTGATCACAGCTGAAATTCCTACTAGCCCACAGGGAGCAGAGAGCAATAACTTTAAATGGCCTCATAGATGCAGCCATGGCCACAAGCCAGCACTAATTTCCAATTTTGCTATGTTGAAGAAAGAGGGTGAAAAAAAAAAATAAAAGGAAAAGAGAAAGAATGGAAACCAGAAAAAACAGAAATATCCCTTCATGTTAGTGAGAATTGGAAAGTCCTGCTGGTGGTTTCACTGACAGGTTTAAGTTTCTATTAAAAAAAGAAGAAGAATTTGGAATATCTGTTTAAAATCAGAGTGAATATTTTTCCTTAGACACAGAACATCCTTGTGACATTCAGGTCTTTGCATACTGCAGGCAGGGTGGAATTTTACTGACCAAATAAAGCATCGTCACTACTTGAGTACAGCAAACATTTGTAAAAACATATTAAACATGTCATAAATTAACTGAATTTGGGAGCCTGTAAACACTCACTTGAACTTACAGCTCTTTGATTTCACCAGCACATCCAGATACGTGCATGCCCAGAGGACCTTAAGCCATCCCTTAACCTGCTACGGCATTGGATTTTGACTCATTTGCTATTTCCTAAACATTCTGGACCTATTTGGTCTCCTCACCATTCCCTCCACTGACCATAGGTGAAAACTAAGAGCACTCGGGAAAAGATATTTTGCAGCCCCTTTCCATAAGCTCTTGCTTACCAAAGTCATGTTTTTGCCATGAAAAAATGCATTCACAGCAAGTGCTCGTTAAGACAAAGTAAAATTTTGTGCCACACAAGGAACAGATGCAAAGCAAAACAGAACTCCGAGAGGAATTCTGCAAGGAAGCCAAGGAAGCATGGAGCTGCCCACATAGGCTGAGAACGTGGAGATGCTCTTACATGGAGCAGCCTGCAACAGCCAAGGCTACAAAGTGAAGAGACTTAAAGCTGACGAGGACCAGCAGGTAGTCCAGGTTTGGTATAAAAGGAGTTACAAAAAGAAGCATAAAATGCTCAAAGCTGTGAGGAAATGCAGAATATAAAAAATAACAACTCATCCTATTGTACCAAATAAGGGACTGGGCTGTTCAGCTTGGAGAAGGCTCTGGGGAAACCTCATTGTGGCAGCCCAGTACTTGAAGGAAGCTTATGAACAGGAGGGAGAGCGACTTTTTATATGGTCTGATAGTGTTAAGACATGGGGGAATGGCTTTAAACTAAAAGAGGGAAGATTTGGGTTATGTGTTAGGAGGAAATGTTTTAATCAGAGGGCAGTGAGGCCCCGGCACTGCTGCCCAGAGCTGTGGGTGCCAATCCATGGAGGTGCCCGAGGCCGTGGATGGGCCCTGGGCAGCCTGAGCTGGGGGGCAGCCAGCCCATAGCAGTGGGGTTAGAACTAGATGATATTTAAGGTCCTTCCAACTTAAGCCATTCTATGATTCTATAAGGGACAAAAAAAGATGTCTCCTACCCTTCAATTTGGTTTCTTCATGTCCCACTTGCCAACTTTCCAAATTCCCTAGAGAGCCTCCCATGGTAAATGGCCTTTGTTTGGAGGTTGCCTCTCCTGTATTCCCCGGAAAGGATGCATCGTCACACCGTCTCCTTTTGATCTCAATAACCACTCCTCAAGGCTGCCAGGCATCTCACTGCCTCAGGTGCTACAGAGATGAATCGATATTCTTAAAGCAGAGCCATTAGACCCAGTGCTTAATTTTAGATGAAATGATCAGTGTTAGTTCTAAAAGGCTGCCACTAAAGCCAAGGAAACTGCAACTGCTTTCAGTGCAAAATCTCCCTATTTGCCTATGGATAATCCTGGTGGAGCATCAGATACAGAGCCAGAATGGCAAACCAGTAAAAACATGGTGAGAAGTACCCAGGAACAGCTGGGAACACAGCTGTAGATGTAAGGGGATGATCAGTGTTGGGCGGCAATGCATTGCTTCATTATCAAAGGCGCACAAGCTTCCCTCCACCCTCAATTTCAAGTCCTCACTAGTAGATCTATTCATCTTTCATCGTCTGCATCCTTTGTTCTTGATCTATTTGACAGAAAAAAAATGACCAAAATCCTGAGATAATACTCAGTGCCACCTGTGGAAGCAACACTTATGTGACCCACAGCCAGCATGTGAACACAGTGCCCTAGGACCAGAGGGTTCCTCCTATGGTGCAGATGCATCTTTTCCCCTGAATGCTGATTGCTCCTGTCAGTCTGATGCCAAAGATCCCCTTATGAGACACCCTCACCTCTTTTTTCGCCTCCCTGCTCTGCAGTGAGCTGGGAGTAATTCTGTAAGTTCAGCACTGCCTGAGTACCGCTCAGTCAAATCTAGCTCAGTACATCACAACAGACATCAGGGTTTAAAGAAAAAAAGAAAAATAAATAAATAAATAAAAACACCCAAACAACAAACAGAGTCATAATTTCTCAGCATTTTATATCAGCTGTGAGTCCATGAAGAAACTGAGGTAATGTGGTCCAAAAAAACAGATGTTAACTGAGGAGACACGTCCTGCACTGCAGGTCTTTGGCAGTAACGACCGACCTGTGCTAAAAGCTTCATGTATCTGAACTGCCTCTGGGGGAAAATTGCCCCTGTGAGCAAAGACTGGAAGGGATCTGGGCAAGGACCAACTCAACTGCTTCTTGTGTAGGGTGCCAATGCCCAGGTGTGCAACTCCTACCCACTAACAGGACATGGATCTAAAGAAATCTGTAAGGAAAGCTGACACTTCAGAGATTTGATGCAGGAGTGTTGGGGCTGGTGGGACCCCATTCCCAGCCCTGCCAGGCACCCTCTGAACATCAATGGAACACTTTGGTCTGGTTCTGCATTTAGCAAGTGGATCTCATTGGATGGCCTCAGCTCACTGCAAAGCCCGTGAGCCTCTTGCTCCCGATGCGCCTTGAGATTCCCAGCTGACAGTGCACAGTGAGACGTGACACAACAACAGACTGCAGACCATCCAGCTTTAAACTACCTGACAAACAGCACTGAGAAACATGAGAGATGCTACCATGCACAAGCGAATGAATGGGCAGAGCAGCATCCATGGTGGAGAGCAGCTCAGCCATAAGCTGACCCAAGGACAGCTTTGCTTTCTGGGCAGACACCTCCGCTGTGCTGGAAGGCAGCCCATGCAGGTCTGTATTTTGCCAGGCTGATCTGAGGTCTGTGGGGAAAAACGGTAATTGTTTCTTTTATTTTTCATCTCCCCCCTGCATCTCCCTAACAGCTCCGGCTGCAGCCACATTCTATTTTTTCCCCTTACAATTGTTTCAATAGATTCTTTATGGTTTATGGGTTGCTCGGTTTGTTGTTTTTTTTATTTTTTTCCCCCCTTAAACCAAAGCCTGAAATATGCTCTGAATTAAGAAAAAGCTCCATGTCACTTGGGATTGGACTGCTGCTGAACTGTTCCGTGTGTGTGTGCGCGTGTGTGCACGCAACCTCCCGGCCAAGAATGCCTCGGGGGCTCTCCCTAACTGTTGGGGTCCTAAAAAGGGTCCGCTCTTCCTGACTGGCCTCCCTCCGACACGGCTGGGGGGAGAGCTCGGGGGGAGCGCGTTCTCCACCCCCACCAGCACCACGCTCCCTCTCTAGCACATCTGTCCAAGCTTGCTCACTGCTGGCCCTTTCCTTCCCCATATGCTACAGGCATTTTTGGCCTGGCTGAGTCCTCAGTGCATTAAGCAGGAGGCCCCTGGTTCAAGAAATCTCCCCCACTCACAGCGCAGCAGAAATGGTGTGTGTGCAGCAGAGGGGTGAGAAGAAGGGATGAGCGAGGGGAAGGAAAAAAGCGTGCGTGGGGAGGGGGAATATTTTACCTGCTATCTTTATTGGAGAAAAAGTTTATGCGCTGCAGGAAAATAACACACAGCTTTGGCTTTTAACCTGCTCTGTCGCCAGGCAAAGTGAAGGTGGGATTTTGGAAGGGCTGGCTGCAGGCTCTGTGCTCCATGCAGGCTGTATCTCTAGCTAGGGCAGTTCATCTAGGATGATGCAGCTGTGCAGCAAAACAACACACTTGAACGCACACAAACACCCCCCCCCACACACCACTTCCAAACAAGAAGCCTTCTGGATATTGCTCTGTTCAGTCCCAGGTTTAAGGCTGGAATTTGGGAAGCGGTCACTGAAGCTGGAAAGGGTCGGGTCTGCTCATGCTGGCTGGGGGTCAGGCATGGGGACAGCCAGCGACACCGCACAGCCGGCTCTCTGCTACCTGCCTGCATCCTGCTGTGATTCTGTGATTCTATGTCTTGAGGTCTTTTCCAACCTTAACAACTCTGTGGTTCTGCATCTCTCAGCTTCACACAAGGGTGACCGCTAGCAAGATGACTAAATTTCCAGCATACAGGTGCCCAGCATACCTCACACTGCTGTTCCAAAGCGACTATGGGCACTGGGTGGCAACCGCAGCCTTGCTGTGTCTGAGTGTGCTGGAACTGAGTTTGATGGGCTTCTCAGGGGCTGCAGCATTTTGGGAATGGGATCACAAAGGGCCACGACAGCCCAGGGCCCACCTGGCAGAGCCTTCTCATGCAGCCAGCAGAGGCTGGTCCTGAGGAAATGCCAGGAAGGCATTTTAGTGGGGAAAGAGTAGAAATGTTTGAGTTTTTTGTTCTTAAAAATATCATGAAACCACCTTGATGTCCCATTTCTCAGTCATGCATGAAATGCAAACAGCATGAGATAATATTTACATCACTCTACTTGCAGTCCAGAAAGAAAGAGAAGAAAATGAAATACACCCCAAATTATCCTCAGTTTCAGCAATGAAATGTTCATCAGCCTCAGGAAGCTGAACACACATAGGGCTCTTACCCCAAGATTTGAGAATCCCGATCCTGTGGACCTTTATATCAAAAAGTCAGACTGACCTACCATGAGAACCAGCAACAAACTGCCCAAGGAGACTAAGATCATACGGAGCAATTACTCCCAATTGTCTGTAGTCCAAATAACTACAGGTGAGACAGGCACTACCCCTCTTCCAGAACACGAAGGATATTTCAGCTGAACAGGCACCGGGCCTGGAGGTTTCAATTTATATATGATCTAGAATAGCCTTGATGAAACTTCATCTACTTCGTTCCTCACCTTGTGTGAATGCTGGATGAATAAAATCTTTCATTATAAGAATTTAGATGCTACTGCAGCCTAATCTCTCTGAAGAACAGTGCAGGTAAACTACCACCACTCATCCGTTTGCCATTTTATTCAGCCTAATCTTTAAATGCTCTTACCATTACAAACCAGGAGATAAGGGCCAGAGCTGCAGCCTAGCATATTCCTTCCCAGACCATCCCTCACAAAAGATCAGCTTTTCTGAAAGACCTCCAAAGAAGCACATCCAGTAACCTTCCCACACAGCTCCTTTTAGCGCTGAACTATCCTCGAAGCTAGAAAGCTTTGCTGAGTATCTTAACTTAATCTTCTCTGCTGAAAATTATGCCAATTATTTTTCTCCTACTCATTGCTGCTATGAAGAACAATTCATCACCATTCTCTCTCTAGCAATGTTTTACATATTGGAGGAATGTTATCACATCCCGTCAGTCTTCCCTTCCCTAGACTAAACAAATTCAATTCTTTCAATCTTCCCTCATAGGTTGCGTTTTCCAACCCTCTTATCATTCCTACGGCTCTCCTTTAGTCTCTCTCCAATTTGTCAAGATTTTTCTTCCACTGCACAACCAAAGCGGAGCGCAGCCAAGGCTGTACGAAGGTTGCCTGAAAAGCAAAGTTCACCCCTCATCTTTTACCCACGAGTCTCACTAAAGCTCTACATAGCACAGGCTGTCTTTTCTGAAGCACTTTTATGGCATTCTATCGTACTCCTTTTATGATATCCCAGTGCCCTGCATCCTTAATTGTCTTAATTTGTAAATACTGGTTCCCTTGTTAAGTATTTTCTGTTTTGCATTCTGTGGTGTACATGCATTTCTTTCATCAACCATTACGATTCGTGCTTGGCTTTTTTTCCTGGCATTTCAGGCTGCTAATTTCAACTATCCAGGTATCAAAACCATTTGAGTTCTGTTTCTCCTTTCCACAACACTGCAATCCCACCCAGCACGACCTCTGCTAATTTTATCAGCATGGACTTTCTATCATCCTCCAAGGCATCCACTGAAGGACCGAGCACTTCCCAGCCCCGGGCAGACCCTAGCAGGACCCCCATTTGACATCCCCTCCCACCTTGGCAGAAAACTGTCCCTATCTACTTTTTGAGCCTTAATTTACAGCTTGTCCTACACCCACGTTGCAGCAATTTGAAATAGAGCACGTTTCTCTACTTCTTCAACTGTGAGTACACCGCAAATGACAGCATACAAAGCCACACTAAAAACCAACACACGTATCTACTTCTTGGTTTTTATTTACTCGTTCATCTATCCTGCAAAGAAATTGTACTGGTTTGACATGATTTGCTCTTGACAAATCCATATTTGCTGTTTCTTATTAACTTCTTATTCTCTGAGTGCTTGTAACAGCTCATTCTAGAAACTTTTGGGGTATTGAAGTGGGTTTTACTGTTCCATAATCCCCCTGGTTCTCATTTCCCCCTATTTAAAAATAGGCTCTGCGTTTACCCTTTGCCGGGCCTCTGACTCTACCTTGGTCATCTGTGAACTCTGAAAGATAATCTCTAATCACTCTGGGATTATTTCAGCTAGATCCCAAAGTACTCCAGGGCAGATTTCATCAGGCCCTGCTGAATTCGTGAACATCTACATTATCTACATTTTAGCCAGCACAGTCTTTTGCTGTTTTAGATGATCCCCTTGTTAAAACTTACTGCATTATTATACAATCACAATCAACAGTTTTTCGGAGAAGCAACCAAAAAAAGGCACTGAACACTTCATTCTCTGTATCATTTGTTATTTCCGCTCATTCCTTTTTAAGTAACAGGCTAACTATCCTACCATTCATTGGTTTTATCTTTGCATTTATGTTTTTAAGGGGTTTTGATTCAGAGACTGATTTACGAGGGGTAAAGTAATGCAAGAGCAAGATCTGTATTATCTAGAAACTCAAATACCACGAGCACGAGCTGATGCATATTTTTTGGCTTCAAATATAGCTTGGAGACCATTAAAAAAAGACAACATTCCCTTGGAAATTAACAGAAGTCTAAATAATATAAATGAACGTGCAAAAGCTTCTGCTTTCCTTTAGTAAAGTTTATCACAGAACTGGTATACTCATGACCAAGTGTGCAGGCTTGTGCATCTGTGCATAAGCCTGTGATGACCAAAAGCATTTTGGAAAGTAAATTTAAATGCTAATATGCTGAACAGATACTTTCTCATCTGATCAAATCACATCCCAATACATTTTCTCCACAGATGTCAAAGAAAGAAAAGGGAGATGATGACAAAAGTACACAAAGCAGAGTAAGTCAAAGTTAGGTACTTTTTCTTTCCCCCAAGTGTGGTCATTAATAAGGGATCCTTAGAAAACCTGTAGGTTTTATAGGGTTTTAGGAGCTCTTAATTAAAAATGGCTGAAATTTGAACTGAGGACTTCTGAAAGCTGCGTCTGGGGGGGAAAAGGAGGCTTGCCATTGCCTGATTTCCTACTTAAAAACAGCATTATGCACAAATTCTAACAGACCCAGCTAAGAGTGGTAATGCCAGAGTGGATGGGTAGGGCAGCACCAAGTACTTCTGATAAAACACCAAAAGAACATCTTCCCAGGCTCAGACCAAAGCATGCTGATCAGAGAAAAGAATAAATGGTTCAGGAGCAGGTTGGAAACATCAGGAAAGGAGGATAAGGCTGGGTCAGAGGAGGCCAAGAAAGGAAAACAGAAGTGGAATCTGAGAAACAGAAAGTGTCAGGCAGTTGCAAAAGGTCTGAAAAGAATCTGGGAAAAAGAATTCCAGACCTTCAAATGAAATCTAGGTGCCTAGCTGCCTTTGGAGGTCTCAGCCTAAACTCCTAACAAATGCTGCTTGAGCGAAGGCATTGGAGACACTGCTCATTTCAAAGGCAGCAATGCTAATCCCTTCAGACATCCCATCAGCATGGAAGAAATACAGCTACTTAGCTTGCCCACAGTGGGATGATGGAACACCCTCTGTCTCCTCTATTAACTCATAGACCCCAGATAGGGAAAGCAAGCTGCAGCCACCTGGAATCGCTGCAATCCTCTGTGCACCACAGCATCTACTGGATATGCCTACAGGAGCCCTGAGAAAGTGCTCTGAGAGATCTGAGGCTTTTTTATCTATCTCCAAGTTGTACCTGAAAGCAATACATTTCTCTCTCGCATTTACATCTTAACTGTTCTCCTATTCTTTGAATTTCAGGCTGCATTTGATTAACTCTGCAAAATATTTTGGGATGTAGTCAGGCTGGAACAGCATACGCAGAATAGATTATGATTATGCAGGGTGAAGCAGATCACTGAACATGAGACAGATTAGCAGCTCTACCAGACAGCCAATCTAAAAGTCTTCTGCTTTTCATTGTGATTTAATTTAATTGAAATATTGTGGGTTGTTTTTTTTTTCTTCTTTTTCCAATGTATTACTTGGAAATAGGATTTCTTTTCTATGTGTAAGTTTAACATTATTATTTCAGGGCGTTGCTGCTCTGGACAAATGTCCTTTTCTACTCATCAGATGCACTTGGTACCACTCAGGTCTTTCTGTATCCTTTGGTCTTCCTCACCGTTCCCACACAGCTTTCGGACACTACGAGTCGCATGACAGCAGCACAAGCGCTCTCCTGAAGCTTCTGATTTAAAGCTTTTTCTACAGCAAAGTGAAGATAAGCATCAGCAGCTGGACAAGAAGCAGACCGCAGCCCCAGAGCCTGCGTAAATACTGAGGTTTCAGAAGCATGAGCTCGTTGGGGCGGCTCAGGGCAGGCAGGGAGGCACAGAGGCTGTCAGGGAACCCCTGCTCTTCAGAGCTCTGGACATGTCCAGACAGGCCTGAACTTGCCCAAGGTTAAAGCCAAATAAATTTCTGCCTTCTGAGCCTCGGCCTTGTGTTTATATCAGTGGGATGACATCAGAGGAAAGGAAGGATTGGGAATGGAGGGCTGAGTGGCAGGAGGCCGAAAGCTCTGGGCCGGAGCCCATCCTGTGTCCGCCACGTGGAACAAGGGCACGGTGTTGTGATTTATGTGTGCAGACACACGTGTGAGGGGCAGGACAGGAGGGAAGATGAAGTGCCCTCTGGAGCCTCTGTATTAATTAAAGAGTACTCTCTAAAGAAATAATCATCTACAAAGCTGTCTTCTATACAAAGCCTGCTGTAACTCTTTGAGCATCTCCTGTGCAAGCTCCTGGAGCTTGCTGTGCTAAAGGGAGCTGAAGGCCCTTGTCCCGTCCCACCCCCAAAGCCACACCAAGCCCTGAGGGTCACCCCACAGGGCAGGGCCTGCAGGAACCCACGCAGCCCATATGGAAGCAGAGTGATTCCTTCATTGGAAACCAGGAAGCAATGAACAGAGAGAAACGGGATTTGGATTCCTGGTAAAAATCAATGGGAACTGAGAAACCAGCATGGCCATCCTCCTCAAACAACCTCTGCACCACACAGAGCTGGGGCACTGCACTGCAAGGTCAATGCAGAACTACATTTATTATACACTAACTATAGGTTTATTAGTTTTCTGTGCTACAAAAGACCTTTAAGCCTCCTCTATAACTTTATACATGTGGGTATACCCCTACACCTGGCTGCAGATCCTCTCTGGAATCCAGTCATCCACATGGTTTATGGATGTGGTTTAGCGTGCAATATTGGTGGTAGGTGGACTGTTGGACTATATGATCTTAGAGGTCCTTTCCAACCTCACTGTTTCTATGATTCTATATGAGATCAAGGTCTCCCAGGCAGATCCCGTTTCAAGCCTTCCCAAGCCTAACGTTAAAAAAAGCTTACTTAATTATACCAATTTTCATAAAATCTCATTTTACCAGCATTTCCAACATCCTCTGGGATTGTGGTGGAATTAAGCTTTACCTGTCTTGCAACATTTATCCTGGTATCTTGAAATGGACAGCATATTACAACATGAAGGGAAACAAGCCAGCAGCTCCTCTTTCAATTTTTCTGATCAGAAGGCAACAAATAAAACTGCTTCAGGGGACTGCAACACAAATCAAACCCCTTCACCCAGAATACACTTCCTGAGAAAGTTGCTCTAGCCTCAAAGGTTGCCTTATTTTTTCTTTTTCCCAACGTTATTCTGTTCGAAAGCTTTAGGGTAATTGTTCTGATCAGCAATAACATCTTCTGTTTTCCCATTTTATGGACATTATGTAAAGTAAAAGGACAATGAAGTAAAATGGATTTTGTCAAAGCCACCAAACCATTATAAAAGAAGATTCATTGCATAATGGATGCCCTTTTCCCCATAGGGACAGAAAAATACCCTGGCTTCAGCCTAATTTTTTAGGGATTTTTTGTTTGATATCTGATGCCTACCAGCAGGATCTGTGAGGAAATCTAAAGCATTTAGACTCAAATTTAATGGGATTGAAGCATTTACTTCTGTTGGAAATGAAAACACTGTACTGAAAACAGTGTACTAATGACCCAAAGAAAGGCACAGTATTAGTCGCCTCCAAACTTTGATACCTTCAACAATAATCCATTGGAGAACAGTAGAAAATGACGGTTCTGAAGGCAGCAGAATGCCCCGAATTTCCAAAACATTTCAGATTTTAAGTTCTCAATAACTTTATTTAGGGCTGCAATTAATTCCAGAAGGTTTTAAAGTTGTTTTCTTTTTCCTGTAATTGAAGAGGGTTGGAGACACGGTGGCCCTAAACACTCACTTGAGGAACCCGAAAATTCCAGAAATCGATTTTAAAACTGACAGTCAGTTGATAAGTTTTGAGACCATTCTGTAAGGCTGAGAAATGGCAAAAAGAAAAGATTAGGGAGAGGCAGTACAAGAGAAAATAGGAACAGGCTTTCTCAAAATAACCAGAGCTCTGCAGCAGTAACAGGGGAATAACAGAACCTGCTTGGTGTCTGCATCCGCTCCTTTTGCCTTTACTCTTGTTGAACAGTAGCATTAGTTTCACTGAAATCAATCAGCCTGCCTCTGGAGTCAGCTGTTATTTAATTTCACTGAAAGGAGAGGACAGAGTCAAGCCAGCAAATACTATCACGTTTATAGATATGTTTTGTTATGTTACACGAGAAATAGTAGCATGGGACTGCTGGGAGTTTTCAGACTGATAAAGCTATCGTATTTCCATTTTTCACTGGGGATCCACAGCACCAAGAGATCAAGGTCATGTTTAGTAGAGAGTACTTAAGGGTTATTTTACAAATGAATAACTTTAAGAGTTTACCTGAACTAGAGTCTCTACAAATGGGCTAAGACAAGAGAGATCAAGCAAAGCCCACAGCAGTGAGCATCCACAAGTCCCAGGTAGCGGCTCAGGACTGTAATTGCAAAACCATCAACCATCAACTCTTTGCAGCGATACCTCTATTAATGTCATCTTTTTCTCATCCCTGAAGATCATTTCTGCCCCTTATAGTCCATCTAGCAAAGGAAAATACGGAGATATGAGCTCCAAGTTCCTCTCCATTTCTCTCCTAAATAGAGCCTCTTGGCTCATTAAGAGCGTCACACAGTCCTAAGCCTCTCGTTTTAACAAGAAGAGTTCTACCTGAAGTGCTTCAGTGACTCTCTTAGACAAGTCTGAAGCTCTCAAGACTAGTATTAAATTCACTAGGTGTTTCTTCTGCATTACTCAGGCCCTTCAAGAAGTCAGGGGGATAAATGAATATGTATTCTATATGTCAGATGGTTATATCAGAGCCTATCGGTGTCTAATTATGGAAAACAGTCTGCCCATGTGAAGTTAACGGGGAAAGCTCTAAACAGATGTTGATTAAAGAGTGCCTCTGTAGAGTACTTTTTGAGAGGTCATTTTGCTGAGTTTAGATTAAGATGGATGAAGGTGAGGTATTTGGCAGTGAATTGCATCTTTGAAGTGAATGACGAGATCAGGTTCTAGCGTGGAAGCACAGAGGTTGCAGTGACATTCATCCGCAGGGGAAGCAAGTGGAATCATTAGAGAAAGAACAAACTAATTTGTAGGAGCAAGAAGCCCTTCTGAAGTGAGTAGCTGTGTTTACTTTAAAGGTGCATGTGAACTTAAAGGCTAGTACAAGTCATTTGAGAGAAAATTAGTGAACGTTTTGCTGAAGGTAATGGCACAGAGGGGATACTCAATAATTTTTAAGGAGACTCTTTTATGATGAGCTTTTACTTCAGCTTAAATTCTTCCCTGCCTTGAACATTAGGGTGAATATGTTCTATTAAAAACTTCCGTGCAGCCTTGAAGGTACCATCAAAGGCAAATCCATTCAACCAAAGAGAGGATGCTGTTTTTTTCTTCATCTTCCCCAAAACACTGATTGTGAAAATAAAGCAAGGCATCACCCTAAATGATTTGTGGACGATGGGCCCCAGCTCTTCTCTCCCAAAAATGACTGACCTGCTGAGCAGAGAATTTGATCCTGTATTCAAGCCTTCGTGAAGATTCCGCCTGAGATGGAGTAAAAGAAATGCCACAAGTTCCCCTTTCTCAAATGGTGTTGGCACTCCTCACGACAATCCCAGATTTATTACATCTCTGAAAACATCCCACTGTGCTTTATACCTCCTTGTGGAATAGCTACAATTTACTGGTAGCCAGAAGCCATTAGGTGGATATGGTCCTTCCACTTTCTCTTTGATTTCAACGAACAGAAATCCAATGTAGAAGAAAGAGCTGCAGATAGGAACTCTACTGAGTGTTTGACTGTAAATGAAACTCTCAGTAGCTTATTGCTTGGAAGTGACAGCAGAAGTTGAAAAGTAAATGCACTTTGTCCAGGGCACAGCATTGCTAAAATAATTCCAGTCAAAGCACCGGAGTCAACAGACTTGGCTAATCCACCATGATAAATGCAACAGTTAGAAAAACAAACATCTTCAGAAAGCAGCTGGGAGTTGGCCAACACGAACAATCAGAAGAAAGCCCCACTCAACACCCCTAAAACTCAAAATAGTCAGTGAAAAAATTACCTTTCCAATGACATTTCTAACAGGTATGGTCAGTCTCTGCTTGACATCCGCCATGAGTACCTCACTTCCAACCAGCCTGTGGCACCAGCTGCACAGATGTGCCTTATTTCTGTGATTTCCCTTATCCAAACAACTACCAGATCTGAAAAGCACCCAGTGTTCAGAATGTTCTACAGGACCTTCTGTTTTCTTTCCTTGTTGCTTGGCATTGTCATCACTTCAGCACTTAAAAAGAGATGGGCAGAACGATTTGAGTTGACTTTTGAGTCCACTGCAACAACACTGGAAGTAATATGGCTCTCATATTTACTAGTCCTGCTGCATTACTGCATACAGAGTGGAGAATGAAATACAGTTTGACTATTTTTTGGCAATTTAACTTTTGTTTGTTTGTTTTACACAATTTAGCTTAGTTTTTTGTCAATTTAACTTATTTCAAAGGACATTTCATTAAGTGCAGAGAAGGGAATGGGATGGAGAGAAATCTGTATGGGAGAACAGTGGAACAGAAAATATATCTAAGAATCGTCCTTTCCTTTGGACCATTTCCCATGGAGACTTTCAGCCTAATTTATTTGGTACTGTGAATCCCAGAGAAGTCAATGGAGTTCTTTGCGACTTCTAGAATAAGCCAGGAAAGAAAGATGCAAGCACTTGTAAGGAAATCCTTGAATTTCCTATAGCTTTTTATGCAATGGCTTAATGTCTAGACTCTTTCTTGGAATGAAGGCTCTGGATCATTTTCCTTTTTTCCCCCAAGCACTGCCCTGCATGACTGCAAGGCACGAAAAGCCAACATCCTTCAAACTATTCCATTGCTTTCATTTCATTTGCACCTTGCTTTCAAACTTTGCACAGCAAGGTTACCTTATAAAAAAAGGATATAAATGGAAAGGAAAAGGATACTTTCATCACCATTATTTATACAGATTTCTGACTAATTCTTCATTTTATAACATCACAGTTCAGCAACAGATTACCATCTCACAATTAGATATTAACTTCCTAAATTATTTTATAAATCTTTTCATACAAGGTTAGGCTGCAGCTTTCCATACAGTGTTGCTCATGTCAGATTCATTCCATTTTCTGAGCTGGTACACTCAGATTTGTCTCCATTACAACCATTTCAGATCAGCAAACACCATTCTATTGACATCTGTATATCAATGCATCACTAGACTTGCTGCAATCCTACGAATATAAAGCTTCAGCTTTACTGCTGAGATGGTTTTGCAAGTCCATCTTTACACTTTAATCATAGAGGTTGATAATATACTGAAGGTTTTGTTGAAGAGACTTCACTTCTTCCTTAATCACTAGCAACTCCTGCTTTAATGTTTCAGAGACAAGCAGCCACTGCACGTTAATCCATCCCTGAACAAGTGGATCTATCACCAGGGAGGACGTGTGATCAACAGCACATCCAGCTGCCTTCATGTTCCCACTCAAACGTGCTCTCTTCTGAACTTTAACCACTGCCTTCAAATACAGCTGTGATGACAGGAGATAGCACCATTTACCAATAGTGCACGTTTAAAATTAGAGCTAAAGACATCATCTCCCAACGTGGATCTGAAGTTCCAAACTCACACCTCCACAACCTCAGCAGTGCTGCCCCAACAAGTCACTTCTGCCCATCGTGGTCCCCCATCCTGGCTGCAGAAGGACAAGGCACTGCCTGCTACACTTCCATCAGAATATCCAGAAAACACTTCTATAGACATTGGCAACTGTGGTGTCACTGCACATCCACAATAGGAGCTTGCAGTGATTTAACTACCAGAGGTTCCAAACTATTCTTTAATTTAACCACAACTTCCAAGTTTAAAGTAGAAAGCAAAGTTATGGTGGCAATGGCAGAACATTGCTTGTCAGGCAGCCCTAAATCTGGGATGCATTAACAGTGGTTGGAGAGAGCCTGTTTATTAATTCATAGCATAGGCTCACATTTATTGTGTATTACTGTATTAAGTCATAGAGTTACTGGTCTAAAACTACAAGGAGCAGGGGATCATCTAGAGAGTGAGGCCAGTACATAAAGCAGTGATGCAAAGGAGAGGCTTAGATTTAGAGAAAACCTGAGTCAGCTTTGGTGGAGGTACATATGGTTAGGCACTGCTGCTTTACTCTCTGTTACAGATCATCAGTAGCAGCACCAAAACTTTGCAGAGGTTTTACAGACACTTAAGTCTCCCTTTAATCATGGACCATTATCATGGATATTAACACAGAAATAGGATAATCGAGTAATGAAAGGCCAACTCAAGTTATCTCCCACCCATAGCACACTGCATCAGATGAGCCAAGGTGACAGGACAGAGCCTCGGAATACATCATGCATTATGGATCATTTCTTGCATCTCTCAGGCACTGCATTCTTACATCACTTCTTTACAGGAGGCATGAGACAGGAACTAATGTATGCATGTCTTAGCACAGTATGTAATGCACTGAAGTCCTGACCTTGTTCAAAGTTACTAAGTGCTATTAATATATATAATGGAAATAAATATTAGCCTTGCTTTGCAGATCGAGCAACCTAAGACACAAGGCCCCCGAGCGATTTGTCAGGACCAACAGGGTGCCAGGTACCCTGACAATTCCTTTTATTCTAAGCACCTGACAAAGTTCATTCCCATCCATCCTAGGGCTCCTGCAGGGAAGAGGGGAAAAAAAAAAAGCACTGCCTCTAAAAATGCTCCTGCTTTATCAGCAAAAAGAGGGCGATAACAAAAACAGCTCAGGCCAGACAAAAGCTAATTGAAGCATATGGGCTCGAGCAGATACTTAGAAGCACAGCCTTAAAATAGCCCAGCAGGACTAAGGGATGAATCTTCTTCGAGCACTGCAACAAGGAACTGGCAGCCAGCAGCAAGGCTCAAACCAAAGCACAATAAAGCATTTCCAGGCAGGTCAGGCACCTGCTTCAGACTTTCTGAAAGGACAATGTGGTCCACTGTGCTGAAAGCAGCAGCGGCGAAGAGAACATATCCCTAAATCACTCTCCTCCATGAGATGGCTGCCCAAACTTTCCAGCAGTCTGAGTCCCTACCATAGCCCTGCCTTAGAGCCAGACTCAAATATATGCATGAGATCATGGCTATGGAGGTGCTGTTGATGCCGCACTGAAGTGACCTTCTCTAGAACCTTGAATTTAAATGGAAAACACCATAGGCAACCAGACAAAAATTTGACGCACTGCCTGGTCTCTCTGTCTCACTGAACAGAGTGTTTCAGTGCT
Source organism: Pavo muticus (assembly GCA_016647715.1). Lineage (NCBI taxonomy): Eukaryota > Metazoa > Chordata > Aves > Galliformes > Phasianidae > Pavo > Pavo muticus. The sequence continues at coordinate 7,574,901 of JACDJE010000064.1, forward strand.
TGACAGGGGAATGCTGTATGGCAGTAAGTAATAGGTAGCATCCATTAGGCAGGATCTCTTTGGACACAGATCTGGGGGATAAGTTTTCAGTGTGACATTGAATTCTTCATACACTGTAGTAGGCTTAGCTTCTTTAAAGGAAATTCGCTCAGAGGAATATAAGCCATTTCCAAGCATGAAGAGAGTACATTAAAGCACTGACTCAGGCTTTGATTCAGAAAAGCACTTAAGCACCCTTCTTGTAAAGGGATACTTTTCTGTGCTCGGACCTTGGACAGGAAGGTGTATTGTGGTCTCTTTGGCTCAATGCCACCTATCAGGGCATAAAATTAAGCTCAAACTAATGCAATTAAGGAAGAATCCTTCACAGTGGACATATTTAATCCATTACTGCCCAGTGCAGCAGTTTTTGCACTGGGTCATTCCCAGGAGCAGCACAGTGACCAGACAGAAGAATTTTGACAAAAGCACTGTCCGAGATATTTAACAAAATACTATTGCTTTTTGCACTGCGAATTTGAAAGTGATGACACTGCTCCTCAGTTGTGATAGCTCTGCATGGGTTTATAATCTGAGACAAAACTGGGGGCACTGGGAATAAAAGCAGTTTCTACAGGCAGAAGCTTGTTGCCCTTGGCATCAATCCCAAGCACAGATACAGATTGGGTGGAGAATGGCTTGAAAGCAGCGCTGGGGAGAAGGATTTGGGGGTGTTGGTTGATAAAAGATTCAGCACGAGCCGGCACTGTGTGCTTGCAGCTTGCAGGCCAATGGTATGCTGGGTTACATCAAGAGGAACATGACCAGCAGGTTGAGAGAGGTGATTCTGCCCTTCTACTCTGCTCTTGTGAAACCCCACCTGGAGTACTGCGTTCAGTTCTGGAGCCCCCAGCACAAGAAGGACACGGAGCTGTTGGAGCAGGTCCAGAGAAGGGCCATGAAGATGATCAGAGGGCTGGAGCACCTCCCCTACGAAGACAGGCTGAGAGAGTTGGGGCTATCCAGTCTAAAGAGAACACTCCAGGAGGACCTTACAGCATCCTTCCAGTACGTGAAGGGGGCCTCCAATAAAGCTGGGGAGGGACTTTTTAAAAGGGCAGGTAGTAATAGGAAAAGGGGACAAGGGGAAATCGTTTCAAACTGGAAGAGGGCAGATTCAGACCAGATGTTAGGAAGAAATACATTCTTTACTGAGGGTGGTGAGACACTGGAACAGGTTGCCCAGCAAGGTTGTGGATGCCCCCTCCCTGGAAGAACTCAAGGCCAGGCTGGATGGGGCTGTGAGCAGCCTGGTGTAGAGGGAGGTGTCCCTGCCTATAGCAGGGGGCTGGAACTAGATGATCTTAAAGGTCTCTTCCAACCCAAACCATTCTATGATTCTATGATCAATGGGCAAGAGCCCCAAGGAACTGGAATCTGCATATGAGAACAGCACGAGAGAGCAGGCGTGGGAGGTAGAACCAGGGGCAGAAAAAGTTCGACTTTCCTTAAAAATGTCTGGACTTGAAGAAGAAAAACAAGCACCCCAGAAGGTGGAGAGGAGATGTGGAGAACCAAGCACCACCATTTCACAGCGGGCTGAACAGTTTTGGGAAAGAGATTACTAAGAATCTCACCAAAATGTACCTTCTCAAAATTGTGCCAAAACGTCGAGATTAATAAAAACCCCACAACAGAACAATCCTGTGGAGCTTCTCATCCCCACCACGAAAAGATCAATGATACTGATATCAAAGATTCTAAGCCACAGACTCATTCATCCTACAAACAACATTCATTTCTAATTCCACACCGCTTTATTTCATGATGCACTAGGAAATGTTCGGTAGTGCATTTTGCAATAATAATAAACTAAAAGCAACATGAGATCTCAGTACTGTAACTTGGCCGTTAAATCTTTTCTTGAAAGTGCTGCAAGCTTGCCAGAATATTTGGTGAGAGATGTCAGGGTTGCAAACAGACACAGAAAGAATTAACCAGGTCCTATTATATACTGCAGACTTCTCTTCTAGCTATTTCTGTTATGATTCATCTTCCAAATTCCTTGCAAATGTTTTTACTATAAATATTATTGACATTAATATTCTTATTGTAGGACACCTATAGTTTTAGTTCACATTCCAGTCTGGGTTAGATCCTCATCTCTCATGCTGTAGACACAACTTCTGCACGTCCCTTCAAAACATTATGTAGACTCAGAGATATTATGCAATACGTGAAAATAAGATGGGTAAGGTAGGAGAGTTGCTTCCTTTCAGATCAAAGAACTGATCTTGGGTGTCATAGCCAGGGTTACACGAGCAGTTAACAGCAGAATTAGTTATTCCTATTTCGGTCCCTTAATGATGTAATCATCATTCCTTGCCAGTTAGCTCTCTTTATAATTAAGAGTGCACCATGACGCATGTTTTAAGAGTACAGACAAGCACAGAGTTGATATCATATGAAGTGGGCTGTTAAGTAATGGCATCAGCTCTCTCAGGTTGGTCCATCTGGAGATGTACCCAGAAGCACATGAGCAGCCTAGGTGTAGATGAAGAACATACAGCAAAACTCCTAAGGTTTCTTTGTAGCCCCATCCATAGTTTCCTTCCTGGTGCACAGCTCCTGTGGAAGCAGACAAGGCCTTCTCTGCAGCACGAAAGGCAGAACAGAGCTTCACCTCAGAGCTCTGATAAAAAGTCAGCAAGTTCACAGAATCACAGAATGAGTTGGAAAGGACCCTTAAAGGCCATCAGGTCCCACTCCCTGCAATGCACAGGGACACCACAGCTCCATCAGTGCTCAGAGCCCAGCAGCCTGACCTGGGCTGTCTGCAGGGACGGGGCACCACCACCTCTTCTGGGCAACCTGTGCAGTGCCTCACCATCCCTATCTTAAAAAGACTTTTTTCTTATATCCAGCCTAAATCTCCCCTCTTTTTCATCCCCCAGTTTGTACTGATAGTGGGAGCTGCCATAACCCAGGTGCAAGACTTTGCACTTGGCTTTATTGAACTTCATGAGTTTCTCCTGGGACCACTGCTCGAGCCTGTCTGCGTCTCTTTGGATGGCATTCTGTCCCTCAGGCTTATCAGTGGACACTTTTCCATGGAAATCAAGAACTTCAGATTTAACCACATCCTGGAAAGTGTTCAGACTAAGCCTGCTCACCTGTCATCAGGAGCTGATCCTTCTGTGAATCGTTTCACATCTGTCTTCATACTTGCGTGACCAAAATTACTTCTGGCCCTGGCTGCAGAAGGAGGACGGTTTGGCTTTGATCTCCCATGACTCCATCCCCTACTTTTAAGCTTAGATTAGAAGAACAAACAGTACAGCCACAGGTGATGCACTATTCTGAGAGGAGGGGGATCCTCTTACTCTGGTTAGTGAGAACACTCCTAGACACAATCTACCTGCTGGCAAGAAGCAACAGCTTAACAGCTCTACCGAAGTCATGAATACAAACATTCCTTACTGTCTGCATTGGCCTTCATCTTCCTGAAATACTGTGCAAAATATTAGCACCTATCTTTTAGACAACGCATTAGAGCAAGAGGTTGGCTAGACAATATCTGGAACTCCTTTCCATCCCTATCATGCTCGGACTACATGCTGCAGATAATGGCACAAGCTCTCATCCTCACTGGCCTCTGCTACTTTCCTCAGCCTCTGGACACACACCTCCTTGCAATTTAAACGTACAGCTCTTTGTCCTATTCTTCTCTGCAGATAATTTTTTTTGCCTTGCATGCACAGGATTTCTCTGCAGATTTTAGTGAGTGCTGTACAAGCACCCAGAAAGGAGAGCTCCTTGCTAAAATATCTAAGCTAGACATCAAAATCAGAAACACAGGAGATGTAAATTCCACCATTACTCCCATGGGAGTAATCCACCATTAGTGGATAGTGAGAGGACAAGGGGGAATGGTCTTAAGCCGAGACAGGGGAGGTTTAGGTTGGATATTAGGAGGAAGTTTTTCACCCAGAGGGTGGTGACGCACTGGAACAGGTTGCCCAAGGAGGCTGTGGATGCCCCATCCCTGGAGGCATTCAAGGCCAGGCTGGATGTGGCTCTGGGCAGCCTGGGCTGGTGGTTGGCGACCCTGCACATAGCAGGAAGGTTGAAACGAGATGATCATTGTGGTCCTTTTCAACCCAGGCCATTCTGTGATTCTAGGATTCCCATCTTAGAGCTGAAGAACAGAATACAGAATTGTAACATTTAAAAAGTAAGCAGGCTATCAGGCGATGTCCTAATTGGACACTAGCCTTAATGAGTTGCTCAAGATGTCTGTTGAGTCTCTACACTTGAGCCACACTCCTTCCAACCGTTTCAAGGCAAAAGTTGTTTCATGCCTCAAGATAAGGGCTCCATTTTCAAAAGCCAAAGGCTCTGCAGAGGCCATAAAATACATGAAGACTACGATGACAACACTACCACTCCTCTGAAGCAGTGAAAGGCATGAAGAGCATCTTGGGAAAGGCCTGAGCTGATGATGCTCCTTATGTCAAAGAAAACTCTCACGGTTTATCTACTGATTCCTACGTCCCCTTTTATTTGTACTTTCCAGAGCTCTGCAAAGCAAGTCCAGAGTTTCATTATTTATTTATTTGGGATGCTGTGTGTCACAGTGACACATTGAGAAACTGGCATCTGCAATTTTCACATGTCAGAGTGACTGTAACTTGAACTGACAAAATAAATTGCTGTTCACACACTCCCACTGACTTTGTTATGTCCCTGAAGCCCTAGGCCTATTTTTTCAATTAAGATCCCCCCTTTTTCTGTTCCCCCTCTTCCTAATGCAAAAGCACAATGCGTGGCTGGCAGGAGGGACATGACTTCCACAGCTGGCAGCAGCTGACTGCAGAAGGCAATGATGTTTCTGATAACAGACAGCAAGTAATTCTCCTTGGCTTTTCAGGAAGAGGGACACGTCCTTCCTCAGTCACCTCATGCCACCAAATCTTTCCGTGTGCACAGCATGACTGGGCTGTGTCGGGCTTACTCTAGTCTTCTGGCTTTCAACTTCGTGGAAGAAGTTGAGTGGTTCTACCAGGATAGATTATTTCTCAATTAAAATCAATGGAAGATCTCCTAATGAGGAGATTTACTTGATCTCTTAGTCGAGGGGAATGCCAAAGACTCAGTATCTTACTCTGGGCAAGTAGGAAACAATAGTAATCTCCCCAGAGTTGAACAGAGCATGCTATACACCGGGAATTGGAGGGTAATGAAAATCTCACATATGGGAATATCCCATCCACTGTAGCTCTGGCAAGGGAAAATAAATGTAAATAACTGAGAAACCAATATGTTTGTGCACATAAACAATTCCCCCCTTTCCTTTGCCTCATTTCACATTAGTGAGACTGAGCCATCACCTCACTTCTGACTCCAACCTTCGTTCCTTCTTGTCCTGTCACCACAGGCATGGAAAACATTCCCTTCTCCACAGTGGCACAAGCCAAATAAAGCAAGCAGCAACTATTTCAAGCAGCAGAACTAGTAAGGCTCATGAGGCAATGCTGCCCAACTTTCAGTCCTGGGACAATTATACCTTGCCTGAGCCCCTGCCTTGGATTCCACGTTGTCTTCATTTGGTAAAATGCATCACAAGCTCCTAGGTGCTACCAAAGGAAAACATATTTTGTCTAACAGTCCAGGTTGACCCAAGTTGTTCCTTCATTTTGTAATCCTTTCCATCTATTTGAGCTGAATTTGGAGCAACAAAACCACATGTGGCTTGCATGACATTTAATTGCAAGTAGTTCACACACTTCTGAATTCCTTCCTTTCGTGTGCAGCACTACATATTTAGTCAAGGACGTGTTGGGGAAGGTCAGTAGGAGGGAAGAGAGGGAAGAGAAAACCATCTTCTGATGCATTGGTCATTCCAGAAAGAGCACCGCTCGACCACAAGAGCTAGTCATATGCATGAACAATTCTGTAGTCCTACGGCCAGAGCTGTGAGGGTGAACTCAGCTATCTCATGACAGTCACTTACCAGGCAGCCATCAGCTCGGGGACAAATCTGGGTGTCTCGTGGCCTAGGTGGTTACGAGGACACAACATAGCTAGGTTACAAATAGTTATTTGGAGGCTTCAAGGTCACGAATAACTGTCCTTCTGGGCAGTGAGACTACAAAGAGCAACATGGTGCTGCCTATCCCAGATGAGTTGTGTGCAATAGAACAAGGAGGAGAGATAGGGGATGAAAGAAGAAAAGAGCCCAAAGTCTCTAAACAAAGGCACTCTAAAGCAGGAGAACAAAGTACAAAGCTAATTAGCAGTATTTAACTCATACAGTTACTTGGTCAAGTACACGAGAACAATTATTGTGTTTCCTAATTAAATGATATGGTAAAAAACAGAGTAAAAAGCAACAGAATTCACATTCCTGAACAGCTGTGCCCACACCTCGGTGCAGATCACTGCTGCTGAGCAGAGGAGTACTTGCTTTTAATCTTCAGCTCAGACATCACCCCAAGATTTCTGTGCCGTCCACTCGGTTAGCTTTTCATGGCCTGTCAGGAGCCTTCAAACTTCCTTCCATTTCACTCCAATATTTAGGAGGGCAGGGCAGAAGATGTAGAAGTAAAATGGGAATAATTCCTTTCTAGGGCAGATTCCAAACTTACACTTACTTGGTCCAAAATAGACAAAATATTTTCCCTTCTTCAGGTTTTCCCATGGAACATAAATATTAACCTCAGAGTAACTCTTCTCCCTACCTCTTAATCTCAGATTCCCTAACTGAACCTGCTACTACCCAAAGAGGGCTGCTTACACGCTCCTCTAAATCCCATTCCTGGATGCTCTCACAGCCAGATGCGTCCATGCACATATGGATCTACTCTGGTCTGATTCTGTCCTAATTTCCACAAGAACAAATGGGAATAAATCCTTTCCAGCCAACTGAATCTTGCATAGGAAGGTTAAGAGATGAGCATTAAGACAATGTGTTCTGCTCTCCAAAGACATTGAGCATGAACTCAGTAACAGTGGATAATATGAGAGTTTAACAGGAGAACAAAATGCATGAGCAGAGGCATCTCTGAAGCATCAACAGGAGCTCAGCATCCCTCAGGCAGAGATGCCCACATCTCCAGGTATAACTTCAAGCCATGGAAATGAATCTTCCTTCTCAAGTGGGCACCAGAAGGGCCTGTGAGACTTTTCATTTCATGCTATGGAAATCAAGAGCAACAGCTGCTCTCCTTTAACCTTGAAGTCAATCTAGTGCAAACAGAAATAGTAGCTTAAGAGCTGATCTGTGTATTCCTTTGCATCTACACAGCAGGAAGAGCAAGAACAGCAGTAGTGCAAACTTCTTCCCACTGACTCACTGCTCCTTTGCATCACCTTCAGAACACCTGTGGGGGTTTTCCTGCAATAAGCACGGCTTCCCCACACATCCACAGCCCTGGCAGGGATGCTGAGTCACAGGAGGTGTGCACAGGAGAACCAGAGGAGCAAGCAAAGCCCAGGTAAGCACTCGTGCTCCTCCATACAGGCAGTCCAAGGCTCTATAAGTTTTCCTGAGAGTTTTGGGGGTCACAACGTATTACTGTTTGCTTACTCACTACTACTTGAAGCACACAGAGAACAGCCTCTCCTCCCTCTAAACCCCTTGTTCCCACGTGACAATGTGGGCTGCACATGCACAATATAGAGAAACTGAAATCTCCTCTGAAGGAGTGGTCCAATTCATGCAACTTCACCACTACTAAAGCCACTGTGCTTTGAAAACGTACTTAGGTGCTGGCAGCCACCTCCAGGCTTTGTAGTGTGTCACGAGATTAAACACTGGAAGCCCAAATTAAGTCTTCCAAAGTCAGTGCCATTCCAGATGAAGCTTGTTGAGCTGGGGAGCAGAGGGAAATAGCAAAGTCCCCTCCCAAGAAGTAAGAAAAAAAAGAGCAATCTAGTCTGCAGTTTCATTCTGTAGCAGAATAAATGCCTGAACCTCTGTGCCACAGAGCTAGACCTTCAGGTGCCCAGCAGAAGTGCAGCTTTCCCATTGATAGAGGAATCAAGAAGAATTCAGCAAGGCTGAGGCTGCCCCAAGGTGCTGGGCAGTCAGCAGCAATATGCACAGGACAGATCCAGTCTTTACTGGGCTGTATCCACCAAACAGGCTCACATACATTTTTATCCAGGATGCAGGAGTTTTTGTGTTTCCAGTGCGATGCACGCTACTGAAGTTACACTCAGATGCTATATTTAACAGCACTTTTTTCCCCAGAAAACTTTCATACAGCCCTGAATATTCTGACCATCTCCTCTGGGTTATTCAGAACAGCCATCATTATATTAGCCCCTATTCTGGAGGCTGCATTTGTACCTGCTGGTCTCCGGAGTTCCTGTTAAAGTACATTATTCCTTCTCTCCCTTTTCTTCTAGAGCAGAACTGACGGAAGAGCAAAGGAGAATTTCAAGGTGAATAAAAACCCTGTGTTAAGCATGAAGTTATACAGGGGGGTTATGGTATCACAGCAGCCTTGGAAATGCCCACAAATCCCCAAAGCTTTGATTTCAGCGCTAAGCAATGCTGGCCCGAACATCCATCCGGAAATGTGCGCTGCGCAGGATCTTTTGTATCTAACTTTTCTTTTTCCAAAGGTTCACATCTCCCTTCAGGTTCTGAGACTAAAAAAAATGCCAAAAACATCGGATTCACCATTCGGGTCAGCCCAGCGATACATCTCTGCTGGCACCGTGCTGACAGACGAGTCAAGCCAGCACCAGCTGCTCCAGTGGTAAATACGAAACTCTGCAGTAGGCAGTTGTGAAATAACCTTGGTTAGAGGAAGTTTCTTCCCAGCCTTAAACTAACACCTATTATTTGGTAGCTGGCTTACACCCAGAAGTACATAGCACCCAGACACACGCAGATACCCCTTTCTAAATTATCCTAACATAATTAGATGTTCTCATTAGCCTTACTTATTTCTGCCATGGTCACTCATCCCATAAATCAAAATGCCAGCTGTTTACTTCCATGTCAGAGGCAGAATATTCACAATATTCAACAAATACTTGATGTTTATACTCCGTCAGGCCTCCCAGGCCAACTCTGACCATGCTTTATGCACAACAAGAGGCAGTTTCTGCACAAGCAGGAAAAGAAACTGGGCAGTCTGAACTCAGAGCCATAATACCCTACAGAGATGAGAGCAGGCGGAGATTTGGGGCGAGGTGCCCTGCGAGGACAAGGAACTGGACAGAGATCTGTGTTTCCCGTGCATCCTGGACTGACAACATTTTTGCACACTCGTGGATGGCTCAGCACAGTTTTGGACCGTGGGGGAAACTGGTTTCACAGCCTTGAGCCAGGAGAGCCATGCAGGAGCCTTGCGATGACCACAGACAGGGACACATGGAAAATGAGGATAACTTCAAGGACAACAGCGTGGCTGAAAGACTCTGGGAATATTTTTAACTGTTTATGAAAAAAAAAGAGATCACAAAAGGAATCAGATACATCCAAAACACCAAGAACTCCTATGCATACGTGTACCTGTAAGTATTTGTATGCCCTGCCTTTCTCAACCAGTCCAAATTCTCAACCAGACTCAAACAGTCCAAGCAAAACCTCATGAAGTTTCTTCTCTCCACTACCACACACATGTTAACGTTGATGAAGAATGTTCACTGCTTTCCTCCTTCTCAGAAGAGTTAGGACAAGAGTATTTCTCTTGCCTGGGGAAGCACTGAATTATCTTCCATTTATCTGCAAAGCTCCTAACAAACACTTTTAGCGGCTTTTGAGCAAAGCGAGCTGTTCCTGTGTAATCTGTCTTTCATTCCTTCTCCAAAGCAAAGGTAAAAATAAAACTATTTTCACTTTCTTTCCAAAAAAGATAAGATTTTCCTTTGCTGCCCGGTGCTCCCCCACTCCATTTAGCACTTGTTTCCACTGTCGGGGAGATCTAGCTTTCAGCAGAGCTACTTTTCCTGGTTTACATGGAAAGTATACACAAAGGCAGCGAGCACTGATAAGAACAGTTAGGACTGGAAAGGATTCACTCGGCTCTCCTAAATGCCTTATTACTTCACCTGGACTCAGCAGAGAAGCAAACATCTTTGAATGTCCTTCCCACCCCGAACACAAGAGTGAACCACAGCAGAGCCCGGGGAAAGTCCACCTACAGCAGACTCAGTTCACCTTTCACTTCACAAGTAAACAAATAATGCTTAAGGCTTTGTTTAGCTTCCAGCCTCTGAGGGTTGAGCTTCATTTGCTACTGCCTGCCATCCTTTCAGAGTGCCCAAAGTTTATCCAAATCTCAGTCTGAACAGAAACAAAGGCAATGTGGCTGTGGGAGGCCAGGGAAGGAGAGGAAAGAAATGAGTTTTCTTCAAGATCTGAACACCCAAGCTGAAACAAAAGCGCCTGTGAGGTGACACCATCACCCTTCTCACAGCTCTGAACACTCCATCACATCCCAAAGGCCTGAGGAGAGCAAGGCAGCAGCTCCGACCAGCTCAAACGTATTTGTAGATGCTGAATCATTTGAAGCTCTTCACAATGACAATACAGCAAGTGTCCTGCTCATGCCACCAAAACTGGAGGCCAGCGAGGGGAAAGAAGGAGGCTTCCTTGTGTATCTCCTGGACCTATAAACAATGTTAGGGTGGCCGTGCAATTCTTTTTTCCAGTCTCCCACCTTCCTCGTATCGCACTGAACGGATGTTTTCCCTTTAATCTGCAATGCCACCTTGTGGCTATAAACAATGAGAACATTTAAAAGGCCACATTTAGAATAAAATTCTAGGTCACTTGGACCAGGGATGAAAATACCACATCTGTAAGAGAAATACCTGAGGTAGAGGAACAGAAGTCATCTGTAGATGCTTGCATTTTCCTGAAGCTAACATCCGATCTGCATGGACTTCTGTGGTCCAAATCTGTAGCGTCATAAGGACAATAAACTTATTATATAGGTCCACTGGTATCTGATTTCACTTCATCCTCTCCCTGCACACTGCCAGGACGCTGCATGGACTGGGAGAGAGGTGTGGGTTTTCTCCACATCCCTTCTACCTTATTTCCTGTGAACCTCTCACATGACACCTATGGAGCAGCTGCAGCAGCTGTGATGTACCCAGCAACAGCACAGCATTCCCACCACGCTGCACTGACATTTCCTGCAAGCACGCAGAGGGTTGGCTGAACACCTTTGGTGTGTCCAGGTATCCTCCAACTTGCATATTCATCACTTCTTCTAACATGGTGGTTCCTTCCCACCAATAATTTACAACCCAAGAACAGCAGTTCCAATGATTTCCCCAGGCAAACCAAGCTTTGTCCCACATAGAAGCACCTACTGTGCTGAGCTCCCCATGGAGTGGAAGATCGGGCTTAATACATATTGTTAGATGTTAAGCTGTTGCAGGTCTCAGTATCCAAAAGCCTCCAACAATCAGTTTTCAGCTGAAGATCTCGGACTCAAAATAATAGCCTGTTTCAAAGTCCCCCTTTGAGTAGAGAAGTATTCTTCCCATCTCACAGCTGGCAGGCCAAGGCACACAAATACTGAATGCTTCTGGGTAGGGAGTAGCTGCCTTGCTATGCACAAAAATTATTGTATTTTTAAGCTTTAAAATACGATTCTCTCAGATAAATTAGGAGCAGCTGTCCCTCCCTGGGACAAGCTGGCTTCTCACAAATATTTGGCATTTATCATGCTCTTGCCCTTTCGGCTGCTAGGCTTGGTTTGCAATTAGGCCTGATATTAGGACTGAAAAACCAGGTGATTGCTTTGGGCTGCCTTGATGTGCACTACACCTCATGTCCCAGATTTGCAGATGTGAGATGGAGAGGTTCCCACATTGATTTCACCCCAGATCACCAGTCCAACAGTGGCTGCATTCCCTACTGCTGGCATCCTGCGGAAGGACGCACCAGAGAAGACGCCAGTACAGACCACAAATACAAGCACATACATGTGACTCAATGAGGTGCCTTTCCTTCATCTGCTCTCAGAAAGACAAACAGGAGTGACTCAAAGAAGGTTCCCTTCTCCTTGGGAAACTTGCTGAAGTTACCTGACTTCAGCAGGGACTGAGCATGAAGAAATCTCTGCTCATGGTTCTGCTCCAACACCATGGAGCCAGGATGCCTTGCGAGACCCCGCTGCCCTGGGTTTATCCCACCTTATGTCATGCACTTACTGCAGCCTTTAAGTAGGAAGTCCAGGAGGTAAAGCCTAGGGTAAGCCTCCTAGTTCCCCACTCTAATTAATAAAGAGACAATAGCCCTCCTGAAAGTAATTAAGATTTTAGATGGGCTAAGACAATGTTTCCATAACTTACATATGCTGTCACTGAGACACTGCCAAAGCCCAAACTGAGGTCTTGATGAATGAATCTACTGCTGCTTCTGCATCCACAAGACATACAGCCATGCTGCAGAAGGAAGTTAGATGGCTTTGATAACATTTTGGCAGGTTATCCTTGTTCTAGTTATCTGGTAGGTGCTTTAAAAAGGTTGCTAGATCACTTGTTCATGTGCTTTTCCAGAGACTGATGTTAAGCTGGTGGTACTCTAGCTCCTCAACTCTCCCTTCTTATTTTATTTCCATAAAATTCACTGTGCTAGCTTATTCCCATGGTTCTGATTCTCTCCTTTGCAACTTAACCCCACTTGCAGCACCAATATCTTTTCTCAAATGTTCTAAAATTAAATTTGTAATTCCAGCCTATCTGAAAACACCTGCATTACCCAAGTTGGCCTCAGCTCATTTTCACATACCTAGGTAGGGACCTTACAGCTCTATAACTAGTCCTAATTACACAAATCACATAATTAGTGTTGAACTTCACATGAAGAAGAGACATTAAACAATTATCTTCATTGCTGATGTGTGTTGATAGCTTTCTTTCCCTCCTTCCCAGCTGTATAGCAGAAGAGTCACATTTAACAGTGGCTTTCAAACACTCTATTCAGTTCTTTGGCCTTTCTGATTTGGTCTGTGCTCCTGCTACACTTCTGTTCTCATTCCTGGGAGCCTGACCTAGTTTCCTCTTTTTGCATGTTTCTTTCTTGCATTTGAGGTCAGTGATGAGCTCATGATTAAACCAATTTAGCCTCCTGCTATCCTTGCTGAATGGGACAGCTTGAACTTCTGGCCTTAAGACTCCGTAAGGGTCTCCCAGCTTTCCTTAAGACCAAACCTCTCAGAACCTTCCACTACCTTCCTCTAGGGTCTATTCAGGTTAGCTTACTTTCCTAAAGCATTTCTTCTCTTTTATTGTGCTGTGATTTTTTACTGTATAAAATACACCCACTTTGCCTTTAAACTCCATGTAAAGGGCACATAATTATCGTATCAATGGACACTTTATCAGGACTTTGTTTACATCTACATATAATACATGCTTAATGAAAAGCAGCAAGTAGAAGAAAAATATTGGTTGCTCATCGACAATAAGAACAGATACTGTGGACACTCAGACGCTTCAGTTTACCAATGTTTTATGCTGTGCAAACACAGTATTTGCCAAAACCATTTGTTAGGCAGTACGAATTGAACAAATAGCTTCAAGTTGACAACATGTAGTGTTTTGGCTAGGGGAGATGCCTACCCAGACAAGTAATCATTTATGCACCTAACTCAGGAGGTACAGTTTGGAATATTGGTATTTGAAGCAAACTGTGCAAGCACAGAGGGGAAAAAATCCAAAGTAATTGATCTAATTAATCAATTTGCCAATGCTAACTCTTACTGAGCATCTTAACAACTAGAGGTGCAGCGAATCTTATCAGTGCATGCAGTGCACATTGGTTCACCTTCAAGATACAATGGAAACAGATTCCCACCCACAGCAATGAAAAAAGCCAAGAATAGGAATAAATGAATCTGTATCATTCTCACACTGAAAATTGAAAATAAAGCACCGTCTTTGTGTAACTATTCAGTGTCAATTAAAAACTGAAATATGAGGATCGACACCACCGTTCTAGTTTGAATGCTTATTACGCTGTCATCCCACTATAATGCAAATAACCTCACGAGCTACAACGTATTCAGTAATCACACATGCTACCTGGAACATGCCCTAAGGCTGAAAAGACAAAAAAAGAAAAAGAAAAAAGGGTAAAATCCAGCCAACAAGGCAGGAATTAGAGAGGCTGTGGTCTCAACGTGGCTCTGCACGCCGCATCAGTTCTCCTGCCCAGCAGATCCCTGGGCATTGCCCTCTGCTGCTGGTATCGTCATCATTTCCCTGCTTTCCAGCAACACACCCTCACCTTATTCTTGATCCCCCTCACCTTCAGTCATGTTACCCATGTCCTCTTTTTCCTCAGGGACGGGGCAGACAGTTACCAGCCATAGGTTTGGGGGAATCCCAAATGAGAGTCCAGCTTCACAATTTAGGTAGCCTGTGTCACCACTGAACTGGAAGATTTCCCATCTTCCTACAATGTACTTCAACGGCTTAATAGTTCAGGTGGAAAATATCATAGTAGCAGAAAGAGCAACTGCTTTTTCTCACTTATTCTGTGATTAAGTGTGGGTGCCAAATCCTGGACAAATAAACGAGGTCTTTGGATAAAGAAAAGTGGAGGGCCACTCAACTTGGCTGAATTACACATGTTGTCAGTGGAACATTGACTAAGTTCATCTGGGGATATATACAAAAGTCTTTGCACTTCACAGTCACTGAACGTCCTTTAACCTCTCTGAAGAGGTCAAGATGAGATCGACAAACAAATGCCATTCCAGCAAATGAGCACACTTATTTTTTCCCAATGTATATATTTTTAAAAGCTTTGGATCAAGCTAGTACACTTCTGGTGCCGAGTACCCTCATTTATGCAAAGCTTGATTGGCCTCAGCCTCCCAGAGACACCTGACGGGGATGCTGAGATAAGGCAGCCTCAGTGCTCCTGCATCCCTCACAGAGAAACGCAGAGCAAAACGAAGCATTAATTTTGAAACCCTAGAAGAATGAAGCAGAATGGATTCACTTGTCAGTAATGTCCGCACTGATTAATATAAATGCATGTGGTAGCCGATATCGCAGAGTGCTGTGTGGATTTATTTACATAATTATTGAGAACTCACCCTCCTCCTTGACTTTGATGCTCGTACATATTTATTTACACAACACTGCACTGCTAAACAAGCCAAATGCTTTCCAGAAAGCCATCAGAAGAATTACAATTGTCTGAGCAATGGTTATTTCAGAATGATAAAAAACAAACTCAACTCAAACCCGTTTAGAGAGCAAAGCGTTTTCCCCTGATCACAGCAATGCTGCTGCTCTCCTTGCCTGGTCACCGGCCCTGGGGGGCTCTGAAGTCACACACAGCTTGGCAAATGGTGCTCAGGAGGACGGGGGAGTGGGCTGTGGACCAAGACTTGATTCCATCAGGGTGACAGCTATTCAAAAATTGTGAGAAGTGTCCTCTCTAACCAGAGAGGATGAGGAGGTGAAGGCTGATGGGCTCATGTGAATGCATCCCCACCTACCTCAGCTGATTCACAGACACTGAGGACCCAGCCCGGTGCTCACCTTCACACCACGACAAAGCCTCGGCCCATTTTTGCCTCCCCAAAGTGGGACGGCTGTAGCTCGCAGGGCTGAGTCGGGACGGTACAAACATCATCACCCTGCCGCATTCTTGTCCCGAGACAGAGTGGCAGCTAGCTCAGACTTCACCTGATATGTTGCTATTTTAATGTCATTCCTCATTACTTTGCCTAAAACATAAAGAACGCATTCAGTGTTAAATCAAGTAGAGGAAAACAAATGTCAGCTAAGCCTTCAAGAACTTCGAAAGGTATCAGTTGGAGATTTTGGAAGGAGAGGCTCTGGTTTTACATTCATCTGGACACAACATGTGGTTTTTTTTCCAGATCCTAATTGATCACTAGAGTTACTCAGCACACAAACAATGCCTGTTGTTTTGAAGCTGATTTCTCAACCTATTATGTGTATTCCTGTTTACAAACAGTGGCTGCAGCATGCAGAAAATCTGCGGGGGATTTGAGTGCGCCCACTTAACTCTTCTGCCCGCCTGCATGTAAGCAACCCTGAAGTAATTTTCCACATTCACACTGTCTGTAGCAGAAGCAGAAACCAAATCCCAAACATCACTGCTCCCCAAATGGCATCAGATTCCTGTGGGGGGTAAGTGGTGGAAGGAGTTAAGAGGAGCAGGGGAGGTATTACTGCAATGCTTTGAGCAATAATCGTTTTGTTCTTCTAACAACACGAGATAGCAGCATGTGTTTTAAACATGTTCCTTGGTTTATATTCTGGAGTGACGCGTGACTCCTGATGGGCTCCTCTGGGGAAAAGGCAAACAAGTGGGAGACATCCAGAAATGCAACCTGGAACTTGAGAGAGATCAAGAAGCAGGGAATGGAGCGGTACCTATTGCATGAGCCACAGAACCACAGGCCCAGAGTTCTATCTTCAGCTCAGATTTGATCAGAAGCACCAAAAGCAGAGCGTGAAAAATCAGCCAGAATCATGAAGCTGTGCCTGGCTCAGGAGAGGGATCAGATTCATGTAAAATTATAGTTCAAACTGGTTTCCACCCAAGATCATAAATCCACCTAGGTCTGCCAATAGGATTGTGACTGTCAGCAAATCCTTTCTTTTGGCAAGGCAGGATAATTTCAAAAGCTTCAGAATAAAACTCCAAGGGTTTGCCTGAACCATTGGTCTCTGTGGGAAGAGAAGGGTGAGGACCACAGATACCCCTCAGAATAAACAGCCCCTGATCCCCTCTTGCTGGGGCCACCCTGGCAAGGAGGTGCTTGCTGGCATTTCTTCCTTCACATTAGCATGGGCTGCGGGCATGTGGGACATCATTGTGGGGCATCCAGCTCCCACACTAGAGCTTCATCTACCTCTGATTCACAACTGGCATCTCACCTAAGCCAGCTATCCAGGTAAATCAGCACCTAGACTCCACATGGGATTGGAAAACCACATCTAACCTCTACAAGGTCCTGGGCTATAAACGCCACCCACTAAACCTCATTAAGTAACTTCCACCTAAGTAAGAAAAATACATCCTCTGCCACCATGTCAATGCCAGCCATACACTTGTGACACACGCCAATGTCTCAGCAAGAGAAACATTGGGTTTGAAGGGAAAACGACGTTCTGAAATGAAGGGACAATTAAACAGAAGCGCTTCTCAGAGCAGCAGGGACCTGTTTAGCATGCAGCGTATGGTGGCTCTGGAAGGCAGCATTCACAGTAGTATTCTTTCCTGGTAAGTGGAAAGGGCCCCTCGTATTTCCACTTCTTCCTGCAGTTCAGTACATGGGGGCTGAGGCTGTGACCATGACCTCAGCTGTCTTACAACGCTCCCCCATGGGGCAGCCCCACGCTTATCATTTAAGCGAGCATTAAGTCTGCATGCAGCTCTGTGCATTGAGAAAAATCCCAGCACACATTTCTCCTCTTCCACCCAATGCAAAACGGGGATTGATTTTGCTCCAAGCGAGGAGGAGCATTTGGAATATAATGAAGTTGGAAAGGGTGGAGTGGGAGTACAAAGAGATGAGTCCAAGCTCAGCATGACAAATGGTATACAGGACCACTTGGTTTTATTATACACTATCAAATATCCGTAACTTAAACAGCAGAGCTAATAAGCATGCCAATGTATATATTTACATTGCCTAAAATGTGCACAACCCTGTACAAAAATTAGAGTGCAACTGTTACAATCAAGCCATTAGAGAAAACGGAATCGATCCAAAGCATAAACCAGTTCTGCTAACAAGCTCTCTGCTTTGCTGGCTCCCCTTTCCTTAGGAACTTTTCAGCAGAGCAAAGCTTTTCTGATCTCAGAATGAAGGAACTTCCTCAGGAAGCCTTAAGAACTAATTGTAATGGAACTTCATCTAGCTAAAATGCAAATAAAATAGCAGTCGTGAGAAATACAAACCGCAAAACAGCAACCAGGGCATGAAAGAAGTGAATTCCCTTTGTGTTGATGTAAGGAGAGGAGAGTTTGCAGAGACTTTGGGCAGTGGGCACTCTCTATCTGCCTCCTCTGGTCACCTGGAGTGACGTCTGCCTTGCCATTAGCTTTGGGCCAAAAGGTTGTCAGGGTTTTGAAGATTCTCCCTGTCCTCCCACCCCATTCCAAACCAAACAAAGGAGCTGACACTGCAGAAAGTTTGTATGAATCAAAACGCTAATGAGGAAATGGAGAAAAAATGGTTTGAGTAAAGTGAAATGCTTTCTTTTTAAAGTTTAAAAATATCCTGTTTTGCTTTAGACCACTTTTACTTGATGTTTCTTTCTCTAAAACTAGCTTAACTTCAAGCCATTATACAATTCAGAATTCTTTGTTGTTGGATAAAAATATCCACTAAAAAAACAAAGCCTTTCTCATGAGAAGTTTGTTATAATCCAGATTATTCCTGCCCATGAAGACATTAATATTTTTACTGAATTTTTTCCAAACCAGTTCTGCCCATTTCTTTGGAGGGAGAGCTCTTCAGAAACTTCAGATGCTCAGTTCTGCAGCCTCTTTCATCTTCCAGTTCTTGCAGAATTTTATTTGCTCCAAGTTATTCATGGCGTTAGATGGCAGCCTATCCATAAAACACCCCTGGGTAGGATTTTAGGGGACAGCATGTTTTACAGGCTGACCTGCGCCAGCCAGGGAAGTTCAAGGCAGTTGAGCTCTTCCCGTTTCCACGCATGGGGACCACCAGCAGCCCTGCTGTACAATGCAGCCAGGCTGCCCATCTCCTAACACAGGGAGATCCCAGCCTGCACCCAGATGAAAAAAACACTAGGGTTGATAGAACAGCACGCTGCAATAGCACAGGGATAGGAACAGTGCTGCGTACCAACATGCAAGGGCAAACTCAAATACATGGGCAAGAACAAGCTATTCAGGCCAGAGAAGAGAAACCCTTCCAGGCTCAGAAGATGACATAAATGAAGAACCAAGTGCTTGACAAAGAGACCTTGGAAGACAGAGATATGCCCCTGTCTGATTACAACTTGAACAGCACGATTGAAGACATCCTGGAGAGATTCTTGGCAGATAGAAACGTGCATTCAATAATTTACATCTCCTGAGGATCCACTTCTTCTCTACTGTCATGTCAGCTGGGGTAAAAATAAATCTAACGTAAAGAATAAATTTGCATGGCATTTTTACCCAGAAGGACCCCAACGGACCTTATTTAGCACTTTGCCATCAAGATGTAATCATCGCAAAGGTCAAACACAACAGCTCCTCATATACAACCACAAGAGATCAAATTTATCATGTCCATTGGAAACTGCATGAAAGAGTCATGTTACGAATAAAGTCTATGTCTTCTGGAACGTAGCCAGGATGCTGGGACTGAGCCGTCGCCATTTGTAAAACCTCCTTGCAAGCCAGAAGAACAACTCTGATTTTACAGCTTTCCAAGGTAACCTCAACCACCAGATCAGGCTCAAACAATATTGCAGTAGTGTGCTCCAGTACAACATCAAACCACGAAGGCAGGCCGTCGTGCTACTCAGTGACCCCTGCTCCCACCACCAGGTCTGTAGCTCATTCTGCAAACATCCTTCTTCCAGTTCTCCTTTGGCCACGGCTCAGGTTCATGTGCAAGCTAGGCAAAACAACACACATTTTCCCCTGGCTACATACATGCACCAGCAGATGTTTGAGCTGAGATTTTCAAGATGTACAAGAAGGTCTTTTGGTTATGTAAACCCTCTTATGAAAATCTCTACTTTCCCTAGCAAGCGTTGGAGGCCTCCCACCACATACTGTCCAAAAAGAGGCATCCAGAGCATTTTAAGGACAAGGTGTTTTTATCTGAAACACTCTGCGATCTTTTCACAGCAGTGAATTATTAAAACACTTATTGAGCAGTTCCTGAAACGAAACAGATGACTGACCTCTACAATGTGAATTCGGGCCAAGGGGGTCAACTAAAAACCACTCACACCCTTTGCATTCTCACAGCTCATTAGCAAACACTACTGAAAGGACCCTACGATGTGTCGATGAATGGTAAAAGAATTCACACACACACACACAAAAAGAATATTAGGTAATTTCATCTGACCATTATCCTCAATAAGTGCAATTACTAGGAAAGGGCATTTGCTGACTGCCTGCTGATGTATGCTGTTCCTTCCCACTTAGCATTAATATATCCATTGCTTTTATTAGGCAAATAACCAGAGACTCAACTCAAACTTGGCATGTTGTTTTGTTAAATATTACACCTAGAGCTATATGGATGGCTGTAACAGTCCAGCAATGCAGAGAGGCACTGAGCAGCGCTGCCGGGCTCCCAGCCCCCATAGCAGTAGTTCCTACCGTCACTTAAAACACAGCTTTGTATCCACAGATTCATTTCCTTTAACTTCACAGGTCATATCCATCCATTCCTCTATTATCTAACCGGCTATTGTCCCTCTTCGTGATATATCAACATTAAACTCTAAACATCAAGATCAAGCAAAATGATTTGTGATGACCATGAATGGGAGAAGTGGAAGGAAATGAAGATCTGTAGAGAGGTTAATTGGCCAAGAAAAGAAGCACTTTGGTTTATATTTCTGCAGAGAAAAATGTCCACTGTCTGCAAAATCAGTTAAAACTGTATTTTCAGCATATTCATAAATGTAAACACTTGACATGTTTGACTCCCTTTTTTTGGCATTTCTATTGGATTTTTCACAGATTTAAAGTCAAGAAGCAAATTAGTCACTAAGCCATACATTCCGAGCAGCTGCCATTTATCTCATGTACCAGAACCTGCCTATGAAGAATCTCTAGAGAGCTGGGTTAAGCTATAACAGAAGTGTCCTGATATAACCCTAGTGTGGAAATCATTTAGATAACTGTAGTAGTAGTCTGAAAATTTAATTTTCTCACTGCTATCTTGAAGTCTGGTATAGGAGGGTTCTTACTGCAAGGTGAGCAGCTCTGAGATACTGCAAATATGGTTTCCTAAAGCTCCTGTTTCACACCAGTCTGAGGCCCCCTGGTGCACACATCTCACTTCAAAGAACAGGCGCTAAGAGCCTACACGTTCATCCCACCTAGCTGGTACTGCAGATATTTAGCTATAAAGTATTCATAGAGTTAAATTTTAATAAATGTTTATTAATGTTTGAAATTAAGCTAAAATGCCTATTCAACAGCTCTCAGCTGCTATTAATATTAAATTCCAGAGCTCCATGATTAATGCATACAGAGTTTTTATGACCTTTAATTCTAATTCTGAATCACTGTTTGATTTGGCCATTGTTAATACGCATTTTTGTTGGCTACTCACAAATTGTTCTATGGTTTGAGAAACACCAGTTCTTCCGATGCAGAACAACTCTACTTCATTCTCCTATTAGCCCTCCTTGAAGAATCTAGTCTGCTTAAATTTAGAAGCGCCTGAAAGGCAGCAAGGGACAACAATTGTTATTACAAAACGTTTCTTTTGCCCAAGTGCTAGAAATCAATGGGATCTGGATTTTCATGATGCTAAGTGCTGTATAAATACATAATAAATGAAAGCCCGCATCACAAAGAGCACATCTTCTGAAAAGAAGACACATACATAACATCTGCTGAGATAGCTCTGCCTTGGGCTAGTCTTGGCAGAGGTGAAGCACCAGTAATAGATTTGACTCAAACCAGAAATGGTACATGGGAACACATGCTAGTTTATAAATATGCTAATACATTAAATTGTTTTGCTATCATACCAGCAGCTACACGCTTTGTGGAGAAGAAAGGAAATAAGCCACCTTTCGTCAAGGAAGGAGAACAGCACAGCAGTCATATTCTGTATTCTTATCACATAATTGAGGTTGATTTTATGAATGTCATAGAAGAATATACTGGGATAGTCAGTCACTATCAATATTTTGAGTGCTATTTATTATGTAAATGAGCGTTTAAATATATATATATATGTCATGATAGACATAAGCCTCATTGACCACAAGTGCCAGGGACACCAACCATGGGGACAAGTGGGTGAAGGTCGTGCTGGATTCTCCCCTCCAACCAACCCCAAACCAAAGCAGACTCCTGCAACCCCTCGCCCAGGACTGGTCCCAGAGCAGAGGATTCACGTTGTACAGCTTCTACAGAAGTTCACAGCTCATTCACAGAGATCAGTTCTGGCTTTTTGATCCTCTCTTGTTTACAAAACATTTACAACCTACCGGTTATCCACGGAAATACATAAACAACTCTTCCCAAATAGTGTTTTTGCAAGGAAAATATATATGTAAGGATCTATGTGAAAAATAAGATCCTGAAACACAAAACAGTGCACAGTGTAGGAAGAACTCTACGAAACTCTGTCACTGTTCTTTGGTTTGGGGCAGGTCCACATTCCACTCCCAATTTCTGTTTCGGTACTAAGCATTTTTAAACTGTCTTGCATCGGATGGAAACAAACACAGCACAGTCCAGATTCCCAGCTGGGATTTAATGATATTGTAACAATCATCTTCGTACTGAGCGATGTTATAAGGCAGAAATTCAGCACCGTGGTTCTTTCCCCATCCCTTGAGGTGCAGGCTTACAGATAAGAGGAATGTGGGAATTCAACCCTTCAAACGTCATGCGTCTCATTAAAGTAATAAATTACAACCTCTAATAAGAGAAAGTGATTTTGTTTTAAATTATTGTGCATGAGAAAAAGCCAACTATGAGCAAGGGAATTACTGAAGGTTACGTTCACTCCTTTATGCACCAACTCCAAGTGGGATTAAATTGCCTTGATACAGATTCAAATTTAATTTCGGAACAATGCATCATATTTCTCTGCACAATGTCAACCTGAAGAAATAAATTATAAGAAACAAAAAGGATATAAAAATATGGTATCAGATATGACTTGTCTCCACTTCAGCTGAAGGACTTTATTGTTAGTCAAAAAAGAAGTGAGTCATTTCTCCATCCGCTGAACTTCTGACTCTGATACATCTCGATGGCTGATGGGAGTGCATGGAGCTCTGGGCGAGTCCATCTGCCTCACTTGGACAACTGTGGCGTTTTCATCAGGATTATAAGGACAGCAAATTCGTTGGTGCTATTTTTTTTAGCCATCAAGTCAAATACTCCCTCCACGGCCATGGATCTGACCAGAGTTGACTTGACTCATTCAGAACGATTGGTGCTTTCTCCCAGTTTATATATATATATTCATCTATAAGTATGCCATCTGTTTACCACTGTTGAAGATGACTTTCTGAACATGAAGCATTAATGTTATTCTTCCCCAACATTTTTTTCAGGCTTGGACTTGATTCACGACACAGCTCAGCATCCCCTAAGAACTACAACTAATCAGACTCCATTTGAAGTGACCGTGGCTCTGGATCCTCATGCTAAGAGCAACACAGGAGATTGGCCTTGGATGTTACATTTTAGCTCTCTTGCTCCCTAAGGTGCCCGTGTGAAGCTCAATATCCCAAAGAAAAGACAACCCCACTACTATGCTTTACTGAAGGGTTATTAGTTTGAGCCAAGTAATTCATGCTTTCCTTTCAAACACAGCTTCAAGCTTTTGGACAAAGCTTCAATATCTGCTAACAGCTAAAACTGTGTCCGTCACAAGCGTGGCTGTTTCAGAAAGAACTGCTGTTGGATTCAGTGAATTAGGATGAAATTTTCCTGCCTAAGAGAAGAAACACTTTCACCAGGCAACGTCTGAGACGTTTTCTTTCCCACCCCCACAAACCATGTGCCACGGAAAAAGTCACTCAGCAGAAGTCACATCCTGAATTAGGATGTACACAACTGTTGATACTGGATCCCGCTGCCAAAAGGCAGCATTCTCACATCGCGGATGGCTTCTTCATTAAGCCTAAAGAGCGAGGCTCACAAAAGATAAAAACTAGCAGTTGACATCCTGCAAGAGATGTGTGCCCACCCCTGCTGCAGGGATGGCACTAAGTTGCCCGCATTTGTACAAGACCTTTTTGCTTATTTTTTGACCAACACACATATCTCAGAGAAGAAAGAATGTGCATTTTTAGTTCCCTGTATACTCAGGTTTCTATAGCTTATGGCAGAGAGAAGCTCACATCATACCAGAGATGGCTGAAATTGTTTTTCAGAATAAATAGTTTTCTTATGGGGAAACAAAGTGCTTTTCCAAATACAGCTTTTTCTTTTTTCAGTGGAAAATTGTTGTTAAAACACTATTTAATTCTTCCATTGGGAAGAAGAACTACAACTCCGTGAAAATACAAAACTGTGAAGGTTCCGTGATGCTCATTTTGGATTGTTTTGCTTTTACTTGCTCTGTCTCCTCATTTTTTGTCCCAAATGCCACATGCAGATCCTTGCACAACCTGTGGTCACTGTTAAAGATACTGAAGTATCTACAGAAACAAATGCAAGGGCTGTGAGAATCATCTACAAGGACAGGCACAAGTGTGCACAAGTGTGTAGAAATAACAAAAATCTGTATCTCACATACCTCAAAGCAATTTGGTGAGTCAGGACACGGAAGGCTGTGGCTCTGACCCAAGACAGAAATCACTGGGTGATGAACAGGAACACCATACACAGCTCATGGGAATGCAGTGAAGTCTCAGTCGACTTTCCAGAGTGGGTATGGGCCCTCAGTTTAGAATACAGCTTGACATGACAGCTGCCTGCCCATGCAGCCCTCAGCTCCTCCAGCTGCTCCTCAAGTCCAAGCACGGTGCAGCAGTCCAGATAAAAGAACCGTTTGAGTTGGAAGTGACCTGTCATCTGGTCCAGCTCCCTGCAATGACACCCACAGCTCCATCAGGTGCTCAGAGCCCCGTCCAGTCTGACCTTGGGTGTCTTCAGGTTTTAAGCACCCACCACCTCTCTGGGTAACCTGTATTAGTGCCCTGAAGCCTCACCTCATGTACCCCCTGTACTCAGAAAGCTGCTGGTATGGGCACTAAGTCACACACACGTGCACGAAGAGCGGCACGCAGGCAGCACTGCACATCGCTCATCTCTTTGCTCTTGGCTCAGGAAAAATTCAATGTGAACAAAACATCCACAAGGAATAAACCTTCACGATGCTCGGAATAGGACTTTTTCTCCCTCTCGCCGCTCTGTTCTCCCTTATTCCCTTCCCTACATTCAGAAATACAGAATATGTATTTTTAATAAGAATACAGATATAGATTTCTAAAGAACCGAGTATGCAACAGTTTTTTTTTCCCCTAGGAAGGCAGCACTGACACAAAGAGAATGCTTCTGAAATCCATCTGGCAGGAGAGACAAATCAGTGTTACTCCGACCATAAATGCCGCAATTACATCTTTGGCTTGAGCAGCAGCGCTCACCTGAAAAGCCTGGGCATGGCAGGGATAGCGTGACTGCACACAGCACACAGCGCTGCACGCAGGGGCCAAAGCCATGAATGTTTCATCACCCCGAGCCCCGCAGGACAGGAACCACACGCAGAGCACCGGGGGGAACTCATGCTGTGCATCTGCAAATGAGCATCGCCTGCAAACCCTGCGCTGCTCCGGAGGGACCCGCAGGAAACCAGAGTGATACAAAGGGAGAATCAACGTGCTGCTGCTGAGCTTATGAGATGGCTTCCCGGCGAACAGAGGGATACCAAAGAAATAAATTTCATCTTGTAAGTCCAAGGCTTGACCCAAAGCTTATTGGGGTCAGTGGGAAACTTTCTGCTGATCTCTGAATGTTGATCCAGGTATGCAGCGTGCCTTGCATCACTTGGTTTTGTCACGGTAACAACGTGGTTGGAATTAAGCTTTAGCTGTTGGGTCCCTGTGATCTCCCTCCGCCAGAATCCCGCCTTGCTTTGGTAGAAGGGGCTTCCAGATCTTTCAAAGACATTTTTGAGAGAAGAAAAATTTGAAAGTTTTCCTCAGGTTTGTTTTCCCTGGGTTAAAACATTCCCTCTAAAATTCCCCATCATAACAAACAAAACCTCACAAAGAAATTCACAAAAAATAACATTTCTCTACTGTTCGGGTAAGAAATTTGTTTTTAAAGTTTCTCCTAATGCATTTTTTGTCCTTCGTATTAGAAACATTGGTTCGATGCTTTGCTATCACACAAGGAGACTAAAGCATCATTTACCACATCATTAATCCTGATCAGAAAAGGAAGAGTTACGTCAAGCCATTGGGGAAGAGTCCAGTAAACGAACTGAAAGCTCCACTCAGACACTTGGTACCAATGTAAAACATGCAGCACTTGTTTGGCTTGAAAATATATATATATATATTTTTTTTTTAAGTCAGACAAACAGATTCAGGCTGTGCAAAATGAAACCCTCAATCTGGAAAGGCAGGAAGGGGAAATGGGTGGGAAGAGAGAGATAATTCTACACAAACAAAAATATACATCAAGTAGCCAGAATAATGTTCTGAGCTTAGAGAACAGAGGGCCAGATCCTCAGCAGAGATAAATCAGCCCAATTCCATCAGACAATGGAGGGAGCACTTTGCACCAGTTGCCAGTCACATCCACCAGCCAAGCTCTCAACCAACTTGTATCTTGGGTCCTACAAAAAGTTTCCTCTTGGAGTATTGGAGTATAAAGCCTGTATTTATCCATTGGCCTTAGAAAGTATGCACAGCTGTGACATAAGTAACCCCTGCTCTGTTTTTAAATGTATGCAAACATAAAACGAAGAAGAAAAACGACATTAAAATAATGTTAAGGATTTGGCTTGGGGCCATCAAAGCTTGGACATTCCAAGTCAAAGCTGAAACGACATCCTTAACCTTAACTCACCCCATTGTGCCTGGGTATTGCAGCTGCTGAAAGGGGAAAATCAGAGCGGTTACGGTCTGGTGTGTGAATGAGTGCTGAGGGACTCTTAAATCCATGATTATTTGGCTGCCGCACACCACGCACTGGATCCACGTGCTAGCAATCCTTATGCAATCTTTGCTGGGAGAGGAAAAGAAATATCCCTCAGGCTGCGCTTACACAGAGATGGGACTTCTGGAGAAAGTAAGGAGGCCACCTATTTTCATTAATGCAAGATCTGTAATTGCGTTTGGTCAGGGGACAAGGAGCAGAAAGGGTGTGGAGAGGTAACCCAGCGTACGTGTGAGCAGCATGAGCCCCGGGGAGCTCCTTGCAGGGGTGATGCAGGTGAACGCTTGGCTGCTCAGCTGCTCCCTGTTCAAGAGCTCTTCAGCAGAGGGTCTTTCTGACAAGAAGGGAATACCTCAGAAATCTTCTTCATTCAGAGTTTCAATACAGCAACCCCAAATCTCCTGGAAAGTCAAAGCTGTTCCGTGTTTTCGAGGGGAAAGTCGAGGCATTGGACAAACTGAGAATTTGGTTCAACTGGATTTTTTTTACATGCAGTTCCTCGGTTGGAGATTGGCTCCTTCCTTTCTCCCTATATTTTTGTTATCCATTCCATCTCTTCCTACTCTAGTCCTAAAATAGTAGAAATAAGGATAGAAAACAACAGAAAAGAGAAAGTAAGAGTACAAAAAATCAGATTTGCAACACAACCTTCCAGTCCGTATTTAGTCAATGCCATTGCAGTGCTGGAACCCGTGGCTAAAAACAACAACAAAAGCCTCCTGTGTAGGCATGTCTGCATGCAGGCAAATAACACACAAATACTTAAAGTTTAACTTAATACTTGCTTGACGTAAGTGACAAACAACCATAGCAAAGCTGGTCAAGGCAGTCCTTTGGGTTACGAGTGCTGGCACAGTTGGCTGACAAGGCTCTCTCCAGCACTGATTTTCTTTAATTTATGGCTGGCCACACTTACACGCATGCCCCTGGATTTAGCACTCAAGTTATATGGGACTCTTATATGGACAACTCTTTGAAAGGGCAGATAACAGCAGGACAAGGGGAAATGGTTTGAAGTTGAAGGAGGGAAGATTTAGGTTGGATGTCAGGGGGAAGTTCTTTACTATGAGAGTGGTGAGGTGCTGGAACAGCTGCCCAGAGAGGCTGTGGATGCCCCATCCCTGGAGGTGTTTAAGGCCAGGTTGGATGGGGCCCTGGGCAGCCTGGTCTGGTATTAAATGGGGAGGTTCGTGGCCCTGCCTGGCAGGGGGGTTGGAGATTCATGATCCTCGAGGTCCATTCCAGCCCGGGCCATTCTGTGTGTGATCCTGTGTGTGGGACAGCGAGCACGAGCTGGTAGCACAAACACAAAACACAACCTGTTACTGAGATGGTCTCCAGGAACTTGTCTCTACATTCAGCTTTGCCATTCCTCCAAGCAGCCCCACACACTATCAGCTCCCAGCTGGAGGATGCACAATAAAAGGTAAAAGCATTATTTTTACAGAATGTATTACTATGTCTGAGCCTCTCCATCCCCACAGGGATGGAAAATGGCTGACTTGGTACAAAGACCCCTTCGTATTTCTCTGCTTGCACAGAGCCAGCAGATTTATGCCTATGTAAATCAAGCCCTGATCTCAGGGTGAGAAGAGACAGAGAGAAATGAGAGGACCTGAGGGGTTGGGTGTTCTGCTTTGCCATATCCCTCATCTGGATCTTAACACTACAGCAAACCGGAGCAAATTGGAGCAACCTACAGAACAGGGTATCTCCTGCAAGCAGCAAACCATGCTCCAGATGGCTGTGACCAGAGACACGTATCTAGCAATCTTCTATTACAAGAGAGACAGTGAAATGGAAGCAAAATGCTCATATAGCCATGTTCAGGGTCGTGCATGGGGCAGACATCTTCCCAAGGACCTGGTGCAAAACTTCGTGTCTTCAATGAACAAACACCTCCCCACTATTCCCACTTCTCAGACTCTCAGCTGCTGCTGTGAATGTTTCTCTTCAATATGAAGGTGGTGGAAAGGCGCGAGAAGAGATCACACTAATTTTTTATCACAAAAAAAATAAGGCCCATTGGAAAATACTGATGAGTAGTCATATTTAACAGCCAGGCCATTATGTTTGATTAAAATACAGTGCAAAAAATATTAATTGGGCTAGTCACACAGACAGCTTTATGTCCTGCAGCAATTCATGTAATAACAAATTGATTTTATGCGAGACATTGAACTGAAAAAAAGAAAGGAGAAACTGGAAATAGTGCCTGAATGCATTATGCATCCTTAGTCTGAAGTTATAATGTATGTATGGCATAAAATGCTGGAGAGAAACAGAGTGGTTCCTTCAATAGCAGAATGGAACCTAATTCATTTAGTGTCCTTTGAATATTTAAACTCCTCCATTTCACATTCATGTAATTTCGCTCAAACACTAAATGCTAGGTAGACTTCAATATTAAATCCCCCACACTAAATTTACAATACAGTGACAAGTTAAAGCAGCTTTTATATAGAAACGCCTCCAGCTAAAATAAGAGACAGTTGTATTTCAGCTCCTAGCAGACAATTCTGCACCACCAAAGTCACTTCCAGAAATAACAGCACCTTCTGCTCCTCTTTGCAAGCAGAGCCAGAAAAAAAAGGTTATATGGATAGGAGTCTGATTCAAGCCCCTAAATCAAGTCCAGTAGTTTTGTGCTGTGATTTCAGTGCGATCCAGCCAGTTACTGAAAGGCTGCCCAGAGCTGTGTGTGCCCATCCCTGGAGGTGTCCAAGGCCATGGATGGGCCCTGGGCAGCCTGAGCTGGGGGGCAGCCAGCCCACGGCAGGGCTTGGAGCTCTATGACCTTTAAGGTCCCTTCCAACCCAACCATTCTACGTTCTGCGAAAGGCTGAGAGCAGAGCAAGGGGCTCAGATGACAGGAAGCACTCATGTGAAAGCATTTTACATGGAAACAGAAAATATTTTCCATCCTTGTCTGAATTATTTCCAGACTTTATTTTTTTCCCCCAGTTGTCTCTGAGAAGGATCCACAGCTACCAACTTGGGCCTGAGGAAATCAGAGGACAGTCAGCTCAGTATGGCTCTGATCTGATTAGGAGATGTTGGGGATGCTGAGTATAAGAATTTGACAAGAAAATCTGAATGCTGTGTTTGGATATGTGCAAATACCCAGAGCACTTCTGCAAGCTTAGGACCACTTCACCACAATGCCTGCACGGAGCGATGAGAACAACCAGCTGTCTGAGTGCCTTCGTACTCAACTCCTCTCACTATTTATTTACACTTGTAGCTTCTGTATAAAGCAAGAGATGGTCTGAAAATAATCTGAATAGAGCTGAAATTAATTTCAGCAGAATTGGAAGCACAGAAGAGAGCCTTAAGGCACTTATATTAACAAAAGATGGGACTCAGGCACTAACATCCAGAGGGAGATCCAAGGCCAGCAGAGATGTAACAACGTGCGCTCACAGCACAAGGCACAAAGAGCAGTGGGGAGCGCCCAGCTTGCTCTATCTGGAGGTGAAAGGGGAGCTAAAGAGAAGGCTGATGAAGTCTCACAGTCTTCCACCACCTAATGGGGATATTGAGAAGATGGAGCTCGGTGCTTCTCAGAGGTGCACAAAGAAGCAAGACAAAACACACAGGTTACAGTAAGGGAAATTCCAAAGGGGATAAAATAAGAGGGAGTAACAGGACAGACTGGCCAGAGAGACTGAGCAACCTCCATCCTCAGAGACACCCAAACCACAGCTGTGCTGGGCTCTGAGCAACCTCACCTAACACAGGCTCAGCCCTGCTGTGAGCAAGGGCCAGACCAGGAACATCCCAACAATCCCACTTGCTACTGAGCTCAGCTATTCTATGATGCTACATTTGATCTTCTATTCAAAGAGTATTTTTTCCTAGGATAAGAAGGAGTCAGTCTTCAGTGAATAAAAAGATTGCTACGGCTTAAGTATGAACACAGTTAAATCCAAAACCCAGCTCCATGTGTCTGCCCCTTAGCATAAAGCATCTAACAGCGCATCCAGCAAGCACGTGTGAAATAAGAATACTCTCTATAGTGGAATTTTGATGCCTCAGGTTTGGCAATATGGACAGTATGCACAAAAACAATAGAGAACAAGTTGGCAGAGATACTCAGCTTTCACATATTCATCACAGTGGCCCAGTGGTTAGTTCAGATCCAGTCTGAACGGTGACAGCACAGAACCCAAACGGGGTGAGCAGGCACCGGTATCACACCTACAGCAGTCAGACGCAAAGGGAGATCTGCCAAGTGAATGAATGCTTCTGGTGGCTCAGCATCTGAGGAGCTTGGTCAGAAAGCAAACGGTAAAGCCTGTAGGCTCCACACTGACCTGCAGTGAGGTTTCACAGAGCTATACACAACGTACGGTGCAGAAAAGGAATGCAGTGTTCAGTGTGCATTGCACAACCGCTGTTTCCTACACCCTCCTCCTCAAGCAATGCATTCATTCCCCAAAGGAATTTTCCAGTCTGAGGAGCAAAACAAGCCAAGAATGTGTTAAAACAGGTGTTTCAATCAGCCCTGGGTACAATCTTAGTCCAACTGAGGTTAAAAATATTTGGGAATGATGTAATAAAAGATAATAAGTTTTTGCTGTATATTCCCCTCCACCCACGTAGTAAGTCAGCCTGTGTGGAGGCTGTCTGCTCTCTCTTCCCATAAAGCACGTGCTTGGGTTCAAGGGCCAGAGTCAGCTCTGACTTGTGCCAAATTAGCTACAGCAGCCCAGGATGCCGAGGAACCAGCAATGGCAAGTCTGGGCTTCGAAGGAAGGAGGAAGTTTGTGATAACACAGCACTGTTTGCATCCACTCCCATGGTGGGTGTTAGCTCCATAGGCAGCAATAAGCAAAAAAGCATTTGCAGTTGGAAAGTTGTTTCATTAGCAGAGAATGAGGCAACCAGTCAAACACGCCGTGCCATTTGTTTCCAGCCCCTGCATGCTTTAGCCTCACCAGTGATACACAGTGCCTTAAATGAGAACTGATCCTCTCCCCAGTTCCATTTGTCATGCTGCAGAGGAGTGGTGCTGCTAACTTACCTGGTTAACACACGAACGCCTTGCAACGCACATCGCTACAGCTGCTATAGAAACCCTAATAGTGCCTGACTGATGATCTCTGCAGATGCAACTTACAAAGAATAAGAGCTCCTCATATTCTCTCTACCTGTCATTAGAGAATAAACCCTCCAGGGCTTGCAGTCAATTTTCCTGGGGTGTGAAATTTGCCAGCGAGTCAAAGCGTACCCCAAGATCAATACTGAGGTATTACATGCATTATTACTGCTCTATTTGTTGCCTCCATCAACTGTACTATTATGTGGTTTGTCACAGCAAACTGCTTACGGAGACTCTCAGCACAAAAAGCACAATACAAAAGCCTCTTCCAGACAAAATGAAGGCTGTTAATAGACAACTCAGATCACTGCCATCCTGTATCCTGATCTTAAGAAAGACCAGACTGCTTCACTTGGAAAATATCACATCACTTTACATTCCACTCTCCCCGGCTATAAATCATTGTTTAAGACCTACCTGATTTAAATTTGCAGAGCATTCATCTGTCAGGCTGCGCATCTCCAGCACCTTTTGTGCCAAACACCCCCAGGTGTTCTTATCAAGTACTCACATTAACAGCTCAATTAATTATGAGTTACCAGACCAAACAGGCCAGTCTCTAGCTTGGCAGGTATCTGATGTTCAGATATCCTACCTATGCAAACTTTACAAAGTCAAGCAATTTCAGATTCCAGAGAGCTCAGATCAATACCCCATTAGGATGCTGAGCTAATCTCTTCACTTGGAAAACTCATGAAAAAGAGGGCAGAATCTGCTGTTTATCAATTCATCAGTGGAATTAAAATAGAAAAACAACTCGCGAGGCATTAATGGGTATGTTAGCAAAGGATGCAAACAGGGAGGCAGAGAACTGCAAAACTCTGAAACCAACACAGATCAGCCAGCAGTGCCTGCTCAGTGCATGTCAGAATCACCACATGGATGCAGCCCTTTGTAGGTGCTCAGAGGACGAGATACTCCTGGCAGGGGATCAGCAAAGAAGCCACCCAGCTCTCCTCACCTCTTCGTAAATCTCAGCCTAGCTACAGAGAACCCCATGGGCAGACTGATGGTACAGCAGCTTCAGCAGCCTTGGTACCTGGCAAACATTGCTGGGGGAACTTCTGCATTCGCCAAAGCTTTGCTAACCAAGTAGGATCACCTGCCTTCTGAGCCCACCCCATTCACTCTCCAGGCTAATGATGCTGGGAAGGGATGCAACGCATCGCTCCTCCAGATGTCAGCTCTGTTATGGGATGACATACAAGGTCCCACAGACAGCCCCTGCTCATTGCTTTGGGATCCTTACAAACACTTCCTGCCCACGTGGTTTCTGATACCCTTGTGTTTAGAAAGGAGGCCAGATAAAAGCCATAGCATTAATCCTGGCTGCAAAGAAAGGGGAGGAAAAACATGCATTGTGAGGCAATGCTAGAAGTCCTCAGCACTGGGAGTTCCAAATCTCAGACCTCTTCTAATGTAAATTTTAGGACCTTTTCCAATCACTGCTTTTAGTCAGTTGAACTCTGACAAATCAAGTGTGTCACCTACAAGCCTGTGGATGACAAAGCCCTTGTGATTTTTTATTATGTTGTTAATGACGCAGGTTTTTATTTTAAACTATTTAAAGAACTGAGTCACAGGTGCCTCCGGAAGAGCAATACTTAGCATTTATGGCAAATAACACTACCCAGAGCATAACAAGCAAAGGCTAATCTATCTTCCTAGCAAACGTATGAGATAAGAAAGCATTATCTGAGTAATGTATTATTGGTCAGATCCCACGTACCTAAAGGTACAGAGCAATATGCCTTCATGAGGGTCACTCTTGCAGGAGCTTAAGGGGCAGAGGAATGCCCCAGCTGTGATGGGCAGACAGCTGCTGCCCCTTCAGACCCCCACGGGCAGCCCACAGACTGCTCACCTGGGAACTGAAACCAGCCTGGCTTCTCCATCAATGGGGACAGAGATCCTCCACTGGGTGGTGATCCACAGCTCTGGGTTCATAATCTCTTTGTAAAAGTACATTTCTGATACAGACTGTCACAAACACACTAATTCCACCAGAAGCATTGATTTCGACTGCCACGGGAAAATAAGTCAAGTGAAATACAAATAAAAGGAGATAAATTTTCTGTTCAGTTTTGCTTTTCCTCATTCTTGGTTGTTTGTTTTATGATGCATTGTCTGTTATGATCTTTCACTAAGAAACTCCACCTCATCCACCAGGGCTTTCGTCATGGTTGAAAGTACTATGGTAATTGTTTTCCTCTTCCATTATCATTTATCTTTTATAAAGAGGTGTTAACTCTGACACTTGGGTTTGAAAGGCAGTTTTTCTTATTGAAAGCTTAGCTTCAGAGTAATGGGAAAGATTAGAATGTCTTTAAATCGTCTCATTTCTTTACAAAAACATGACAGATAAAAGATTTCACACATCCAATTCGCTGATTTGAAGTACCATCTTTAATTAAATGAAGCAGAGCACCTACCCTTCCTAATGGATACTTTTGAGTTTCCCAGCTATGGATTCCTCTCAGGAGCCTCCACCCTCAGTTTGCTGGTCTCTAACACATCTCTGGAAGACATTCGGAGCTTTTTACAAAGCTCTGGAGTGACAAACTAAGTGACGAACGCTTCCATAAAAAATATACAGGTCCAAAAAACCTTTTTAACACAGAACAAATAATCAGGAGGTTGTACTTCTCCTTGCTACAGAGCATCGCGCTGACCATAAGCGAGTCTTCCCTCCCCATCCTCTTTCTTTTTTGAGGGAAGAAACATTCCTAACATGGGTTTGTTGTTTTTTTTTTTTTCTATTTGGGATTGTTTGCTTCTGTGTGCAGGAGGTGACAACAAAGGCTGTACCACTTGAGCAGCAGCCCTGTGCACACTGTAACGTTAGATAGATGAGATCTGTAGAGGAAGAGATGGATGGCAATGCGATTCACCCATGTCGCTTTCCCAAGGCAAACGAGCAGCACAAGGCAAATTTGAAATCCCCATGCCTACTCCACAAAAAAAAGCAATACAAAACTATTTGTCACAGTGACTTGTAAACATAAAGGAAACAAAGTGAACGACAGCCAGAAAAAATGGGATAAATTGGAAGTTGTGAATTACTCTCATGAAAATGAGAAGATGAGCGCATTCTACATGCTTACAGACACAGCACGCACGAAAGGGAATCACAGTTTATACGGCATCGGACTTAAACAGATGCTTCATGCATCAAAGTTCACCGCCAATAATTCTCTTCAGTGAACATCATGAAGGTGAGAAGCAGAGCTCAAATGTAAAACCGCCTGAGAAATGATTTTGGATGCAGAAAGCAAGCAAACAAGAAAGGCAATCTTTTTTCCCCACCCCTACAAATCCATACCCATGACAGTACCCTTGAAGGTCGTTTGCTCAAAGTAGGTCAAGTGCTTCAGACAGATGCATGGTTTTCAAGTGGGCACTGTGGCTCAGTGCATCTTGGTTTCTGCTTCATGAACATTTTGTTACGCAGTTCTAAGGCACGACGCATTGTAATTTTTAACAATAGGATTACAAAGCACTGGGATTGTAAAGGCTTTGGAGCAGGGGCCATTCCTTGAGCTGGTACAGCACCAAGCACAATGGGGTTTTGTCCCTCACGGAAGTTCCTCAGTGCTATGACATTAATAAATTCTGATGTTCTATACAAGTCTGATGTCCAGAAATGTCAGACACCTGCAGCTGCACTTTGTTAATTACTCTCGTGCTTGAAATGCTTCAGTTGCCCAGTCAGGGAGCAGGAACGATGCTACCTCAGTGTAAAACAACCAATGCAACGAAAGCAAAGGCGGGCTGATTTGCGACTACCTAACCATTATGAAGGCATTAAGTTGTTGATGCTGTTTGCAATGAGCACGTTGGTCGATTCTAGTGTTGAGCATTCAGGGTTCTTGAAAACAGCAAGTTGATTTCTGCCAAGCTGCAGCTCGGCTGATTCCTTCCATACATCCCCACCTCACAGTCTTGTTATTTGTAGGAAGCTGAGTGCTGAGCTGGAGTAAGTCAGAGCAGATATATTAGTCTATGGAAATACACTAATTTTTACCAGCTGAACATTTGTACCAGAAGCCCCAGCTCTCTGCAATAAACATTAACTGCATGAAATATTACTTAAATTAACAGAACTGGTACTGCTGAATTTTTTTGTTTTTAACGTAAAATACTTATCACTTCTTCCACTTTGCACATCCAGAAATTCAGAAGTGTTTTCATTGAGCTCATGTTCCCTTTTTTCCCCAGCTATCCCGACTGCCAACCCAGCAGCACAGGCACATGCTGGGCTCACGTGGAGACAACCCGGGTCTAGGCTGGCTGGCAATGAACTTGACAGAATGGTGCTTACGGTTCCATTACACTGATCAGTTCTCATGCTGCTTCAGCTAAAGCCTGGAAAACAGCAAACCTAACAGTCTGCAGCTCTGAGATGTTAAACAAGCCAGAGTTCCAGGTAAAGAACATTATTAAAAGGAAACGGAATAGAGAAGAGCAAAACAAATGGACCTGGTGAGGAGGTAAGGCAGGAGAGGAATGGCGTGTTGGACTCCAGAATTTTCATGGTAACAATGAGACTGGGGTTCAATAACACAACAGTAGTCATTAAGCTTATAGAAGTAAAACACAAGAATATTCATCCCACCCTTATGCCATTTCTGTCTGCAGACTTGGACTGGAAGGCTTACAGCCCTTCAGCTGCCTTTAGTGCCTGCCCTTCCTCTCGTACCAGCAATGCCACAAGAATGAAGGCAGCTGGCAAAATTGAAAAGCAACAGAGAAAAAGAAAACAGAAATAATTAACCGCAGTTTTGTGAAATTCAAACAATTAGAACAGGGGGAAAAAAAAATTATATAAGTTTCTTATTAGTCTGTATTTGTAATAACCACACTGATTCTTCAACCCCATACGCCCAACTTGATGCTGCCGCCCAGCATCAAGCCATGCCATACTGCAGTTCAATGGCTGAACAAAGCCTGTCGAATTCTGGAAGCTTCAGATATGGCAAAATTGAGCAAGCTGCCTAGCATAGTTTAATCTCTGGATGAGAGAAAAGGATGATTCCCAAGCCCCAGAGGAAGAATGTGAACCTTCACCCATGAGAAGGAATTCCCCTTAATGTACAGCCGTGGGGAGAGTCCTCCACCCTGGTTCCTGGATACTGGCAATAGGCTGAGGGCCAGCATCATGCCTTGCCATAGCCTTTATATGGTCAACGTGGGAAATGACTAATGGAAACCACCATTTCTGGCTTCTGTCGAAAGTAGCTAAGAATAACAAATAGCTATGTCAATCCCCAGTTCTGACTGGAGTGAGAAGTTCCCCCAGAGAATAAGAAAACACGAGAACTATAGGGACAGATGAAGCGGATTCCCCTCATGATATCCCTGTTCTCCTTGGAAAGCCTTCTTTTTTTTTTCTTTTTTTCCAGAAACAAGAGTCACAGGGTAAACATGAGGGTAAATATGACACTTGTTTCAGTGGCGCCTTTCCCCATTGAAAATAGACACATTCCTGCAAGTCCCTAAAGGAAAGAGCAAAGAAAACAAACACACGCAAGACATCAGCACTCAGGACCAAAGGGAATACAACCAGGATGGGATATTTGTAAAGAAAAATATATAGGGAAAAGGACTTTGCCTCTGTCCTACAGAGTCTTGTTGAGAAAGATGGTAGCCAGAAGCACAAATGTCACAGAACCATAGAATGGTTTGGGTTGGAAGGGACCCCAGAGATGATCTAATTCCAACCCCCTGCTGCAGTGTTGCCAACTGCTAGAACACCTTCCTATTAAAGAGTCAGAAATCACAATAAGCACTATTGAAGTAATTCCCCTGGATCCAGCTGTTATCCTGGAGTTGCATACGTGCAGGCCCTGTACACCCAGAGGTGCAGCAAACCTGAGCCATACTGGGGGCAAGGAGAAGGAAAGCCATGCCCCTGCCCACCCAAAGCCAAGCAGCGCCCTGCACGAGGCAGCTGCACACCAGCACGGCCCAGCATTATCTCCTCCCCTGAGCAGCACATCCTCAATGCAGTGACATTTATTCTACAAGGCTATCCCTCTAATTTGCTCACTAACTGAAATCACTGCTCACCATGAGATCACATCTCCAAAGTAACCCCAGGAACAGCCCTGCATATGTCACCAAAAGCTTTTTTGTCGCAGGGTCAGAAAATGCATGTCCATCATGTCAGTATAAACATTTCAGACAAATAAATAAGAGCAGCACATCCGAAACACAATGCAGGACAGCCCCACGCAGCACCTCCCGCCAGAGGCACTGCAGAGCAGCTTCCCCTCCTCATTTTGCTGGCTCCTTGACACTGTGAATATTACCATGTTATTTCTGCTAAGTTAAAGCTTCTAAATTAGAGATTCCAAATACACAAATCTTTTCTAACAGAATGTTTTCCCTGCTAATTGAAGTGTCATCCTCCACAATAAGCACTGTCCAATTGTGTTGCTTTTTCATAATGGAAAGCAATTTTTTTCTCTCCCCACTGCGCACACCACCCAGCTCATCTGCAAAGACCAAGAGCTGAGTCAACACTGCTGGGATCCAGCCCCTAGGCTTCAACACCATGAGTGCTTCCATCTCCCTCATTATCTAAAGCAATTAGTAGGGAGAAGGAAAAGACAGAATTAGAGCTGGCAGTTTCCTAACCTAGTCCCTTGGTACGACGCCTCCCAGAAATGCCTGTATTTCCATGAGCTGGTCTTAAGCCACAGATATCGGATCCAGACACTGATGCACATTGCTATCAATTCCCCAGCTTGAAGCTCATCAGAATAAGCAATGCAGCTCAGACATATCAATGAATAGACCTGAAATGAAGTCCTTTGTTCCAAATCTCCCCAGTGAGGTCCCTGAAAAGTTCAAGACCAGAAAGGCTATCTCATGTCTGAACTGCATCGCTTACTCTGATGAGCTCCAAGCTTCCAGTGTGCCTGGAAAAATAACTGCAGCAGCCAACGTGTTTCTGAGATGTTTGCCCCATTCTACTCAGCAGCACCAGGTTCACTTAAAAAACCTTTGTAGATGAGTTAGGAACAGACTAATCTAGGCTACAGCCTAGTAATCTTGATTAAGTCTATGTTTAGGGACCCTGATGCTTTGATAAAAAGTGAATTTTAAATCCATTTAGAGCAATAAAACCACTTAGTATCTTTCTTGGAAGTCTGAATCATTGCTCAAGCTCAGCCCGATAAGGGTATCACTTCAAATTGCCTACCTGCATTTAGAGCTGATAAATACAAAACAGTGACTTCGTTTCTCAATGAAGGATTTATGTCCAGGTATAATCTGTTACCTTGGAAACTGTTGCCAGAAGAGCACCAAAGAGATGTTACAAAGTTTGTCAAAGAGAGGCTGTCAATCTGGAGAAATGATTTCCTTAACCTCCCCCCTGGGGCTGGAACAATGGGGATCCCTTATGATTTACTCTGCAACTTCAGGAAAGCCACTCTTGGGGCAGATCTTCAGCTGAGGGTCAGAAGGCTTTAAAGGTCTGTGCTGGACTCAAGAGCACTGGGCAGCACATCACCTTTCCTTCTTAAGAAAAGGGCTGAGGAGGCAGCGAGCAGGATATGGAGTTGGCCTCTGCTTTCCTAATTCTCTGCAGACTCCCCAATCTCTTTTATTACCAGGACTTAAAGCTGCACTACACGGAGCCAACAGGGATTTGAACATCATTCAGCAAACCAGCTGACTTTGATGGGAATTACTCAAAGTTCATGTAAGGGCTGGAGGACTGGACAGAAAGAGGGGAAAGAGTGGAGGAGGATATTACATTTTTGGATGTAGATTTTTGGCTAAAGAACATATGAGATGTGAATAGCCACTAAAGAACACATGGAGGCTGCCTGGATTTCTCCTGAGCCCCTTTGCCTCTTGGCTGGCTTCAGATTCAGGTCTTCAGATCTTCATTCAGGTCTCCAGAGGCTTTCAGTAGGGCCTGGATTTCGACACGGCCCAGGCAGAGATGTAGGTGAAATTTAAATTCTGAATAAAAGCCTAAACTGATCATTATCTTAACCCAGGAAGCTGTTTACTCCTAGGGGAATGCTTAAGAGCAGAGCCGTTACAGATTTTGCAGCATCATCTGCTTAGCAAGCAGGTGAGCACATTGCCAGGCTACGCAGCCTCTGCTGTTTTGGGAGAGATTTTGTGGCAATCCTTGTAATATTTATCACACCTCTTTGCCTCACATTAGCATGTTTTCTGGATAAACGAGTAAAACAGCGTTGATATTACCCATTATCACCATCTGTTATCACATCAGAAGAGAGCAGATTTTGTGCTTACGCTGATAAACTTCTATGTGAGCTTTGTTAAGGGGGGTCTGATCAGGAGAGCAGACCTGGCAGTCCTTACCCACGTCAAGTCATATAATGGCAGTAATTTAGCTGCAAGGTATCGGGGGGTACTTGTAAATGTCACATAGAAAAAAAACAGAACAGAGATGATGAACAAAGAACCAGGACATGTACCAACCCAAACAGCTCAGGACACAGTGCAATCCTTCACCTACACGCAGACTCAGACTCCCCGTAAGAGCACACGCACTGATCCTTAGCCTAGAGGGGCACAAGCAGCAGCACCAAAGCCCAAGATAAGATGCAAGAAAGATGCAACTCAGCATTCCTGGTCAGCCTCAGCTCCCCTCAGGCCTTTGTTTGTAACAAGAGGTTTGAGAGCCTTGAGTTCAGGGCTGCCTTTCTGGATCTTTGTAATAATACACTGCTTTAGGAAGTTTTATATTTTCCAGTTTTGATTCCCATCCAGAGCAGAAAACACTGAAAGAAAGGACGATTACAACAAATGAAGCTCATCGATGTTTGTAAACACGGTAAACATCCATTATTTGCCAGATGCTTTCCAATAATTTAAGCAGATGAAACCCTGCTCCAAGGAACTCAAACAGCAGACAAGCATATGTTACAGGGAAGAGTGGAAAAACACATGAATTTGCTTCACAAGGAGGTAGAGGAAACCTGCACAAGGCATCTTTGATCCAGTGAGCTCGAGTACTAAAAGCAACAAAGCAGGACTTACAAAGATTAAACCTCCCCACATAGAAGGACTCAGATTCGCTTGGTGCACCCTGCGCCAAAGCACAGACTTAAGGTGCAGATCCATCAGCCCTGGAGCTACCCGGACGACAGCTGTGTTGTAAGCACAATTCCTTCCTTTCAACATGGAAAGAACAGAACTTGCATTAACTGCAATGAACCTATTTTGCCAGCTCTGTCTAGCTTACCTTGAAGTAACTTATTTTTGCATCCATGTTTCTGTCTAAGACTGCAAGATTTGACTCCAAAAAGAGTCCTAAAAATCGCACCATCTTTTACTACCCGTTCTGACATACAAGGAACCTCCAGCATAGCTGAAAGCCAGACTTAATGCACAGCAAAAAAAAAAAGACTTCCCTTTGGTGCTTGATGTGCTTGCTGCCTCTGCCAAATAGCAGGTACAGAAGCATCTCTCTTCCCTGGACTCTGAAGCCGTTCCCCTTGCCAAGAGGAGAAAGGCTCCTGAGAAGGGAGAGCTGTGCTGGCCCATTTCAATAATTGATGCTACAATAAAAGTTCTGGCCTAGTGCCTGGTTAAGACGCTGCACTGAACTTAGATGCCAGGGGCTTCTTTAACTGCTCGTGCTCACTGGGTCCTTCTTGAGACATTCTGAGAGCTGCAGAGGCAGGCATGCGTTTCCCCCACAGGCAGTGCTGCTGCTAGAAATGTTTATTCCTCATCCCCTCTGTAGGACAGGCGGCATTTCGGGAGCCACACGTGGTGGAAGCTGCCCTCTGAAAAGGACCTCCCTTAGGTTGCTGGGTTCTCTCAGACAAAGCCAACTTCATCACCCCTCAACACTGTACAGGTACGCGTATACTATATACAACACAGAGGTATACGTGCTGCTGATATTTGTTTTACTACAGAAATCAGTTTCCTGGTTACCCTTATGTCTGGCAGAAGGGCACTTTCACGTGGCTGAGTTGGCTCACAGAAGTTACTCACTCCCAGCTAAGGGTCATTCCATGGCACAAAGAGGCTGAACACAGCCTTCCTTCATCACTCGGTCACCAATCCCATCGTCCCCACACAGCTCCCGCAGGCACTTTGCCAGCTCTACAGAAAAAACCTGCAGCACAGTGCTGAGAAGGAAGAAAGCTCAAATGACCCTAAAGAAAGCAATAGATTAAGCCTCAATGAAAAAGGGAACGTGCAACCCGTGTTGAGCTGGTTGTTCTAAAAAGACTACGAAGAAAGAGAGGGAAAGGGTCCATGCAAGTTAACATTAAGAGTGTGCAAATCGTAGACTGGCTCCTCCGGAAGATGAGATGTCCCTCAGACCTGGCCAAAGCTCAAATGAATTTTCATGTCTGCAAGAGTGACTGACAAAGGCACACAGCCCCGCAGGTTGGCAGCTGTGCAGGGGCCACCCAAGCCACCTTCAAGTGGAAGAGGTGACACCTCTCTGCACCGAGACAGGAGGTGACAGCAGCCACCGCCAGGAGCCTCCAGGAACTCATTTTGTGCTGTCACTCAGAAGAGCTCAAAGCTGAAAGACTTTGTGACCTGCTGCAAAGCTGGGGAGGATTCATCTGAGAGGGCTGACAGAAAGGGGCTGAGCAGCATTTGACGTCTGAGGTGTAAAGCACATCAATTCCTTGTAGCCTGCTTATGGGTTCTGTAAGTCAAGGTGGAGCATAAATGGCTTTAGCTGAGTTTTGTAATATAGTAATACAAAGAGCCAAAAGAAAGAGTCTGCATTTCAAGTGTCAGACTTGCAGTGAAGAAGTCACACCTTCTACGCTTTCTTCCATGTCATTTTTAAAATCCAATAAATGAATATACACAAAATAAGGCTGATAGTGGGGAGCTATTGATTCTAAACAAGATCTGCCCGAGCAAAGAAGAGCTAAATGAGTTAGAGAATAAGAAAATTGATGTCTGAGGCCTCAGCCAGGCACATTTCCACAGAAATGCAGCTCAGGCAGGCAATGCTGGGACAGAAACAAGAGCGTGCCTTTTTCTCTACCTGACTTGGCCTTGGTGTGAGGTGAGCAGAATTTAGTGCTGCCCCGGCACTTCAGTTGCAGCGTCAGTTTTTTCAGGCTGTCCTTGTTCACATCAATTACAGCACTGTTCACATACGCAAAGGGACCAGCACCATAAGCCCTGGGATACTCATGCTCAAAGTATGCCCAACCATACCCTGAGCCAACCTGCCAGTTAGTGCAAATCAGAGCAGCTTCCCAAAAACCGATGCTGGAATTTTACCCCAGAAGCAGCCTCCAGCCTTCAGTCCAATGCAGGTACACACAGCTCCTCATTGCCATAGGCCCCTCCAGCACAGGTATTTTACAAAGACCTCTTCTGATCTCACTGGCACCCCAGTAAGGCAGAAGCAACTGCACTGAAGCTGACAGCACAAGTTCGCAGCTCACCTAAGTCACCTCCTTTGAATTTCATGAGCTGCATCTGCACCACATGAGGATGAGGGTCGAAGTAGGGTTACAGCACTTGAGTTCCTTGCTTCAAAAATAAGCTGCATCCCTCTGTCACTGTGTTTGCAAAGCGGAGGGCTGGAGGATAATATCCACACTGCCTGAAGGCCTGCTCTTCAAAAACCTCTCCTAGGAATCCATCAGGTAGACAAGAAAAATTTCCAGCTACCTAAATTACTTTCAGACCTGGTTTTGATATATGTTGTTACGGAGGCCTCAATGCTGAGAGCTGCTCCACTTTGTTTCTCAGTGCAGAGTTGTTCCAGTTGTTTTTAATCAAACTGCTTAATTACAAAATGCTGGGGGACTTGCTGGTTCTTTTTAAGTTTGTTCATTAATCTGTGTTAGATTCTGCTCAAATGAGTAATGGCATCCAGCCAGCTTGCTTCACAAAACTAACATTTAAAGAAGTAAATAACTGAAAATGGTTAAAAGGCATAATTATTTTTCTAATGCAACATCTAATTAATCCGTGAAGCTCACTGAAACAAGCTCTAATTGAAGAAAATACCTTAACAAGATTTTCAAAAGGAGTGATTAGACATGGTTAGGAATAGGAATATTGCCATACCAGCCAGTGAAATCAAGCTGCAAAGTCACTCTCGTGTTTCTATATATAAGCCAACCACAGGCAGGGGCTGAGAAAGGCTTCTGTCTGCCTGGCATGAGCAGCCCAATGCAACACAGCGTTGTTTGCGTCGGGCTGAGGCATGGCATGTCAGCCATTATCAAAGACAAGGTCCATCTAATCTCATTATCATTCATCTGCTTGCTTAAGGCGGTTCCAATATTGCTGTGTAACATCAGAGGAATGTGATAATGAATAACTGACTCATGATGAAGCCATCATCTCAAAAGCCCTCTATGCAACTAAATGAATTAGCGCTCCTATGAGCAATGCCTCGATGTGACTAAGCTCCCAAGATAAACCAACCGTTTACCCATTAGCGAAGCAAACTGGAACCAGCCCAGAATGAGGCTTCTGG
This sequence comes from Pavo muticus, assembly GCA_016647715.1. NCBI lineage: Eukaryota > Metazoa > Chordata > Aves > Galliformes > Phasianidae > Pavo > Pavo muticus. Next base: position 7,619,280 of record JACDJE010000064.1, read on the forward strand.
CAGAACACCTTTAAGGTAATTTCCCCATAGTAAGCGTGACAAGCGTGCCCTCAGGAGATGCGATCTCTTGGAAGAGAAATTGGAGATAGGACAGAAGTTACTGAAGACACAGCTGAAATTCCGGCTGCACTGATGCTCCGCCATTTCCTAGGGATCTTTAAATCCCATTCCCTGTTCTGTGACTTGGGAAAATGTGATACAAGGGATTAGGAAACCTGCGTGCAAAGAACATCACCTCTTTCCTTCACAGCACCAAGTTGGACAGACGTATTTTTCTTGCCTAGATCTGCTTGTCCAAGGCACACGTGGCACAGTGGGCCGCCGTCGCACGGAAAACAACGTGGCCAACCCCCATCACTGCAAACTCAATGCCAACACTTCCCAGGGAGAAGAGGGAATCCTCAGGAAATCCTGAATATCTGAAAGCAAAACAACTATTTCTGGCTTCAAGTATTCGTTTTTAATTTTTGCCCAGGAGATTTTCTCCATCTTCAAGTTCAACCAACCAATCACGTTTTTATTGTAACCTTAACAAGCAAAAGCTCAGAACCACGTACCAGAGGCAGGTTTGATTTCAGCCACGCTCAGCTGATGACTGCAGTTGGTTGTTGCAAGCCAACTGCTATGATACAGGAAAAAAATACTGAAATGAGTTCAAAATAAAACTTAGAACCTTGCACCCAAAGCATTACCCGTTTTTCAAAGGAGTAAACAGAAGACAACTCTTGTTTATACGTAAATATCCTGGAAATAAACCCACAAATTTCTGCTCAGCTCTCCCCAAAAAAGGTCTGACAGATCCACTGCTGTATGGTTTCACATGAACATAAATGGAAGGCTACAGAGTAAGACGCTGCAGAACAGTATTCCAAGAAACCTTAAGTAAAATCCAGCATCTGGAATTATTCTCTTATTACATTTTTCAGGTTTTTTTCCACATATTTTAGAAATGTTTTCTTCATGATTTCTGTCCCTCAACCAATTTCGTCTAAAGCTGAGAGTTAAAGCAAGCATTTCTGCAGACACGCTTCTCCCTTCCAACCCCTTATCAGCAAAGCGTTGGCAAGGAGGATCCCAGCCTGCAGCCCACTGTGGGCCTCTGCCAGCGCTGGCTGGAACCTCCTCACCCCGTCTAGACTCCCTGTCCTGGGCCTGCACTTCCTTCCTAGGAAGAACTATTTTCCTAATGTTCAACTTGCAGCTTCCAGTCAGCTGTTTTATGGCTGCTACTCCACTGCAAAGCTCTGCTCAGTCACATCCCATTGGCTGCCCATCACCCAAGTGCTTTGTGCTGGATCTTCTCCTGTACATTTCTTGATGCTCTCAGTTTCAGTGTCAGAGGAACACAGAATCACAGAATCATCAAGGTGGGAAAGACCACTAAGATCACCAAGTCCAACCCCAATCCACCCCCCCACACCCACTGACCACGTCTCTCATTGCCACATCTCCACACTTCCTTCCACCACTACCCTGGGCAGCCTGTGCCAATGCATTACCGCTCTTTCTGAGAAGAAATTTTTCCTGATATCCAATCTGAACCTCACCCGGCACAACTTAAGGCTGTCACCTCTCATCCTATCACTGTTAACTGGGAGCAGAGGCTGACCCCACCTCGCCACAACCTCCTTTCAGGAGTTGTAGAGAGTAATGAGGTCTCCCCTGAGCCTCCTCTTCTTTGGACTGACCCATCCCAGGTCCCTCAGCCACTCTCCATAAGATTTATGCTCCAGACCCTTCACAGCTTCATTGCTCTTCTCCAGACACGCTTCAGAACCAGAAGAATAGGGCAAACTTGAATAGGAAGGAAACAATCTTCTGCACTTCAACAGGCACCTACATCCTGTATCACTCAGGTCTTCCCCCCCCCCCCATCTCTTTATCTGGGTACACGCAGGATCCCAGCAGCCAGCCCTCCAGCTGGTAGTACCTGCAGGCTTTGGCAATTGAGCATCATCACATTACAATTGGAAATCATGTGGCTATTGGATCATCAAGTACTCAGATCATTCAGAAAACAACAATGCAATACAACTGAAGTAGAATAAATTAGTCCTTATCCCAGTTTTGTCATATGGGCTGTTTGCAGCTGTTTCGTTAACATCCATCTGTCTCTGGTATTTCCAATGCCATTCACTGCTATCATTTAACAGCCACATTCTCCTTTCATCCAAATGAAGGGTTTGTGTGGGAACAGCTGGGCTACCACACGCATCCCATCGCTCCACTCCTGGGCAGCACACAGGGAGGCACAGCGCCGTGTGCCACTTCACAATGTTCCAAAGAGAAACGTGGCCTCTGGCCAAAAAGCCTATCATGGTTTTGCCAAAACAAAAGGCTTGAAATTCACAACTAAAGCCAGCCCAGAGCCATGAGACTGATTTATTTAGAAGCTGCTGAATGAAGCATCTAAACAGGAAAAAGATGCTGATGTACTTCAAGGATCTGGGCTTTAACACCATATAACTGATACCAAAATCATCTTCACAGCTCTGCCAGCATCTAGAGAGGCTTCAGTCTCACTTTAAAGAAGGACTGAGTGAGACACGCCAAGAAGGTCCAGCAATGCTGGCAAAGCAAAACTTCTACTCTGCTCAAACTGCCTCAATTCAGAGCCATGTTTGTGACCCTTCCTCCTGTCTCACTTGGAGAGACACCACGGGAGTGCAGAACAATGAGAGATGCCTGAGCTGGATGGCAGCTTCATGTCTTTATAGAATGGAGCAGGCAGTATAAAGGCTGCTTCCATTTACAGACGATACTGGGCACCATCATAAAGGTCCACATGGGCAGATGCACAAAAGCCCATGCCATCAGAAGACACTGAGCTCAACCTGCTACAGTAAGCAGAGCCCTGCTAGCTTCATCTTGGTAAAACGTAATCTAAGGCAATCCTTCACAAAGAAACGCAGTGAAAAACCACAGAACGTGATCGTGCCATCGCCTGATCCCATGCAGTGACTGAGCTGTGCCTCTCTTTTGGACTACTTGCCAACCTCCTCGCTTCAAGACCAGGTTGCTACTGGTTCCCAAGGTTGAGGATGCTCCTTCCCTGGAAGCACTCTAGGCCAGGCTGGATGGGGCTGTGAGCAACCTGGTCTAGTGGGAGGCATCCCTGCCTATAGCAGGGGGTTGGATCAATAAAGATTATAGCATAAGTCTAAGAACCATAGCAACCAGAAACCTGTTTGCTGTGCACTAAGGGATGCATTTAACCCACACTGCTCCATCCCTCACCCTGTCCTGACCTCTACCACTCTCACTCCATATGTACCAGTTTGGCACCGAAGAATTAAAATTCAGTTAATATTCCTGGAGACTTCAATCATAGTGCTCCAAAAATGCACATCTCAGCAAACGCACTCATCTCCCAGATCCGCAGTGATCACCATTTTTATTATTTTAAATATCCTTGCCAGTTTCCATTGCAAATCATGCAGTGTCTGGTAAGCAAACGAAAGGGTAGAATGTTCTCATGCTTGGGAAACAGGCAGTGTGGGAGAAAGTTTCTTAGAAGTAGCTGCACGCTTTTTCTAACAAGAAGTGCAGTACATACTTGGAAAAGAATGAATAGAAAAGACAACTCTAAGACAGGAGTGTATGGAATACCCTGACGGTGGCCCTCTGGGCTGAAGATGTTTCTCTGCTGCACTGTAATGGAGAAACATCTGGACAGAGAAAGAATCAGAGAAAGGAGCCTTTATTACAAGCCCTGGTACAGATGGAGTGCTTGCTTGCTAAAGAGAATACAGCAATGTCTTATGCCCAGCTCACACAGAACATCATTGTTAATGCCCGTCCATTATGCCTGCTGCAGGCAGATACACACAAGTTCCAACCTAAACTGAGCTGAGAGAAATAAACTTCACCTTTCATGTGCAGCGCCGCACAGTTCCTCAGCTGCAGCCTCAGCAGATGACATGTTGAGGGATCCTGCTACATCTGACATCTGCATCCCTCACCTGAATTTGCATTGGAGGTTAAGGCTATGGGATAAAAACCTTTTCAACTAGTGTGCATAACCCTAAGCAGTCTCTGAATTTTAATGACAAGCTGCAGCCCCTTTCCCTCGATAACTCTCAGCTGCCCCCACTCCAGGACAGCAGAGCTTGCAGCTCTACCTGCCACACTCAGACCAGTTCCCCCTTATGCCAAAGCTTTCAAGAAGCATAAATTGTAGCTGAAAGGTCTTTACGCAGCAAAATTGCAAATCAGGACAAGAATCTGCATCCTAGTCATTTACAATGAAGTGAGGGTAATCACCCGCAGTCCAATTTAGCAGCACTCCAGACTTCTGCTCTGATGGATGTGACTGCGACACGCAGGGCAGCAGAGAATTGTATCTTAGCATGCACAGGCATCCAGAGAACAGAACAGCATGGGGCAGGTTTAACAGTAATTGTATAGAGATCTATACTGCATTCTCTCCAGTTTCCACTAATTATAGCCAGCATATATATATAACCTATACCATTAATGATATCCTGACAAACGGAAGACTTGAGATCTGTGGAAGTTTCAGCTTGGCATCTCTCAGCGGCATGAAATTGGATGAAACAAATCGTATTTGAGACCATACGCAGGGGGTGAGGATGTGACTTTTTTTCCTATTCAAAGAACCTCTGAATACGATCAGCTTTGGGAGCCAAGCACAGGCTAAGAACAATTTCACATAAATACAGGAAGAACTGATGACAACACTTGGGAATAATCACAATGAGTCGAAACTGCAGAAGTCTTCCCAATGCTGCTGGATCACTTGGAAAAACAATCTCTCATTTTCCAAAGACAGTAAGTGATGATAAATGAGGACACATTTATTAAGAGAGAACTTCGCATCCAGTTTTCTCTCAAATCACAGCAGAGGATGGGGTCTCTCTGTGCTGAATGCTTCTTTCTAACGCAATAATCCCAATATGAGCACAGGACCAAGATGTGAGTAAGAACCTCACTGACAGATTTGCTTAACATCTTGAAGGACTATTCAGCTCCAGGAAGGAGAACCAGAAGGACAATTATTGTAAAGAAAATGTGCCTTCTCATTCAATCTCAGTTTGCAGAGGTTCAAGCAGAGGAATGCGTGCACCTCAAGGGCAGCTCCTCATAAACGTGCAAGTAAAACCGGTATATATGTGAGTGCTGAAGGCTGCCCAGTGCCTCTGCCAGGGTGGGCACAAGCTTCAGCCAACCTGAAGATTTTTTCCTTGTAGTCCAGTTAATGATGCATGGGCCAAACAAAACCCAGTAGCAAAACAAACCATGCAGCTGGCAGCTCCACAGCTTTCTTTTCCTACCATGGATTGCCACTGTCTTCTTACATAGCGTTCATCTCCACCCTGGTCTTCCTCACTTGCAGGACAACCACACTTGGTTCCCATGCAAGACCGAACAGTTCATTCAGACTGGCTGAGAGATATGGGAATGTAAAGCATTCTCCACACTGGAGGAGCCTGCAGGCAAGCTTCAGCAGACAGCCATGTGCTAAGCCAGAGTGGGGCATGCACAGGAGAATTACATTTGGGTGGTGGCACAGGGGAAATTATGAAAGCAATTCAGAAGCATTGTAATGAAGTACAATGCACTGCAGTGCTGCTCAAATTCAAAACAGGAATAAATTCTTTCATATGTTAAGCACTCCCTGAAGTACAGAGCTGCCTAGAGCACGAGGCCCAGGACGGGGGCACTGCGGTACGCGCTCAGAGCCGGGCCTGGGCCTGTGACACAACTGCAGCTGAAATGCAGACCAACATGCCCACGGCCCCTCAGCTGTCTGAGCCACAAAAGCCAAATTAAACATTGCTTCAGCTGCAACTTACCCTTTGTACCTTTAAAACCATTATATTTAAGAGCAGTGTCATTTATGAGCTGGCCGTGGGGAAGGGCAGGTGTTTGACACTGAGAAATCATTTCAGCTAGGGGCGATAAATCCCATCTATAAATTGAAAGCCTCCAAAATGAGCTCTAAGTTCAATCTCAGCACACTTTTTTCATTTGACTTTGCTGACAGACACCGAGCTCCCAACCTGAACAAGCTCCACCACTGGCAGTGGCACAGTTGTAACGTGGTCACAGTAGCACATCGTAGGTCCAATACCTGCTGAATTCAACAGAAGCCTTTCAAAAAGCTTCAGCAAGTTTTGGTTCACTCCCTAGGTGACACTGCATGTCTTTTTATTGTCTTTTAAGCTTCACAGTATTGGGTGTTTAAAAGCGTGCTTTCCCTCTGGCCAGCCTGAGCTTCTCCCAGCAGGAAGCTCTGTCTCACCAGCAACCCTGGGAGCCTTCCAGGGGAAGCACACATCTGGGGAGTGCCTAACAGCCATTTCATTTGGGATGGCTTAAGTAGATTCTGACATTAAAACCACACCAACTTCACTGGGGCACAGAAGGCATTGCCTGATGTCCTAAGGATGAGGTTGATCACAAAAATATGCCTGGCTGTTCTCTGGGTATACAGGGACTGACCCACCACCATCAACCAGGCGTTAAGGGGCACTGACTTCTGTATCCTCTGTTGGGTTCAAAAAATAATTCATCTCTTCTGCCTACAAGAAATTCCCATAGACTTCAATATGTTCATTCCACGTATCGCCGTGGATTTCAAAATTAAGCCTTAGTTTCAAAGGCCTGACAACCACGTATGGCACTGACTCTCTCTCATGAATGTATCAGTGCATTTATATTGAAAAAAAAAAAAAACTATATAGAAAGACATGCAGAAATGCAGAAGAAGAGAAACCAAACCAACAGTTTTCTGCCTGGAAACCTAGGGGAGTAACCTTACCCAAACAGGTACCAGGTCAGCAGCAGCACTGTATTTCAGACAAGTGATTTTCAGACCACTCCCAAGAGTACCTCAGCTGCCCGCACATGCTGCCTGCCCTCTGCCCCAGCGCCACAGGCATCTGCATCAGCCCCAGCAGCTACTGCTCAGTCTCTAAGAAGTGTCCAATGTCTCAGAGCAGAAGTAAAACCCTTTTCCACCAATCTGACATCTCATGCACACCTTGTTTTGCTTTTGTTTTTTTCTTTTTCAGAAATATTTGGGCTTAATTTTACAATTTTTTTCTTTAATATCCGTGCTTTGCTGCTTAATAGGCTTTCACAGACCCATTGAGGTTGCAGAAAAGATTTAAGGTCGTCAAGTCCAACCATCAACCCATCCCCACTATGCTCACTAGCCACGTCCCTCAGTGCCATACAGGTATACATTTCTTGAACAACTGCTTTCTGCAGCAACGCCTGCAAAGCTACAATCATTGTGACAGCGTCACTCAGAGCATAATTGGTTTGTAAAATCCAAACCATGAGTAGAACTGGAATGTTAAAGGAGGCTTTTGCCCATTGCTCTCACTTATAACTGAGCGGCATTTTCAGGTGTCACGCGAGCCATACGCTGTGTCCATCTGCAAGCGAGTGGTCTCATTTCCTTACATTTACAACCTGCAAAAACCATGAATAAACTCTGACTTTATGATTTTTCTTTCCAGTAAACTTCAGATTTGTAACTTAGCAGAGGGAGCCATTGTACGTAACCACCTGTGCAGACTTTAACTAAACACTCCAGCTTTAAAACCGAGAAAATACAAAGCGTTAACACCGCTTAGATAGATGCTTGGGTACCTTCCAACTTCACAAGACAGGTTGTGAATGTGGAGCACCCCTCATAAAAGTCTCTGCTCTCCTATACTGTACAATGACATGGGAGTGCTGCCCTGTGCAAGAAGATTTACAGCATTAGGGCTGTCCCCAGGCAAGAGGCACTGCAAAGAAAGGTGCACGTGGGGCTTTGGGGAGGTCACAGCCTCTCCCTGCGCTGTGCTTACTTGACAAAGGTTGCTCGCAAGCTGGAAGCCACAGAGCTAACCCCAGCAGGGGTTTCCACTTGTGTTATTCTTAATATTTCACTGGAAAACACCACCAGGTCTGAACAAAGCAGCAGCCTTGTTCTGCCAGGTGCTTAACATGCTGTTAGTAGAAATGGCTCCATCCCAAAGAGTTGTAGGCTGTACTGACAACGAACAGAGGAAAAGCTTTCTTAACCACATTTCATAGATGGAAAATTGAGGCACAGAGGGAATAAAGTGACTTACTAGTGGCCACACAAGTCATGGGCAGAACCAGGATTTGAACCCAGGTCCAGCAGCACCAGGATTCACAACACTATGCTGAGCTACTGCTGGAGAAATTAAAAACAAGGTCTGGCTGCAGGAAAACACTGAGATTCTTCTAGACTAGAGACATAACACAGAGGGAAGCATTATAACTGCAGGAAAAGCAAATCTTTACCATACCCCAGCCCACTTGGACTCCTCCCAAGCCCTTGCAGTTTAACACTCCGAGGGCTTTGATTTCAGAGTTGTCGAGTTTCAGTTAATTGTCTATTTTGTTAGGCTCTGATCTGTCATTTCTTCCATAAAAACCACAGTCTGCTGTGCCCGCCTGGGCGGTGTTACCTTTAAGTCTGGGTCCCTTTGACAGGGACAGAGGCCAGCACATGTCCTTCACACTGACAGCACAGGGCTCTGGGGGACCTCCCTATGCAGCCACTGTAGGTAAAGCTGTGGAGCTGTGTCCTTACAGTGGACTTCCCCTGCAACATGGGGACAAGAACACGACAGAGCTCTGAGCAAGAAGCCCCTGATCAATGGTCACAGCTCAGAATCAGTGCAAATAAACTGACATTGCTCGAAAGTGAGATCACTGGCAATTTATTCCTGCCCAAGCCCTACCAGAAAGAAAACAGTGTTTCATGTTGGGGCTTTTTTTCTCCTCTCTCCCGTTCTCATTTCTCATCTCTTTGCTATTTCCATGTGCTTCCCACCACACTGTGATTAATCTTTTCTAAGGCCTAGGGGACTGGAGTAAAGAGGTAAGTCAGACTCTATCAAAGACCCTACACAGAGGCAGCCAGGATCTGCCCCAGCCTTTGTGGGGCTGCAGCATTCCAAGAAACATTTTCCATCCTCAGAAGTTATGAAGAGTCAGAACTTTTACAGCTCATTAGTAAATCATTAATGAGATATTCCCTTTACCTCTCAACAAGCTCCTTGCTTCCCTCCCCCAAACCAATCCTAAAATCCTCCCGTGAAAAAGAGCATTCTGTTTTCAAGGCCCCGTAAATGCCAAACTCCTTTTCTTCCACTCCCCAGCACATTTTCCATGAGCTGAATTCAAGCCCTGCAAAGCAACTGCCAGGGAGGTGCAGGGCTGGAGCCAACCTGCTTGGCGTCAGCAGGAGGATCACCGCTGTGCCATGCAGGATCCGTCCCTCACTCCCAGCTCGCCAAGAGAACAAAGCAGAGGAGCAGGATCCCTGGTGAAAGCCTGCTAGATGCCTGACTCCAGGACAGATCCTACCACTCCTACCACATGGGAGTGCAGAAGGAACGTGCCAGTCTGGCCACTGATGTCAGAGCACAGCACAGGGTCACCTTTTGCAGTGTGCCAGGAAGTGCCTTTCCAGCGCAGCTAACATCAGCAAGAGCAGAATCCACCAGTGCAGAGTGTGCCGGGCTGATGATGATGCTGGAAGAGCAGGTGTATTAAAGAAACAGGTGGAGAAAACAGGCCTACAACTCCTCCGCTGAGAAGTGAGTTATTTTCCCAAACAACAACTGCAAAACGGATTGTACCAAATGGTGAGTGCTGCAGGATCTGAACACTGGTCTGACGCAGCTGAAAAGAAGAGAGGTCCTGCCAATGTGCCCAGGTCCAAGAAAATATTCCACAGCATTCATGAAGATGTGGGTTCTGTACCAGATCCAAACTTCGCAAAATAACACTTGGGTTTATGAAACAAAAACGTTCAGAGAAATTACTTGTCATCTGACTTCTGGTTTTCTTTACCCTTTATTCAATCAAGAAATCCCTCATACACATCTCATGGCATGTTAGCACTTATTCCTACCCTCGTGGCAGACTCAGAGTACCTGCAAACATTTGCAGAGTTTTGGAATGGTCATTCTACCAACGATATCAATAACCCAGAACTATTTGACAGCTACCCTGAAATCTCAGCTGCTAACACCTTCAGACTGAAAGCAGAGTTCTGTGATGAAGAAAAAAGTCTGTCCCTGCTTGAGAGAGAAGTCAGAGCATAGGGCTGCTGAAAGATCAGGAATAAACACAAGGAGTGCCCAAAGTAACATGCTTAAGTATCTCAGGGAGGATGGTACTTTGCCACAGTGTTTTACAGCATCACTGATAATTAGAGGGCAAATGAGCAGCAAGTTTAGAGTCAAGAAGTACTGCTGCCTAGAATGTAACTGGAAATTCGGAGTGCAATTTAAATTTTTTAATTAAACTCTACAACAATTGTAGTCACATAGATTTTCATAGAATCCTACAATCATAGAATGGCCTGGGCTGAAAAGGACCACAGTGATCATCTCGTTTCAACCCCCTGCTATGTGCAGGGTCGCCAACCACCAGACCAGGCTGCCCAGAGCCACATCCAGCCTGGCCTTGAATGCCTCCAGGGATGGGGCATCCACAGCCTCCTTGGGCAAAGGCTTCTCAAAATAATTTACCAAAAATATCACTGTCAGCCCCAGAATATTTCACACAGGACACTGCCTCCCATGACGTGACCTCTTGGAGTCTCCCAGAGATGCACTCACTCCTGGGACCCAAGGAAAGCAAGGTTAGAACCTCCCTGGGAATTCAAGTTAATATTTGCATGAGGCAGACACCTCAGCTTTGGATACTTACAGCAAACGAACACAGCAGCTTTGCTTTTTGGAGAACATTAAGATGGTAGCTGAGATGACTAAGTTACTGAATGGAAAACTACACAGAAAGCAAACTATTTCTCTACTTGCCAAAGCGCAAAGAGGGAAACCAGACAAGATTGAAATCAGCAATTCCACCCTGACAGTAACATCAAATCTCTCCTAATGGAACCACATGCAACATAAAAGTGATCTATGGCCGGGATGCAAGTGTTCTGGTTGATTTCAACTCAAGCTAATTCTAATATCAAGGTACAACTGGGGGAGCCCTTGCTTATGTATAGCGCAGGTTAAATCCAGAACAACTCTTTGGAGGAAATGGAGCTCTTATACCCGCCCTCAAAATTCTCTGGGCTTCCTCTGCTTTTATCTCCCTGCTTTTCCCCCCTGGCATTGCAGGGACAGACCCCCAGTGACAGCGGGGGGACAGAGGGGTACACACTGCAGACATACAGCCACTGCCACACATATGGGAAGGAGACACGGAGATCTCAATGCAACCAGCAGACACCAAAATATCAGCACAGAGGTAATAAGGTAAGGGACGTTAGGAAAGAAGAGCTTTGAATTAGGCCATGATTATGCACACCAGATGAAGCAAGAACAGCTACAAGTAGTTAAGAGCCAGGCAAAACCTACCCATTAAGAGAGATTTGCATTTTGCGAGGGCCCAGAGAGACCTATTTTTCTATTTTATTTCTCCAAGCATCTTTTTGAGGGAAAGGGTAATTTAGCTCAAATTTTCCTTGGATTTCTTTTTAGTGAGTGTAGTCTTTTTTTATTGAGAAAAGAATGATCTTTTCAGGAAAGTTATTAAAAAAAAAAGCGAGCCCTGTGCGTTCAATTAACATTTTAAATAAGATATGAATTCATTTGCAAAATGTGAAGTGCTAATAACCTTGGCATATTTTAGCCAGACGCACTTGAAGAACAATCCTTTTCTGCCCAAAAAGCATTTCATATAAACAACTTAAATCAGCTCTATTAGCAGTTTTAGAAATAGGGATGCGGTTAAGAAGACAATTCCAGCCAGAAAAGGGCAGACTTTTGTAGGGGAAAATTACGGGAATGTAAATCATTTTCCAATAAATATTCCATACACAATATTCAGCTGTGTGATATACAATACTGTCTTCTTCCAGAGATATTGCCTTCCCTCCCTGTGGATGCTGAAAGCGATTGCAGTATTAAGTTTCAATTGATTGTTAACAAAAGCCCAAGCCCGTTCCTACTTCTGATTCAATCCACTTAGAATAGCAGGCTGAGCTTTCCTAATCTCATTTTAATTTTCCATGGGGGACTGAGAGTCCAAAATCCTTGAGAGGGGGCTGGAAGTTTCAGCTGTAGGATGCAACAACCTGATTCAAAGTCAATGGAAAAAGACCTTCGTTTAGCCTGGGTCCCAGCAGCCTCTGTGTACGTGGGAAAAGCCTTGAATCCCCATCTTTCTCATGAAGCAAAGCCTCATTCTGCCCAGATCAGACCTCCATGTACACTTAGCGCTCAGCCTTTGGATGAAAAAGAATCACAGAAAACAGCCTTGAGAGATTACATTACAACTGTAATGGGAGTTCCAGTTTGGGCAGACTCACTTTTGCTCATGTTACCCCTTTCAAAAACACCCATCAAATGAAAAGCAAACAGGCACCCTGAGCTCTTGGCTTTGTGAGGTGCCGTTCATGCAGGCCTGGCTCCTGTCCGTCTCATGCTGCCTTCCCAACCCCAAGCTCTTCATCAGCACCCAATTTGCCACGGTGTTCCAATGGGAATTCAAGTGCTGGCAGGTGCCTGGGGACAACCGCAAGACTCATTCAAACAGCCCGCATCCTTGAAAATCAGCCCCTCACCCTGCAGTTCCATATGCCTCTCCTGCCCTACCTTAGCCCCCTCCCTCTCCACATACCTTTTCTCTGCAACTTCAACATTTTCTGCATTAATGGGATAAATACAGGAAATTCCTGCTCTATGTTAAAACAAAGTGGTATTGCAGCAGCGCTCCAGAGCAGCGTATCAAGCTAAGAAAAGGATCCATTACAGCTCAGCTCTTGACTCTTTGTGCAACTTGAGGTACACTACAAGATGTACAGTAAGCATAGAAGTCACATTTCTTGAAGTACAAGAAATAGTTCAGGCAGAGTGGAACCCTCACCACCCAATGGGCAGCACCACTCAGTACCTCGCCACTGCACGTCTATTCTACGGACTTACTGAGGCAGATGCAAGCAGCAGGCACTTGTTCTCTAATAAACCCATTTGGCCACTTTGTGATCGTTAACCCAGCACTGGAGGCATTTCTTCCTTCCTCACTCTCTCCCTCTCAATCCCAACATACGCCAGGCTTTGAAATAAGCACATTCCCCATTCGCCAGCATCTGCTGTGCACAAACCACTGCTGCTCACTCGCTGCAGCACCTCAAGATAGATTCCCGAGATCTAAAAATAAGCTTGTTACTTTATTTGACAGTCAAGAATTAAATGAAATTGGAAGTAGAAATTATTTTCTTGATTACTTAATACAGGCCAGACTTTTATCAAAATATTTTGACATGAGAAGATTTGTGAAAATAAATAGGCAATCAGCAAGTCACCGCTAACGGAAAAGAACTTTTTTTTTTTTCAGGGAAACAAGTATATATTACCTGTCACCATCACCATGTGAAAGCTATGCCTTAAAAGATGATGTGTTAACAGCACTCTATCTAGAGGACAGCCCACCAGACAGGCCAACAGCCAGAAGCAGCAGTGCCACACCACGCGTGGCAGTCACTGCATTGTACCACACACCGGTGAACATTTATGTCTTTGGGAGCTCTTGGGGGTAGGCTGGGGCACACATCTGTTCAGTGTGATGAGAACCCTAACCACAAACCGAAGAACAGCAACAAAAAAACCCTCACATTCATGTTTCCTGCTCTTTTCCCAGCCCAGGCACTCTGCACAGCCTACACAGTGTAATTAGAGGGCATTTGCTTCTCTAACCCTCTCTGTCAAAATCTGAAAAGAGGGTTTGACAATGTTGTGCCATCTCCCATGTCAGTACTTCAAACTAAATGAGTTTAGGCAAGCTCAGTGCCCTCCTTCCTCCAGTCAAGGTATGGGACACCTCCAATCCCAGCCAGATGTCTGTCATAGCTGGTTATGCTCATCGTGACATGCTATTTGTAACCCAGTTAGTGAGAGCCAATGTTAACGGAGCATGTCTTGTTTTACATCCAGGTAAACCATGTCTTTTAAGATCTGACTAAGAGCAGTCTTGGGATCTGCAACAAATTAGCTGTGCAGTGTTAGCTAAGAATACGTGGTACCAGTCTGTTACAGCACACGCTGATGATATAATTGCCTCCTGTTAACAAAAAAAAAAGCACATATGAAATGGGTTTATCTACTTCAGGGATAGCATTAGCATCATTTTCCTATGCTTGCCTCCTTTTTGGAGCTAGTTTGCATAACATTTCCTAGAAATACACTCATATGTACTGCTGCATAGCTACGGCATCACACCAACGAGCACTGCAACTGGGGCTAATGGGAGGCAGGGGGAGGAGGGGAGCACCCGCACACATTTGTTAACACCAGCAAATCCAAGGATGGGCTGTGGCCGAGCCAGGTGAATTGTTCCAAAACAGCAGGACAACTCCCATCAGGCTTACACAGCCTAGGTCTGGAAAGATTACATTCGGCACAGAAAACACACACCTCCATTTGGAAAGGCCTCACTTAGCATCTGGTGTGGTGTGTCAGATTCCATTTGAGATACTGGGCTCCGGAGACCAGCGGGAGAAAACACACTCCAGAGTACATGTGTAACATGAGGAGTTAATCCCACACAGGCATTCATCTTTTCAAAGTATATATTTCTGACAGTTTTGGAAAGCACGCTTACTATTTCCATAATGTTTGAAAACATACAGACACTTTCCCTCAGTGTCACAGCGTCTTGAACTTCTGAGGCCCTTTTCGTGACACCATAAACTTCTCCTTGGAAGCACAGTATGATGTCAGAGGATGCAACAGTACAAGAGGTGAAGAGGAAAGCTGTGGGAGCATTCAAATAGCTTTTTCTGGCCTAAAAAAAAAAATAAAATTAAAAAACTGGAGCTTGATCCAAGAACATTTTGTTCATTTGCTATACAGGGGTGCCTTTTGTATGAGCACAGACTGTTTTGTGGACTCTGGTCCTCTGTAGTCACCATGAAACAGAAAATATACAATGAAGCCAGTGATGTGTTATCATCTAAGGCTTCTGTGAATGCTATTTCTGTCTTGTGTTCACTGCGACTGCTGGTCAAACGTTCATCCACTACAACTCAATAAAAATACAGAGCTTTAAATACTTATCAGGGATATTTATAGGTTATTTTCTTCTCTTATCTTGTCTTCTCAGTTGGCACAATAACGCTCATTAGCATCCAGGTTTGAGTGAATCTTCCTAAATAAACAGCTGTGGTTTGGTTTTTTTCTTTAAGCTGGTTTCTCTCGCATTCATCGGGGTTAATGGTATTTGTATGTTTAATAAGTGCAAGCACTTTGATATCATCCAGGTAAGCCAAACAAGTCTCACGCAAGCATCACCGAACTGCTGTATCCATTACCTCCAGACTCGACTCACGGTACAGCCCCAGCAGAGATTTAATGAACAAGTCAAATTTGGTGCAAGCTTTCTGAAGTTTTGCAGCTCTGATCAGCAAAATAAGTGTGCTAGATAATTAGAGCGTTAAGCTGATATTTATCTCTAATCCCGCAGATGAAAGAACTAGATTTCACAAGAACTCTCTTTATATTTATTACCATGCACTGAAAAGACAGCACTGATTGAAGGCAAACATGAAGACGTTAAAAAACACCAGGCTGTTTACACATCCAGTCCCTGAGAAACATCTCTATGGAACGACCACATCTGTGGTCACCACGGGGCACTGGCACTAAGGCCAAAAATGGTGCCCAGCCCTTGAAGTAGCCCTACCAAGGCCCTCTGGAGCATCACATTTGGGTTCAGACCCAAGCTGACAAGGCTGCAGCTGCTCATGCTCAAAGCTCGTGGCCCCTCAACCACTGCTTCCTACTTACTTCAAGTATCTCAACCTCTGTTAAAGACATGTCTTTAAAACACAGCAGGCTGTTCATCTCCCTCCATGTGTCAAACAGATCAGCTCTCTTAAGATTTCCAGCAAAATATTAATCTGCAGTTGGCATCTAGCTCCAATCCCAAATGACAACAACAGGAGAAAGCTGGTCAGCCCTCTGAGCATGAGCTACCAAGCAGCCTTAGGAGCTGATGCCATTATTTTTACTAAGTTTAATCTTGCAGATGCAAAAACTCACTGAAAATAAACAAGAGTCCCGGGGTGCTGAGTATATTTGGGATATCTTAAACTCTGTTGAAAATCCCAAGCAGAGCATGGCACAGCAGGTTTAGCATCCACCTTCCATTGTTACACTGGCATTTACACCCACACAGACACAAACACTTGTGATTAAAAAATTAAATGAAAATGAAACAAAAACATCTCTGGAAGAATATGAGGACTTCAGCAGTAGAACGTGCCTCCGTATGCCACAGGAAGAAAAGCAGGGAACAGATGGCTTTCTTGCTTTGTCTTCATACCGCTCTCATACTCACACGGCTTCATATTTTGGGTTAATATTTTTATCCAAACCAAGTGATTAAAAATAGAGACAGACGGAGGATTGTATTTCATTCTGTAATTAGGCAGACACAATGAGGTGAGTTCTCAGCATGGTACAAAGGAAAATAAAGCATCTGTAGCTCCATTAGTGATATTTCCTATCCACGTGGGAATAACTTTTACTCTGATATATGCAATAGAAATGAAAATTTTGAAAACCCTCAAAACCCACAAAAACATCCGGGGTTTACCATGTTATTAATGAAACAAAATACCACAAGGCCTTCTTTCAGGGCAAGACTTCACTCTTCCTAAACTTCAAGTACATGCTTATTTGCTCAGTGCCTTGGAGAATAAAGAAGTGGGCATCTTATTTCAATGCTAGAAATAACAATGGGCTTGCTCTTTTTAAACAATTTAGATAAAAAGCTGCCATAAAATCAGCTTTAATCAGAATTCAGCATCCTAACTGAAGTATCACTGCATGAACACTGACTCCACCAACACCCACAGTGAGCGTGGGCCATAGGCAACTCATCACCTGAGGTCCAGTAAAGTGACTTCAAGATAATCACACACAAAGCAAAAGCAACTTAGCCCTAGGAGAGACACAAGGCTCTGCAAACAAAGAGCAGCCCAGAGGCCAATTTGCTGGGGTTCCCATGGCAGGCAAAGAGCAGCCTGTCTACCAACAACACTAAGAGCATTTGTACCTAGAGGTTTGCTCATGACTGAAATGCTGTCATATGAACAGGTCAGAAAGGATCATGTGCTCGCAAAGCACTTAAGACTAAATTACATTGCAGTAATTAGATATTTGGAGTCTCAGATCCAAACATGGGAGTATGTGCTTGTATGACCTAGCGCAAGAGAGCTGGTACACACAAGAGCCATATGGAGGTGACCACCTTAGTCACCCATACTCTATTTAAACACTGCTGTGGAACTAGAAACAAGAAAAAAACAACTCATGAAAAGGTCTACCAAGTCCCACCAGGGTCTCCACTCGGATGTTTGGGCAGTGCCTTGGTAAGCTAGACAGGCACCACACCTGCTTTCCATAATGGATCTGCTCTTAAACAGCTTGTGCTTTATGGATGACATCAGAACGATGGCCAACTCATTATTGCCAAAACAAAAAACACAAAGCAGGTGCCAAAAACAACACGAGGTCTGTTGTGCTCAACGCAAGTAGCGGGAACCCGCAGCCCAACGAGCCAGGACAGGAGGCGACAGCAGCAGCCAGGCAGGGCGTGTGTGCAGGACAAGGCCTGATGATTCGGCTTTTCCAACACTCTGCTCTATTTACAGCGAAGCACAAGGACCTATCACGTCCCTTCCTCTCCCCTCTTCAGAACGCAGGGATTGCCATGGTGACTGACTGGTGGCCCAACAAATGCAACACCCGCTGTCAGCAGGAGCTGGTACTCTGTGCTACAAAGGAAAAACACCACGACCAGACAGCATGCTGCTGTAGAACAGCTAGTCGGGGGGGGAAGTTCCTCCTAATCCCCCTGCCATTTGATATTGGGTTATGACTTCCATAGCAGAAGTGCCACAGCTCAGATCTTGCCTGAGGACGTCCCTTAATGCAAACACAGCATGAAGCATGGGCTTACAGGCACAAACTCAAATCCAGCAGACTTCAACAAGCAGTTTCCCTGTGCAGGAGCTGTGCTCCCAAACTGCAGCATTCCAGGTCACAGGGCCTTGCTCATCCCCTGTAAGCAGCAGCGCTTCTCTTAACAGCCCCAATTCCCCACTCAAAGATGTCTTGGCCCAAAATGGTGCAAATGCAGATGCAAAATTTAGCCAGCCTTGGACAAAAAGAGTCCAAATCTGCTCTGGACAGGACATCAGATTTCCAGGGAGTTGCCCCTGCTCAGATAAATGGACAGCCCTGTGCACACTCCTTGAGTTGGCAGGTAAGCCCCATCAAAGAGATATTTGAAACTGGACTGGCCTGGGGTGCAACGTGAGCATTTACCATGGGCTTTGAGCAGACCTCAAGGGTCAGACAGTGCCCACAGCTGGGCCAAGCCTTCCAAAGAACCCAACACAGCCAAGAACTCCAGCCTCCTGTGGAAACATGGCAGTGCTGCTGAGCACTGACACTGCCGAGCAGCAGACGGATATAAATGGTACCTGACAGCCTTTTGCAAAAGCTGCTCTGGTCCAGAAGTACTTTTCCAGTTGTGATGGAGGATTCTCTTGGAGAAATAAAGCAGCATATGGAAAACCCCCAGCACTGCATGTTCTCATAATTTTTGGAACACTGTAAATATTTGAGTCAGTAGATCTTAATCCATAAACACAGCTGGACTCAAGAAACAATGATGGTAACTTATTATAATTTAAACAATTGTGTAACAAAACAAACCAATGATAATCACTTTGGTTTTCTAAGTACAATAGGCGCAACCTTTTCACAAAGTTAAGATGATGGTACATGCAATTACATAAAAATAAACGTACATATGCTAAGACAAATTATTCTCAGCTTTTAAAGAACACTGTAGAGGGATGACTGCGGAGGGGAAAAAAGCTGTATGGTGCACAGCCAGCAATTCATATAATGTACAGAGCTGGAATGGTAACTGCCAGCCAAAGGACATCCCTTTTCCCTTCTATCCTCTTCCAGAACATATTAGTTTAATTGCTTTATGACCAGGAACATCGTTCCCCCAAGTTCACCCTCAATGTAAGCCCTTATGCACACAGTTTACATACAAAGAACTGGTGGCTGATCTCTGCTGTGATTAAGGAGAAGAACATTTATCCAAGCTACATAAGAACAGACCTGGGCAGTCAACTCACATTTTAAATAAATTAAGGGGAGCTTAAGTTCTTTCCTGAAAGTTCAAATAAGTTCAATTCCTTCTTATTTCCATTGCCTCTTTGCATTTTCATGAGAGACTGCATTCAGCAACACAACCTAGAAACAGAAGTAAACACAATGTGCTTCAAACCCACTCGAACTGTCCTAAGCTGGGTGCTATCCTGAAGTTTTTACCGGGTCAAAAGAGATGTAAAGTAGGTTCAAGTAACACCAAAGCACACGGCCAACACAAAGCCTATGCAAAGGCAACAATTTAAGTACATTTTCTATAAGCAAAAAACTGACTATGGCTCTAGCCTATTACTTCACTAACACCAACATGAAAACTCCAGGTTTCATATTTTACATTTTGTTATCAAAAAGATAGCAGGAGTCCCACCCAGCTCCTAGAATCTACAGAATTCAAGCACAAACTGGGAATGAGGAAGAATAAAGCCATTTAGTGGAGCACTGTAGAAGTCTGACGTTCCGTAACTGCAATGTTTGTACTGTCAGAGCTCAGTTCCCTTGCATGTACCCCTCAGAATCACAGGGGATAAGCCTGCGAGCAGGCAACACACAAGCTATGAGCCCAACTGCCAGCTCGTGCTGAAGGCAGTATCATAAAATGAGAAAGCTGCCATCTGAACTAATCCTAGCTCTAACATTTCTAGTTCAAAAAGAAGCACACGAGCAAAACAGCGTCTTTTCCAGCCCTCTCCTTTGCAGCAGAGACAGATGAGCCACATTAACTGGAACTTGCAAAAAAAAAAAAAATCAAGTATGGAAAACATCAGCCCTGCAGTACAGGTCTGGCAGAGTTATAATCAACTAAAATCAGGATCCTATAATAGGAACTGACAGGGAAATTCTAACAACTTGTGCTGCTTATAAATGCTAACATCAGCCGGGAAAGGGATGAAGCCGCAGAGCTGAAATCCCATTCTGGACTAAAACTTCCCCAAGTTTTCAGGGAACTTTGATGAAGGAGTTCAGCGTGGTCCAGGTGTAAGTGCAGGTCTTTCAGAAATAATGAGAAGGCCTGAGAACAGCTAAAGGTTCAAAGGAACTCTTCATTCAGAGTACAACTACTGCTTCAATAAAGAAAACCGCAGCAGAGGACGGTAATTCCAGTTCCTGACACAAGACCTCTGCAGTCAGTATGCCGCACTTCACACTTGAAATATTGCCTCCGCTCCATTTGAATATATAAGAGTATACTTTAAAAAAGGGAATAATAAATCCAGGACAATGACCACATTAATCCAGACCCCATTTGGCAGGGTCTGCCAAACAAGCATTAACAGCCATTTATGCAAGTTCCTAAATGGGAGATCATTCATTGGCTTGCAAATGATGTCACCCTCTAAATGATGGAACATTTCTTTCCTTTTGTGGCTTTGCCACCCTATTTCTGCAAGGCTGCCAGGCAGGTAAACAGAATTCCACTTAATCTGTCTGCAGCTTAAAAAAAACCAACAACCTACAGCTTGTCCACTGAGGCCAAAGCTTTCAGAGATGAGTGCCTAACGTTGGCCAGCTAACTCCAAATTTAGGAACATAAACAAGTACCTGTTGTGTTTTTTTTTTTAAGGCTTTAAATAAGTATCTTATGCTCCACAGCAATCCTATCCCATGCTGTTTTTCAGTAAGGACCTCAAGGTGGGAGGTGAGAGAGAAGGGGGGCATTGTGCTATCTGGATTTGTTGTCTCCCAGTGTCTTCCAAGCTGCAGTTTACTTGCATACCAGGACTGGCTGGAGAACAATAATTCTGCTCCACTAAATCCTTCATTACACATCATTGGTACAGCAAAAGAACAGTTTTGCAAGAAATTTAGAGGGAAGTGAGAGAGTGACTGACATGGCTGAGAACAGACACCAGTCTGCTTTAAAGCAGCTCCACCTTACCCATCTTCCCAAACCAGCAGCTCTGTTACTGGGCTGCCCCAAACCTAAAGAGCCTTCCTAATGAGGATTTCAGGAAAAAAAATTTTACTTCAGCTGCCTTAAATGTTTTCCACGAATGGGAGACTTCAAAACAGTAAACAAACTTTTTATCAAACTATTCTTGGTTATCTCTATTTATAGGACTCGAGTAGTTTTCCTAGTAGATAAGTTTGCAAATGCAATCTGGGCTCTGACAGCATGACAGCACAGCTCCAGCGCTACCACCATTAACAAGAAGTCAGACGAGGGAACATTTTCTCATCATTTTCTTCACAACAGATCTGTGGTGAGGGCTCAAGGGAAAAGAAAGGAAGTTTCTTGAACTTTGGCAGTAGGAATGTTAGAAGCACTCACCCTACTCCCACTGGGGTCAGCAACAGGAGAATAGGCCAAAACTTCCAAAAAAAAAAAAGTCTTAAATATACCAATTGTAAAGTCAAGAGACAAGTAACCAGGAGATGTCTTGTCAATGAGTGGCTGTCCCTAAGCCCTGGTAGAAACACCCTTCTCTATAACCCATCTGCATTCCTCCCTACAGCACCACATCAGCTCCCCTGCCACCTGAGAAACCTTTGTGTGTGTGGGCAAAACATCTTCAGTGTCAGGATGTACACACCTGTATGCCTCATCTATAGCAGGATCCCAAAGCAAAATATCCCCAGCACCAGCTAACTGCAAAATATTAAAGGGGGTTAATGCAGATCTTGGAGTGTCTTCTCCCTCCATCACAAATTAATTACCATTTTTCTAAAGCAATGCCACAAAAAGGATCTTGTAGGCACCGGCCACCTCCATGCGGAGAGGAACATCGCAATGGGATGTTGCTACCTATTTCAGTGGGATCAGGTTTAATACAAGACTAAAATTCAAGTAAGAGCTCATTTGGCTGCAGGATCGAGCCCTGTCCAGCCATTTTACCTTCACTTTTTGTAGCTTAAGTGTTTAAGCTGACTGAACTCAGAGCCATTACAAACTGCACCAAACAGTTCCAGTTGAACATAAATTTTGGATTCCTGTTTTTCAATTCTTGCATTTGTCCTTATTTAGTTTTCCCTCACTGCTATTTTTGCAAATTATTTGCATCAGAAATAATGACTCACAAAAAAATGAATAAATAGCTGCTTATGTTACAGTGCAAATCTCTCCGTATTTTCAGTCTGCTCAATGACTGATTGTTGGGTTTTTCAGTTGGGTGTTTCTACACAGCGCCCGGCACAAAAGGCAAAGCACAACTGGGTGGATTTGTGCTGCTGGTGGGTTTTTTTGTTTTACACTCAAATAATCCAATAGAAAACAAGCAAGGTTGTTCAAAGTTAGTGAAGGAACATCAGACAACTTGGGACAACACAAGATTACAGATTCTCAAGGAACACAGATAGGAAGGTACTATTAAAAATAAAGCAAGCATCAAAGAGTAGAGATAGAGGGTTGGGAATCTGAAAACAAGCTCATTTCAGCTAAAGTTCACTCCCCACTCTGCATATTTGCTGTATTCTTTCTGGTTATTGTTGAAATTTGCACAATCTGTGTGCAACAATTTCTTCGTATGTATAAGGTTAAATAGGTCACTAAAGGCAACGAGCACAGCGATATGTGCCTCCATACCCTCCTCATCCTTCTCACCTCTGTTTAGCCAAACCTTAGTCTCAAACCTTAGTTTCATGCAAGACTTAAAAGGATGGAAGTTGTCCACGTATTTAGAGTTCCTTTGTATTGTACATTCTGAACGCACACACACAAAGCATTCTGACCCTGAAGTAGGCTTCAGGTCTGTCCTAAGAGGATAATTCAAAATGAGGAACGGGCAAACCAAACCCCAGGGAGAGGCTCCTTCATCTCCTTCTGTGTTCACTTGACAAGCTTGTTCTGTTCTCTTCCAGTTGAAGTGGCACCAGCTGGCTGGGTGCACCCATCTCTCCCCTAATGCTTATTCCAAAATGGTTTACAGATTTTTATGGAAGTGTAGAGGAGATGAAAACTAAAAATTAGCAAAGGAAAAAGTGAAAATACATTCTGAGTTGAATCTGAAAAGTCAATGAGAACAAAATACGGAAAAGTTGTTCCAGATGGCAGGAATTTACTTGAGGAATTTCATTTAATCACATTCTTAGCAAGATGTTTTGATTTGGATGACATACATCAACTGCATACTTAAATTAACAGTCCTTCCTACTGGAGCAATTGCAGAAGTGCCAGGAGTAGGAAAGGGTCTTGGTGCTTTTAAGCTCAAGTACAGCATGTATGGAGCTGAGAGTCTTTTTGTTGTTTCTCAAGAGAAAGCAGTGATTCGAGCCATGCTGCAGCCATGTGCCCGTTCTGACAGCAGCCTGCAGAAGGCCATCTGCCCACCTGAGTCCCCAGTCCTCTGCACAGAGCTACCAAAGCAACCGCCCAGTCCCATGCCCCCTACTAGGCAGAACAGTTGAGTTGAAACAAGCATGATGGAATGAGAAAGCAGAATCCCAGGAAAGTGAGAGTCCCAGCTCCTACAGTCTGATTCCAGTTCAGCAGGCCATGGGGACATCTGCCACAGGGTAATCCCCCAGATCTGTGCCCCAGAGGAATGTCGCTAGGACAGCCAAAGCCACTCAGCTGTCACCAGGTAGATCACAGAATGGTTTGGAAGGGACCTTAAATACTGCTTCTTTTCAGCCCCCTCTCAGCAGATCAGGCTGCCCAGGGCCCCATCCAACGTGCAAGGGAAATTTCACTTCTCATCCAGATTTCCCCCACCCTCCAACCATTTACCCACCTCTCACTACTAAGTAACAGTTCTGAAAAAGCCATTTCATGAAATACAGTGCATAAGCTGCAACCCCATGAGACAAGTGATGCTCCAGAAATCCTACCTGCCCTGACTTTATTCTTAAAACCCTGGGAGGGGAACACAGATGAAGAGCTTTAACACATGAACAGGTCACTATCAGGATTGCAGCACTGACATACTACGTTTCTAGTAGACTTCTCTATCTTGTAAGGCCATAGCACAGCTCAAATACAACACGAGAAGTAGATTTCTGTACAGGAGTTTATTAGGAGTTGAAATGCAGTTTACACCTAAAGTGCACATCAAAGTTTTTAAGGATGTGGAGAATTTCAGCCACCTCCAAAACGCTGCAAATGCAGACTATCTTCCTGCACAGCTTCCTCCTGCAGCTGTACTCTGAAGGGAGATATACATACACATACAGGTATGTATAGTAGTTATTAGAATAACTGTAATACGGCCTTTTGTTTGGCGACTGTCTATTTCTAAGAAGTGAAGTATGATGAGATTTAGCTTGCCAGCTGTGCATTTCACTTTCCCATATCCCCAAACAGAGATTTAAAATAGCCTGTTTATCAGATGTGTATCTAACTCGTATTCCACTGTGAGGTCTAAAAAAGGAATTTCCATTCTTACAAATGTTCCCCTTGTGAGGCATTACCGTCTGTTCTGATCATTGTAAAGGGTTCCTCTTTCCTTCTAAGTCCAAAACCCACTGAAGCATTTCTTTAATGACTACAAAAAAGGCCAGAGGCTTTCTTGCCTTAATTTATACACAAATACATCACCAGTTAAAAGGTAACTGTGAAGAATAGAGCTGATAATGGAATGCCTTCTGCAATCTCAACTACAGCATCACTGCCATGACATTATAATAATTAGTTAATCTATTCTCTAATTTGTCTCAATTTGCACTAGCAGAATAGAAGCTGCTGTCATCTTGATTTCTCACTGAACACAGCGGTAGGAAAAGGAACGGAATTTTTCCACCTCCCACCCATTCTGTGCATAAGCTTTTCCCTCTTCTTTCCATCAACACTGTAAATCTGGAATACAGCTCCATTAAAGCAAATGGAGTTCTATTCCAGGTTCAATAATGAAAGCAGAATTTGGCTCAGTACCACCAAAATACACCCAACTCATGCATTCAAAAACACCTTATCACTGCAGCCAGCCTGCTGCTTGCGTCCTTGCTCCGCTGCCAGGCTTCAGTCAGCGAACGCGCTGCAGCAAATGTCTTCTGTTCAACAGAAACCTTTCTCCTCCCCTCCAACCCGCCAAAACCCCAACCTGCAAAGGGCTTGTGAGAAGCTCATCGTGTCCCTGATTGTACTTCCCATTCAAAACAGGAGAAAAGGCAGATCCTCCTTCTGGCTGCTGAGGTGGAAGAGAACACCCATTCCCTGGACACGCTAGGGGAAAAAGAAGAGTTCAAGGCAGAAGCGTGTACCTCAGCAAGGCTCTCATATGACTTAGATGCACGTTTCTCTCTACCCGCTGTCAGCTGTTCTGCTGCCACATCTGTGTGGCCAGATATCATATGACTAATTGAGAACCATTAACAGACATTTTAGAACCTGCGTGCTGAAAGGTGGGAGCTAAATCTTTATCAGTGTACTTCCCAATTAGTTCAAGACTTACATTTCTTGCCTTCTCAGAAACTATTTATCTGCATACAGAACACTTGATACACCTTATTTCCCAAATGAAGCTCCATTTTGATTGCCTGCATGAGATGAAAGTCACCATTACCCAGAAAAACAAGTACAAAGTGTACAACTCTGAGCAAGAATTTGCCAAAAAGTTACCCTTCAGCACTTTCTAAAATAAACATAAGGGCACGAGATGACCCTTCAGTTGCTTCTTGACACGTACTAAATCTACAGAAATGAGGGAGATTCTCTGGAAAGAGCTGCAGAATCTCGGTATTCACAGTGTATATTTAACATAATCTAAGAATATTTTGGATACTAAAACATGCAGTAGAACTGCAGGGATTTCAGCTGGTTGTGACAGCCCATGTTAAACGGCAGCGTAAGGAGTAGAGGCTGGCTTGAAACAAGAAACAACCACTGGAAACTAATCAAAGCATCAAGAGGATAACACATTTCCATTACCCCCATCCTCTACTCACCCTATAAATCAGTACTAGGTTATTGATTGACAAATCCCTTTTCCCAGCCACCCTTCTCTGCTCCCAAGATGCAAAATATATGGGAGAAGTGACAACAGGCTGAGCTGCAGACTGCACAGATTGGAGCAGTACACCAGGATGAGCCTTAGCCAGTCAGGGTTCCCCATGTTCAGTGGGTGACGCCCATACCCAAATGAAAGGTGTGTGGCAGAAGTGCCACAGGAACGGGCAATGCGGAGAACAGCATAAGGAAAACAGTGCAGACGCTGTCTGGAGAGAATCCCTAGAGACCCTTTGCATCTGTAGGGTGCATCAGCCAGGCTTTATGCACATACAGTAACATAGAGGATTTGCTGAAGACTTTTGCTTAGTGTGAGCAGTCTGCCTCAAAGAGATGTGCTTCACTGGAAGAGAAAGGAAAGAGCTCACTGTCCCACTCTGATTGCAAAGAGCATTTTCCTGTATTGCAAATGAAGTGCAATGAACAGCAAGTATCACAGGGCAAGTGCAGCCTAGCATAGCTCCATATGGTTGCAGAACCGCACCCATTTGCCCCACCATTTAATTTGGTCACAGTACCACACAAGCTGTTTGTGAGAGAGGTGTAAAAGGGCATCTTGTAATAGAGGTGTGATGGTGTAAAAACATCACAGTTCTACACAAGACAGATGGAAACTGGACCCAGTAGATGCAGGTGACTGCAAGTATTTACTTCCCTTCACAAAGTGCCAGCTCAGACTTGACTAGATAGGCTTAGCATCACATCTAAATCAAAGAGACAGTAGTGCAAGCCTGAAGGATGAGCAGACAAGGACAGAGTAGAACACAAGGAGAATCTGAAAGAGGCTGCATTTCCAGGACCAATTCTGGAAAACTAAGGGGCACAATTAGCAACTTTCAAGATAATAAGTGAAGAAACCAGCACTGTGAAGACTGAGGCAAAGTCAGAAGATGGGTGAGACACCATTCACTGACTATACAATTCTTAACAATGAGAAGTGAAGAACTGCCAACACATTTCTGCCTATTTCTCACTCGCAGACATTCCCTGCAAAGCTCACACAAACAAAGCTTCCAGAGCTCGGAGCAGCAGCCTGCTTTGTCATACGTTCCTGACTAAATCAAGAAACTGCTCCGCTCTCATTTTTCTGATGGGAAAAGTGCTGACCAGAGCTGTGCGCATTTAGTAGCAGTGCTCAATTCAGTGTGTGGTGGCCAGAAGTTCAGCGTCCTCCCCCAGCCTGACTTCTTCTTGGGCAATTCCTTTAGGGAACAGCAGCTCCCCATACAAATTTCCATGGCTCCTCCTCTGGAACCTCTCACCTCCATGCACTACATTGTCATTTTGTTGAAGGATGGTTGAGTAGGTCACTGCAATAGGTAAACAGCAGTAAAAGTGAACAAATGAAATGTGGACTTACATACAGCCCCAGCTTCCAGCCCTATCACTGGGGCAGAGAGGAAGTGAATGCTTTAAGCAGAAGGACAGAAGTTTCACACCTATTTTTCATTCCATGTAGCAGACTCCTTAACAGGCAGGATGACAGAATCCCACCCCAATGACCTGCCTCAGTGCTGCCATGAGAATCTCATGGCCTGTACTGCCTGTTATGGAGGCATCAGTAGCACACACAGCCATCAAGTTAAAGCAGAGAATGTTTTGATTGTTAATTCAAGATGCTCTCAGAGCTCTGTGGTGACCCAGCTGGCCATTCCTGCTCTTGTTTGTCCGAGCAGAACACTCCACAGATCTCAGTGGTTATGAGTAAGCAAGCAAGCATGTGTGCATTTTTGTTGACAGCATCTTCCCAGAAATGATCGCAGCACCCGACTGGTACTCGTGAGGTCTCACCCTCTTTAGATTTTTTCTCCAATACGTTATACATACGTATTTATAAACCTCATTTCAGATGAAAGCTGCTCCTTTTCCCTCAGCCTTTGATAACTTCCTGTAGACAAAGACGTACAGAAGCCGTCGCTGAGCATGGGGGCACTTCTTGCACATATTTAAGGATTGCAAACAGTGTTCTCCTTAGCCAAACATTTCCACCCATGGGGTGATGTGTTTACATTCCCTGCGGTACACGATCAGCAGTTACTTGGGATATACTGTACCTCCAGTGTTTCCAACCTAGCATGCCACATGCTGGGAATCAGGTAGCCTCAGCTGTTTGACTTCTGAGAAACAGCTCCAGATGTGAAAGCGTGTTATCTTCCCTTTTTAGAGATGACTCCCCCCATGATTCCCTTTTGCCCTTAGCCAGAAATCCGAAAACTAAAGTTAGCAGACAAATAGTCAGAAAATAGAAGAAATTACATAGCATACAAAATATGAAGTGCATTCAGATAAACCAGGAAAAAAATTACCAAAAAAACCTACAAAATCTGTACTTCTCTGGAAAGACCAAGGCCTATTTTCCAGAGCATGGAGATGGACCAACACATTCCTAACACATCACCGTGCCTAAAGATGGAAACATGTAACTTTAGATTTTCACCATTGCAGCCACTGTTTAAGCCCTAGGTGAGACACAGCTGGAGGCATTTTGGCTGTAGGTTATGGGAGATCCAACACAAGGCATTTCAGGAGCATCATCCTTTGCTAACAAGTAATTCTCTCCCACACTACTGGTGCTTCCATCCATTGTACTTCTATGTAGTCCACAGTCATTGTGCCCCAAGTACCTCCTCACGCAGGGGGTGACATTCTTCACATGTGGGAAACCACAGACAGACTCAGATATTGAGTAATGCCACAGAACTGCATTCAGTTGTGCTTTAGTTCCTAGGTAAAACTGACACAGACCCCAAATGATTTGCCCAACCCTACAGAGCTCATCTATCATTCTTCCCCACTCTCTTCCTAAGCACACTTGTGAGCAAGGCCATCGTTCTGCAACATCAGCCCTACACATGGCAGCCTGCAGAACAAGGCATGCTGAAGGACAGGGAGCACAGGGGTCTGCTTGGCCTCGTCTCCATCACCTCCAGCAGGCCTCAAGCATTCAGCCCAAAAGATCTCTGCCTCCTTACAAAACACAAAGGAGCTCAGGTGCTTCTGAGGACTGATGACCCTTATTACCTCACCTAGATGTACCTGAAGGGCCAGCACCATCACTCCTGACACAGATCTCACAGCACTTTGTACTTCTTAATTAATCGCTTATTGGAGACTTACGCATGCATTCTACACTTAAGTTCACTGTTCAGCCACGAGCTGGAGCATGCTGCCTGCCATCCACCTAAACCGCTAACAAACGCCAGTGCTTTCAGCCAAGTGAGCTGGCAGCAAGCACAAGAGAGGATTTGGAAGGAGAAATTGATCCACCAGGGAAGACAGGAGGCTGGACCACCCCTTGCAATTGTTGCTAAACATTCAGGGATCCTTAGAAGGCAGCTCAGTCACTGCCACGCTAAGGGACAGCACAGCTACACCCCGGTCAGAACTAATTGGCAGAGAGGAGTTACTGCTGTTTTCGTACAAGACAGGAGTGGAAGCAATAGATCAAACCCCAATCTTGGGCTCCTGTTGCAAGCACAAGCCTATCAGGAGGAGCTGCTGGCAAGCCCAGCATCTGAGGGACACAGGAATATTCCTGAATGACCCCAGTGTAGGCATCCCAGCAGCTTCTCTGAAATTTCACACGCAAGGGGATGTCCTGGGTAACGGATGGGAGCCCAGCAGCCCCCAGATGAGGGAGTTTCTCTGTGCACAAGTCCCTGAGTTACTTCAGCAGCATCTGGCAGTGATGCTCTGGTTAAGGCTGCAGATCTATTTATAAAGCCTGATTGTTCGTTCAGGGACAGCTCTCGGCATACGAGGCCTCAGGAGAGCTGGAGTGATCTGGTTAACAAAACATCCAGCAAGCTGGGAAATCAAGTCTGCTTTTGATTTATAATGCAGCAAACTAAAATTATGATTTGCCAGACTCATTTTGGCACACTCATAATTCAGCTACAGTTCTGATTATTTTTAAAAAATAATAATTAAAAACCCAGCAAGTTTAATTACCATAATTATGGAAATAGTCACTGAGTGAAAAGGACTCAGAAATAATGAGGCAAACTCACACAGCTCAAACTCTACCAATTAACAGGATGTTAGGCTTGTGAGACAAGCCTTCGCAATGCTGGCACCGTTGCAGCAGAAGGGACAACCCACCTCGTGCCTAGGTTATACTGCAAACCTATTGCACCCTCTTGTGCTGAGGTGTCAGCATTACTTTGGTTTGGCTGCCTCAAAATTAATCACTCTGCAGCACCTGACCTTCCAATCAGCTCCCCTGCAGCAGGGGACAGCCACGCACGCAGCATCGCAGCACACATGCACTGAGGGCTTTTCTCAGCACCCAAATGATTAACTGATTTTCTGGGCAGGACTGAGAGTTGCTGACTGCCAGGCTTCTGTGGATCCCCTGAATCTTCCTCATGTGAGCTCCCACTTCTGTTGAATTCAAATAGCATTGGAAGCTTTGTAAGGATATGGCATCCCACAGACCTGCCTGGCCAAGCAGAGCTAAACTGCGCCTTTTGTAGGATTCCCAGAAGGGAAAATAAAGCTAGGCATCAATAAACATCTATTTACCCCCGTAAAACTCAAGTATTTCTGTGGCATCCAGGGCAGGGGTACCACCATCATAAGTGATGCATTTTAAGGGAAGTGCAGAACTGGAGTGTGTTGAGAGGAAATCAGTCAGGAGATGCCTCTCAGCTGATCTTCGTTAGACAAGGCTGAACCATCAGGGAGCATCCTGCCTAGAAAAGATCTGCGAATTCCCCTCCATCTTCAGCTAGGCAAAAGTGAACAAAAGCAATTCTGCACTCCTGCTTGATATGACAAAGAGTAACAATACTGACTGGAACCATGGGAGATCAGGGGGAAATATTCGAGAGACAAATCCCTCCGATCAATATGTTGCAGTACTCCTCACTGCAAATGGAGAACAGATGAGAGAGATATATCAAGAATAACCTAAGGTAAAGCTGGCCCTTCTTGAAGCAGAGCTGAGCAATGTGGTTTCTTAAGGCTCCTTCCAGGCTTGTTCCTCCTATTGCTTTCAGCTCTGGAACTGTTCCTCTCCGATCAGCACCCAGGTTTGTCTTCAGAGCATTACACACAGGCTGCTCTAACAGACAAACACAGAAGCCATTCTCTGGCAGTTGTATTCCCAACCTTCAGCACAGTCTGCATCTCCTGCTGGTAACGCCAGCAGCAACACTAATTTGCAGCTCCTGAGCACGGTGAAAACAAAACATTTTGCTGTCTTAAATGCTGCCTTAAAGCTGGTTTGTTACAGGGTGAAAAATTACCAGGCAAAGAAAATCCAGACAGACCACCACAAGTGTCTGAATCAATAGAAAGGAGGATCCTCTGCTGCTGTGAGTACAGAGCACAGCTTCCTTCAGTCCTGTGTTGGCCCGAGGATTAAATCTAAATATGTTAAGTAATAAAGCCTAAAAAATAAACAACAAAAGGGGGAACAGGAGCACCACAAATCCATCACTGGAAGAAGGACAAGTTTCCCTGCATCTTCCCATCACAGATGCAGGGCTGCCGCAGGAGAGGTGGGGGGGGATCTGGGAGGATTTGCTGATGGGGAAGTTTCCAGAGCATCATTCTGGGCCCACAACAATTGAAATTAAATTGCATTCTGATCCATGAATCAAAGCGCCTGCAATTACCATTTCAAGGCAGGTGAAACAATAACAAATAAGGAACAAAGAGATGTTTCAAGTCTTTGCTGATGCACTCTGTGCTTACTAAAGAAACTGCTAACCGGACACATTTTCAACAGAGCCAAGGTGATTGCCTGCGATAGCCCCAGTTAATCAAGTCTTTGAGAAAAATGGGAGTAATCTCCTCTATTGTAAAGTAGTATTTCAAATCTCCTCCAGCATCCACTACAGCTTTTATGCTTAGATTTAGAACAGGAGAACAGAAACCACGTGCGAATCGGGCCAAACTGCACCCTGGCTTCGAAACAGTGCAACTTAAACCCCTCAGTGTGGGTTAGAAAACCACACAGGTTTGCACACCATGCAGTTGTCACTGCACGTGGGCTTACAGCATACTAGATGCAGTGATGATGAGTTTTACATAAAATTTATACTACAAGATCACAAAACACAGGCTTCTCCCTCATAAGGAGATATCTGCATACTGATGGGCCTCTTCATGTTTGAAGTCCATTATAAAGGCAAAGATTGCTGCTTGCACCATTGAGTGACCACTGTTCCCTGTGCTGCTGTGAACTCTGACCAGTGCAAGCCATTTTGCAGCAATGAGGATCTCTCCAAACAAAAACAAGTTTTGTTATTGGGCTGAACAGAAAGGAACAGCCTTGACACAGAGCTTCTGGCTCAACAAGTACAGAAACCAGCGAGCATTACTCATCCTATAGTCCTCCCAGCTCAGCCTGCTATCAGAGCATGTGCTAAACCCCCTATCAGCAGGGCTGGAAGCCACGTAGGTAAACTGAAAACAAAGCTGGCCTGTTCTGATGGGCTGATGGAATAGAAGTGCTGGCTTGCAAAAGAGAAATGAGAGATGGGAGGGGAACTCACTAAACCATGGGCTCCAGGGAATCTGCAGCTGGATGATTTCTGGGCACCCATCCTGCTCTTGTTCTCCTGGAGCCCAAGGGCATTAAGTTCACATCCACGTGGGGTTCAGCTGGTGACAGCAACCCTGACACAGCAGAGAGCCCCCCTGCTGACAGGCCATGGGCTCAGGATCCACCAGGCAGAGCTGCAGCTGAGCTCAGCAATCTGCATGCCCAGCACAGCACCATCACAGCCCAAGTTCCACACTGGCAGCATGACTCGTGCTCCAAAGGTCACCCGCTGCTCCGGCCCCCGAGCTGGGGGAGGAAGGAGGAAGAAACAGAAAAGGAAGCTGTTTCACCACAGCTGCAAGCTCCAGCTCTAAACCGCTAACCCTTTTGCTCCTTGGAAAGCTGACTCCCAAATCCCTAGGTGTTTCATTATCTCTTGCACTCCCTCCCTGAGTTTCTCTCAGGTAATTGTTCCCACATAGCATCTGCTTCAATCTGAGCCAGCTTTCTCCTTCACTGAGGCTTTCCAGCACAAGAGAGGCGACAGCTTTGCCTCAGCTCCCTCATTCCGTGCATAGGCAGTAAGAAATGAGGGAAATAAGCAGGTTTGTGCAGGGCCTGAACTCACTCCCAGGTAGACTGGGAAACACCATCCCCATGGGAAGCCACATTTGTGACAGCAAGACAGACTGAATGCAAAATCAGTTAGACCCCATCCCACTCACATGCACTGTAAGGGACTCCTGCACCTCCAGGAGGAACCCAGGGATCGCTGTTCCTGCACTGCTGCTGATAAAGAAGTGGTTTAACAGAAGTCACCAACCCTGCCACAGACTGCAGTCGGAAGGAGCTGCGACAGTTTGCATCTTTGGTCCCAGTCCGGTCACTGCAACCCCTCACAAGGCAAGCGAGGAATCATGAGCTCATCCTTTGGCAGGAAGGGACTGGCTGTAGTTTGCAATATTCATAGTAATTTGTGTAATTTAATGCAGAGGGTGAAGTTCTCAGCCAGGGTAAATCAGAGCAATGTCAATTTTCACTGCTGAAGCACCTGGGTTAGCCTATTAATAAGCTTCACTCCTTTTAAAAATTTATTCTGTTCACCTTGAAGATGACCCCTTTAGAACTATTTATTGTTTTTAGGTTGCTGTAACCGTCAGCTAATTGCTGGCAGGCCAGTGTTACAATAGGCAAAGTGCTCTCCATCACGGCTTGGTCTGATGAGATCTAGGTAAGTGGAGAAAAGCAGAGCAAGCATGCTTCAAAGATATTTTAATCAAGTTGTTAGGATGCATGTGGGTAATTGTGAATCTCAACAGGCAACTAACTCTACAAATAATTAAGTGACTGGCTTTTTAAAGTGCAGCGATGTTCACTGGGCCAAATTCAATACTGCTATAAATTCCTGGAAGCACCGCAGAAGATCTATCAGTTATCTCAAGCTTTTCCCATGAAAAGAGACTTAGCAGGCAGGAATGCTTTTCATTGTTTTTGGTATTAGGAAGCAACACTAGAGGACAGGGCACAGCAGTGGAGCACAGCACAGACTGCGTTATGAATGCCACGTACAGAAAGTCCAAGAGACAAAACAGCAATGCAACACAGCCCACACAGAATAAATCCTCCTCTTGATCTGTGTGTTATTCCTACTTTAATAATAATATTTAAGGCAAGGGGCTAACATGAAGATCACACTCTGGCCATGGATACGTCCACAAAGTTCCTAGAATCTGAGTGAACATTCCTGAGCACGGCCTCCAAACCCTATTTTCTTCCCCACATTTTCCCAAGCAAAGTGCCCAAACAAGCCACCAGAAGGCTTGTTTCTCAACACAGACCCAAGGACATTGCCTCCTCCTATGCTATAGGTTCTGGGGAGACCATGCTCTTACGCAGCAGCTTTGGGATCACCTCTTGGAGGAAAGAGAAAGGATTCTTGCACCAATCTTATACCAGCAGCACCCTAATTGTGGAAAAATCACCCCCAGTTTACATTAAGAAAAATATATCAGGTCCAAATATTTTATGCAGAGCCCGAGGCCATGACCTCTACAGCACCACCGGGCCTGCAGTTTGCTTTCATAGAAGTAGGCTTTTGGACTGGCTTTTAAACTGAAGTCCAGCAGCCGAGTAGGTGGCCACTTAATATCTCCAGGTACTTTCAGAGAAGATTAGGTGAAAGTCCAAATCTAGGCTGACATCCCCTCTCTCCGAGAAACAGGCCTGCAATAAATAAGGCTGTGTGCAAGTTGTTGTTCCTGCTACAGTGCTCTACTCAGCCACTTACTGCCAATGTGTTCCTCATTAGCACTCTGGGAAGCTGTGAGTGCACAAGGCGCTCTGTGCAGCCCCATTTTTATTCTCTTCTCAAACACATGGAAACACTTTAAAAGTAAGAGCCTTGGGACCTGCGCGAGGGCGACAAGTGACAAGATGAGGAGAGCAGAGCAGAGCCAGCCCCTGACAAATTTGAACCATCCAGTCTTTAATCCGCAACAACCAAAGAACTGATACTAAGCAAGCCAAGACCTTTTCAGAAAGGAGATTACATGCATAATGGAAAAACTGCAGGCACAGGGAGCCTGGCCTACAAAAATTGGTTAAAATTAAGCGCCTTCACTTCGCTTTCCATGATTAATGGAACTACGTGCAACTCAGTCAACATTTCCATCCCCCTCATAACCCATTGAGCCCCCTTTTAAATTACATTTTCTTTAAATTGGAAAAAAAAAGACTTTGTAACATTCCCACAACTTACTGTGACCAGGTGATCAGTGGTTCCCTCCTCAAATACTATTTACCTCTTGAGAAGCAGAGCTGGCAATCAGAAAACAGAGGGGATTGCCTTTACACCTCCTGCTCAGAGCAGGAGTTTCCTTGCAGTTCCATACAGCAAAGTGCAGAACTCACTTGGTCCCTGAAAAAGGAGAAGTGGCATCCTTATACCCCTATACTGTCAGGCCTGATGCACCACCAGGATGCCCAAGCCTCTACATAAGCAAAAGGAGGCTTAACATAAGTAGCAAATCCCTACTGAAATAGTCGAGTCTTAGCACTGAGCAAAACAGAAGCAGACCACTGGTGCCAACTGCATAGAAAATTAAGAGTTAAATCTGTTGGAAGAAGTTTGTGCATGTACTTTCATGCCAGTGGAAACATAAGAAAAAGCCTAAGTTCTCTACACTGGCACAGCAGGTTCAGCTTTGATCTCTCAGGAGGTTCGTTTCCTTCATTAGGCTTTTCTTAAAATTCACTTTTATGAGCCCTTTTAATTTTCCCCCTGCACTCCCCCTCCCATAAAAGCCTTTTTAGATTCATTCAACAAAGGGGCAGGGTGGGGGAGGAGAGCCTCCTTTAACTGCCACTAAATGCTACCTGAAGCTGCTTGCTGTGCACAGGGACACCGGAGCCATTCACTGAGCAAGGCACAGGAACTGAAGGGGGGAAAAACCCCACCAAGGCAATAATAAACCACTGAAAGGAACAATGTGGGAAGAACAGAACCAGTCAGTGCTGATGAAGGGAAAGGTGAGGCAGCACAGGGAGACCTCCTGCACAATTTGGGTGCTTGCTGCTGCAAAACAGGTGGAGAGTACTTACAGCCCGCAGGATCCGCAGACCCATCCATTTCCTCTCCAGTCAGTGCTGCACAACTGATCCAACCGACACCTCTCCCCATTTCAGGTGTCACACTGTGCATAGAACAGACAACACAACCCTTTTTCCATAGGGGAGCTGCAAGGCTGAGAAATGCCAGACACGCAGCTTACAGAGGGGTTCTCCTCTTGGTTCTACACTCAACTGTTCAAGTTCCAGCACTACGCCGATTGCAGCAGTTGAGCATGTGACTCATGGCTGCAGTGCCTATAAGGGGAACCCCTCTCCCCCCATTCCCTGTTGAAATACCTTCCCCTACCAAACACAGTAAGGAGAACTGAACTCAGCATCTCCTTCTGGTCAATTCCTCACAAAAAAATAGAGTACACATCTCTTGTCTGACCTACACACAGCCACAAATCACAGCATGGAGTTCAATTCTCCAAGTGGAGGATTGGATCCTTCTCAACAGCATGTCACCTTACACCACAAAAGCCTTTTCATAGCAGGGGACGGAGAGGTACTGCTGCCCAGGCTGCTGAATTCAGTCCCTTGCTTTTGCACTCAACTGGACTGGGCAATTCTATTCACAAGCAGCAGCTTCATTTTAACTGCAGTTTGTGGCTTTACCCCCACTATTCTCATTAAAAGCTTTGCTTCTTACAATTATCCACTTACTCGGAGTAATTTAAACAATGAAACAATCCAAGGAAATTGTAAGATTATTCACCAGCTCGTTTGTGTAGATGAACTTGGTTAGCATCCTTGGAAGCAGATATTGTTCTTAATAAGACGACTGTGCCCTGCTTCCTGCTGGGGCTGTAGTGATCCCCCAGGGGTTGTCCTCAAACTCACAAGGTAACAGAACCCATTCTGCTCTCAGCACACTCCTATTGGAAAAAGAAAGGAGTTGCATTTTCTAGAGATTGTCCAAGGGACAGATTCTGACCTCAGAAGGAGCATGAAACACGAATTCACCTACAGATTATTCAGCTTTCTGGTTTTAAGCATGGCGTAGCAGAGATGAGATTCCACCCTCCCTTTTCTTTTCTGGTGTTCATTCAATTCACTGCAACATGAACACAACTGGATTTTACCGGGACTCAACAACTGCAATAGCTTTTTTTTTTTTTTTTTTAATAGTCCTGGAATCACAGGCCTCTACTTTTCTGCTACATCAACCCCAGGCCTCCCCCAAGCCCAAACTCAATTTCAATTACATTTAACAAAGCTAGGTGGATGGGCAGCATGAAGTCAGATGAAGTTCAGTGCAGACAAATGCAAGGTAATGCACTTAGGAAAGGATAATTTGAACTACACAGAAAAAAAAAACCAGAATGCTTTTGTGAGATAATCATCTGCTGTGCTCTGAGACGTAGGGAACTGAGAAGAGTATAATGGAAGGAGATGGCAAGTCCCTTCCTTGGGAGGATGTTCACCCCAGCTCACAATAACGCAAGCTCACCCTAACTCCAGCACTGCAGCTACAGAGGAGCTGAGATCAGAGATGCAGGCAGAGCTTGACATGAGTTCCAGTTTGGCAAAGTACGGGAGGGGACACATGAAAGAACTCCTCTTTGTGCATCTTTGAGTCATAGCAAGCCAGGTCTGGGTACCTGGCCACAAACTTCAGGGCACAGGGACTGCTCTCCCCCTACAAAGTTGTAGTTCAGATAGCAGGGAATTATGAAGCCTTGGACAGATCTTGCATTACCCACTGCTGAACGGTGCTCACAGTCAGTTTACAGGTTACGATCCTGCACCTAAAATCTCAGAGACCCCTTGCACCTGCAGTGCCTTACACACTGCTCTGTCCCTGCAGACAGCCAAGGTCAGGCTGGACAGGGCTCTGAGCACTGATGGAGCTGTGGGTGTCCCTATTCACTGCAGGGAGTGGGACCAGATGGCCTTTAAGGGTCCCTTCCAGCTCAGAAGATTCTGTAATAAATAAAAGCTAACCAGAACCAGCAGCTCTCCATGGTGCCATCTAGATCTGCCTGAGAGCAGAACGACTTGGCATGCAACCTGTCCCCACTGATGCCAGCTGGTGTCCGCACACCACATGCCCAGAGGAGCAGCTCATCACTTGTTCACAACGATGTAGCAGGGCTGAGGACAGCAAGTACTTGCCTTGCCCCCACCCAATGCCTTGCACACCCAAGGTCTGCCCTTCCCAACAACTCAGGAGATCAAAAAGCACAGATATAGGAAACACAGCAACTTTTCAGAGTGCTCCCAGAAAATATCAATGCCTGCTCAGTGCTTTGCTAGCCTTCTTTGACTGCTGCAAGCTCCCATCCCTCCAAGGAAAGGAGGGAGCAGATTTTGTGAAGTGTGGGGCCATCTGATGGCAGAAGCAGGCAGCACTCTTTAGAGCATCCCAAATGCTGCACTGTTTGCTCCATTCATCTTCAGTAATTGAATGCATGTCCTGGGGGGTGCACCGTGCAGGGGCGAGAGGAAGGGAGGGGAAACTGTACTTATATTTGTCTTCCCAGATTTAGTTTGTCTTTATCTCCAGCTATTTTGAATGTCATGGGGAGTTAATGAAGACATGTTATGCATCTGCAACGCATGGAGCAACTTCTCTCCTGTCTGAGCATATTAAAATCTTTCTTACTTACACTAGGGTTTACAGAGAAAGAATAAACAAAAAGAGAGATAAGAGGAAAGAGATAAGACGGAGAAGAAAAGGAGGAAATGCCCTTTTTAAAATTTCAGATCTCAAAGCTGCATCACAGAACATTTTCCAATCCCTTCTTCAGCTCGGCCTCAATCAGATACCAACCCTGGAAGAATTGTTGCTTCCTATTCAGCAGGACATAGAAACACCCTAAGCACACCATTAAAGATCAGCTTGCTCCCCACTACAGACCCAAGTGAGGGCACATCAGCAGGGATGAATCAAGCAAAAAAACATCCTGGCAGTGGCACATCCCCAGCTCCTGATGGTGTGCACCTGTAGCCACCTGAGCTCCATCCAACTGTGAAGGACAGCAAGACCTCATAGCTCCCATCACTGGCACTGATGGATATTTGTAGTTGCTATTTCTGCATTACAGACAGGAAACTGAGTCAGACAGCAAATACAAGCTCAGATCTATAAAGGCTTTCTAGCCTCCAACCTCTGTCTCAAGACAATCCCTGGCTTAGATCTCCCCAGTCATTTCCAAGAGAAGAGATGAGGCAGTGGCAGAGAAAAGCCCTTTCCCTAGGATATCCCTTCCTCAGCTCTCCCCTCTCCCAGGAGGTAGAGGCAAGAGTACAGACTTTCCTTAATCATAGGGCTGTTCTCTTCAAAATTAAGATCTTCCTTTTCCTGGCACTTCCCATCTTCTCTCTCCCTAAGGCAAGATCTGGCACACCTCAGATGTTCTGGTTTGGCCTGTAGTTTTATTTAGACTGCTCCTTGCTTTGGGGATTCTCTGTTTATATCATTGGAGGGTGTTAATAAGGGCAGAATGGTTTCCAGATCCACACCAGCTGACTGGATTTCCTGAATCCACGCCATCTGTAAAAACAGAAATGTTCCCTTCTCCTTGTACACAGATAAATGCATTAAGGCCAAACCTCCCGGGGCAGGAGCACAGGAGAGACGTGGAGCTCCAGCCAAATCAAACCCAGCAAGCTCTGGAACAAGGTACAGAACTACCATTTGTAATATGGAGGCACATCTGAAGACATGGAAGATGCCATCGCTCAGTGGAGTGGACAGAAGAGTCTGACATTTTAAAAAAGCACACTAAGGAATTTTTGGCACCTTTCTCTGACACATCTGGCACCAGCCACCCTCAGAGAGGCAGGCATATGCAAGCTCAGGCCCTGGCTGGTATTATAGCACTTGCATATCCCTATCATCCAGCTTTTCCATTTCAAACCAAGCTCAAGTCACCAGCCACACATCCATGTGCCCCTTCATCACAGGGAGGTAGCAAGAAAGGAACCTTGGAGATAGGATGCAATGTCTGAGTGTGTAACTGGCTTGCTGATAGCGTTGGGCCCATCAGCAGGCAGACTATTGCTCATAAACCTGACACTGGCTCAGCACCAGATTTCCAGTCTGGAGCGGGCCAAGCTCACCAAACCAGGAACTGAAAATCAGCTGTCTCAGCCAAGACTGGCCCCTTAAACCACGATGCTCACCAGGTTCACACCAAGACCATACTATTATCTAGGCACTGTCATGAGGAGGTGAACACTGGGCTGAATCAGCTTGTTTCCACTATTTGTTCTCCCCATCTAAATGTTGCCCAGACTCTTAGAAGGAAGTGACAGCTAGCAGTACAGCCAAAAAAACCACAGTTCTAATACTCTAGCAGAGAACTCTCTCAAGTGAGAGCTGGCTGAAAAGTCAGCAAGCAGCAGTGAAGCAGCCACCAACAGGCAGACCAAAGGGGGTGGGTGAGCAAAATCCCTTAACCTGGGACCTGCACCCAGGAACCAGCACATCTAGCTTGCACCAGGCACACTGAACCAAGGCAGAGCTCTCACCCATCTCACATCATGACCCCACCCTGTAATTCAGCCATTTGGGCAGTCTCACTGCTATTCCCTACCTCCAGCCCATCGCTGTGCACCAGCTCTATGATTTATCTGAAACTTGTGCCAACCAGCTCCACTCACCAACCCATCAGGACAAACAGCCAAACCACAAGAGGGGTACTTTCGTTACTTTGGCAAATTGCACCAGCTCTGTGCATCTGATGAGCTGTTCAGGGAAGGGCAGAGCTACACAGCTTATTCCTTCCAGCAGGAACAAAGTGTTCCTCAGGCTCAGACACTGCATGTCTCTTCACTGCAAGCTCTTTGATAAAGCCAACCCTGTTACAAGAAGGGATGAAGACAGCAGTTAAACTGGAACAGCAGTAGGCAGCCAGCAAGCAAGGCCTAGGGAGTGCTCTAAAATACAGGGACTCCTTGCTCGGCAGAGCCACACGCCCATCCCATCCCCATGGCTTCCTGCAATACACATCTCATACAGCCACAACAATGCAAAGAACACTTAACACTAGCGTAATGTGATGGAAAGTGCAGCAACGGCAGCAGAGCACGAGCACCAAGATCCCATGATGAAGCAAGTAAGGCTATGTTCAAATGCAACAGCCACGGGCACAGAAACAAAGGAAAGAAGCTGCTTACCTTCAGAAGGCCTCAGGCACACAAATATCCAGTGAGATGCCCTCACACCCACTGCCAACCCTTAAATGAGGTCTGGGAAGGGGTGGATCCTGGCTCCAGCCCTTCCAGTCACTCAGATGCATTGCATGCACCTGAGCTCCCTTGGGTTGGCCCTGCCTTCCCACCAGCTGCTCAATCACTGCTTCAAGCCGTGATTTGCATTTCCACTGCAACTAGCAATCCAATTCAGTCCAATCTTCTTTGTTAGAAATAAAGTTATCCACACCCTGAAACTGACAACCCGTGCCCCAGCATGGGAACGTCTTGCATCCACAATCACCAAACACAGACCGCAACGTTACAGGTATTATGCAACTCTGCATTTGCAGATGTGTTGCTGACTGCTTGGGGAATGACAGAGCTGGCTATTTGCTTTCTTTCCAAGTGACCAGAGCCCACGTGTGTGCTCCCAACATATCCACATACCTGTTTGGTGTTTCTGAGGGATTTGGCCTTGTAGTAGCAGAAATGCTGTGGTACTGCAATTTTCCAAGGTCTTCAGTCTTTGAGGCGTTCTGAACAACAGCTTGGACCCTAAAATAAAACAACACTGCTCACTTTAGTATATGGCAAGTATTTACCTAAATTAATGACAGCAACTTGCTACACCTTGTAACACTGCTGCAGTAAAGCAGCCCTGCCAGAACCAGAAGTGTCCCATTGTAAGCAATCTTAGTAACAAATAGTATACTTCATATACGTGTGAAGTTTTGTAGCTTCCACATGCATTCTGTTGCTTCCATCCCATCAAATAAGATTAACTAAAGCAGTTTCTTCATAGTCCAGTGCAACAGATTAACTTGGTGATAACTGTGTATTTTACCTTCATTAACAGAAAATCTGGCAATCCAGTTTGAATTCACAGACTCCAAAATTCATGACATACTAAAAGGTACTAAATTTGAGAATTCAGTGCAGTTTTCTGCTCTGTATTTTGTGCTCCTTATAAAGGCCCTTGGAAGGTTGCAAGTAATTAACTACATTCGATAGCAATGGACCATCTAATCCCCAAATCCTCTCCCTCCCAATAGTCAAGAACAAGTATTTCCATTTTCAACTTCCTTATGCTTTAGCCAGGCTCCCTAAAGTCACTTTATATGGCTTATGGTTTAACTGAAGTTTAAAAAGTATTCCCTTCTGGTTTGGCTTTTTCCCTCCAACCTACTAACTTCACTGCCTGCGTAAAAAGCATCCTTATCCCATTTTTATGCTAAGAAGCTTACTATCAGTTGCAGTATTACGACTTCTTCTCTGCCTCAGTTTTGCAATACAATTTACTTCGGTTACTGCACAAGTAACTGTTGTGATGGCAGAAGCAACGATCACTGCTCGGTCCATTAAAGCATTTCATTGTTTCACACCACTGATTTCTCCTCTAAAATTATTAAGAGCATGAAAAGCAGAAGTCTCACTGGCTCCCACAAGCACAGGTGTCTTCCAGCTCTTCCATGAGCCCTTCCAAGGAGCAACACTTCACTGTACGCCCGTGCAACAATGATTTGCTACAGATGACATTCCCAGCTCAGCATTTCACATGCTACATAGCTCAGCAAGTTTGCTGAGCTCTTTAATGGCTGTCTCCCATGCAGCACCAAGCATAACAGGCATTTATTTCATACTAAGCTTGCTAGATGATATCCCAATAAAAATAATGTTTTCCAGCCTGTACAAATTAGAGAGATTATGAGGGAACCTCAGTGGAGAGCCTTACACAGAGCTATCACCTCTAACTTCTCCCACTTCCCCTTAAAACCCACTGACAGCCTCTCAGAATAAAGCAAGCCATTTGCTCAATCTCCCTTGTCTTATTGTACTTCAGTTTCTTGAAACATTCATGGGATCTCTATGCGTTTCATTTACCCTTAAGGCCAACCCCTCTGCTTATTAAATTAAGAAGATGAATGAGAGATTTGCTCTCTTGCTTGCAGCCCAGGGGATTCATTAGTCAAATAAATGATTGCACTTGCCTCAAGTTATGCTACTGCAATGTTTGCAGTGTGTCTTCTGATCTCAGCTCCCCACGCACTTTTTGGAAACAAGGTTGGCTTTCAGACAGGTCACATTTAATTCCACTCATTTGACTTCAGCAAATGGAAAGACGGGCCTCAAACTCACCACCCCCTTCCTCTCCTTTGCTCAGCCCTCCTTGTGTT
Organism: Pavo muticus; assembly: GCA_016647715.1. NCBI lineage: Eukaryota > Metazoa > Chordata > Aves > Galliformes > Phasianidae > Pavo > Pavo muticus. The sequence continues at coordinate 7,662,789 of JACDJE010000064.1, forward strand.
TCACGGAACAGGCACACAAGGGGAATCAAGAGCTGCATATAAGCTCCGAATATTTACCCCAATTATGGCTGTATCAAGCGCAGCCAACATGTTAGCACTGACAAGTAGAGATTTGGGTACATGGTGACACAATGCAGTAACAGAACTGCTTTGTGCAGAAGGGAGCATTTCCACCCAAGAGTCAGACCACTAATTAAGCACAGAGTTAACAGGTAATGAGTTCCCTTCTCATTCAGGGAGGAGTTGTCTCTCAAGCACCTGCAACCAGAGGAAATCAGCATCTCCACATGCAATACTGGGAAAGCAGGAAAAAAAAGGCACCTCAGAAAAAGGCTGAAATCCACATCACAGTCAAACTGCACTCAGGTGTGGAGGGGAAGTGGAACTGGGCACACATGAACTCCAGGGAACAGATCCTGATTTTGCCAGAGGGCTCCACAAAAAGCAAACTCAGGACAAACAAGTCTCATTTGCACAGCTGGGCGAGCACTTCAACCATTTGCTAAGTGGCTCATTGAAGAGACACCCTCAGTCAGCTGCTGGGAGAACACCGAATGAAGACTGAGGCTCGCATTTCTGTGCATCAAGTCATTTACAGGTTGTGCTGCCTCGTATGTGGACTAGTGAACAGCTTTCTACTTTATAACACCGGAGAGATGTTACAGCAAAAGGCAGTTGCAGGATAACAGACATGCAATAAAGCACGCTCTGTTTTACAAGAATGATGATAGCAAGAGGCAGGGTATACCTGCCACTCAGTAAAACTCACACAGACACCCCGGTGACTCTGTGCTCTGCTACCAGGCTGCACAAGCCAGACAGAAGCCTCAGGCACCATGAGAACAGCTGGTGAAAGCTTCCCTGTAAATGTGAAACCACAGATGAAAGCTTTGAGAGTTTGGGTCTTCTCCCAGTGCTGTACCTAACGCACCAGGCACTCAGAAACGCACGTTCACATGTAATGCATCACTGCTGCGTTAGAAGGGCTGCTTCCTGCACATCAGAGGTACAGATCAGCAGAAGGGAACTCAGCTATCCCAGCTAATATCACAGTCCTCCCTCTTCTTTGCCGCTGAACGCGTGTTTCTTTACTTCCCAGCTTTGCCCCAAGTTTCTCAGCCAACCTTCACTTTCAGCCTGGGTCTACAAACAGCACAACACGGTCACTTTCACCCTTTGTTAAAGGAAAAACACCGTATTTGAGGTCTTCAACTTCTACCAGCTCTGCAAACCCCCTATCCCTCAGCAGGTACCACCACGCGCCCAAAGCCGGCCTCCTCAGGACCCCCCATCCCGCTTTCCCCGCACTCCCCCTCACACCGCTCCCGTTATTCCCGCGCCGAACGCACACCTTCAAGGAGTTGCCGCCATCTAGCGGGGCTGCAGCACCCCGGCACCCGCCCGGCACAGAGGACGAAGCGAAGGCCTTTACCGGAGCCTCCCGGGGATGCCCGCCGCCCGGCCTCGCTGGGGAGCGGCAAAACCCACACCCTCATGGAAGCAGCAGCAGGCTGTAGCCGCGTGGCAGCGTTCTGCAGCCCCACAGCAGGCCGGGGCTCGGCCCTCACCTCTAGGCACGCGGCTGAAGGGCAGCACGAGGCGCCGAGCCCGCCCTGTCCATACCGCACACACGTGCGGCTGGGGCCGGGCTGATTGCAAAAAGCAGCGCACGTGGACTGTGCCGGCACTGAATGCGAGCCTGCTGCAGGCGAGGGTCCTGCTGGCTGTAGGGTGTGCTTCATACTCCATCAGGGAGTGAGCGGTCTGTATGCCCTGCGAGGATGTGGGAGGCTTTGAGCTTGGTGCTGCCAGCAGAGCAGGAGCAATCTGGGAGGGCTGAGGGAGCGGGTGCTCCTGTGGCACAACTGCTTTATGATATGCCAAAAGTCGGTATTGATAACCTTTGTGGGTCCCTTCCAACTTGAGATACACTGTGGTTCGAAGTGCTGGGGCTGCATGGGTTGCTCCAGGATGCCTAGTTACCCATGCTGAGGGGAGAGGCAAAACACAAGAGGAGGCAGGTCTCTGTGCAGCAATGTCAGGGAGAGGCCTGGTGTCCTGGGGGAAATGGGAGCCTGTGGTAATGGGGTGTCTGCAGAAAAAGCTATGCAGGTGCACATGTCAGTGAGAAAGTCAAGGATGGGTGATATAAATGTGCTTAAATAGGTTACTTTCTCTTCAAAAGTACTTACACATTATTTCAAACAAGTCTGTGTCTGCGGTTTTGTACAGAGTACATCTGCAAGAGCTCTTCTGCGTGCCTCCGCCTGAAATCTGCACAGCATGGGCTTATTCAAGAAGCTCTTGAGATTACTTTCTTATCCTGAGAGCAAGGAAGGGATTTGTTCCAGGTACGGAGCATTAGCTGCAAGTCACAAAATTCAGTAGCTAATATCACTAGGAATCAAAGTACTTTTAACAGGGCTGATGTTGGTAATTTTAGGGTATCTTCTGGGGAGGTGCATAGAAAGAACGACAAGGATATAGACTGAAGTCTTCTCTGCAGCTAGTGGAAAATTACCAGAAGTCTTCTATTATCTTATGTTCAGTCTGCAATACAATGCTTTGAAATGTGCTAGGACATCACCTGGCCCAAAGCACCCAGTCAGACAGTCACATCTCTTAATGGGGTTCAGGTGGGGCACAGGGATTGAATAGTAGGGTTGTTCTGCCATTGACTGTGACAGCTCCCATGTCCCACCTGGGACACTGATACTGGCTGCTAGTTTTGCTGTAGGCATTGGTGCAATGCTGCAAGTGCAAGGAGGTTCTTTTGTCTTGGTGTTGTCTCGGTGGTGGGGTTTCAGAAGCACTGACAGCAGTGCTCTCAGGACTGGTGTTTAAAGAGTGGTTTAAAGAATGCTAGGTACAAGGTTAACTTCAGGCTTGTATTGTGGTCGTCAGATATGGCAAAGGGATGCCCCAGTGCAAGGCCAGCGTAGATGGTGAAGCTCTGAACTGAAGGGCTGAGGTTGCCCCAGGTGTTATGCTGCTTGCACATGCACTGTGTGCACCGAAGCTTGTTTCTTGGGAAAAAACCTACAAGCTGGCAATCTTTTGCCTGGGTTTGCATCCTACCTCTCACGCTCTGCTAAAGGGTGGTAACAGCAATTATCTGAGCACTATTAGCCAGGTAACCATTTTGTGGTATCAGTCAGAGTGAGAACATAACTGGGAGACAAATACACAACTCATGCTTACTCCAAAAATAAAAATCAGTCTAGACCAGGTGTAACACAGTGTATAGTAGCAGCAACTGTATACTTCTCCCTAACTGAGATTGCTTTGTGAGCCTCAGATGAGTTGTAACCAGATCACGGGAACCCTTACACCAGCTGATCTCAGTCCTGTGGTGTAATGCTTGCTGGCTGATGTGAATCCCCATCAAGGAGGGAGATGCTCAAATTGCCATCCTGCCTGGGGACTCGGAGGCTGAAACCACCTCTCTCCTCTAAATTGCCCTTGGAGTTCCCTCTCCTCACAGCAATCCAGGCTCTGCCTCACGTGCCCTCAAGCTGTCTGCAGCGTTTTGGTAGGCAGTCTGTACAGTCAGAAAGGTTGATCGCACTGTTGTAATTATGATTATGTCAATTTAAATGAAGTGACTTCACTCATTTGCGTGCCTGTTACAATCACCACCTCTGCTATAACACCATTTGCCTTTGAAGCTAGCAGAAATCTCTACTGCTGCTGAGCTGTCCTGGAAGGGGCAGAAAACTGTGAGCCTGCTGAGGAGGTGATGGTGGTGGTCTATGCAACATTTCATCTTGCTGACAGTGGCATGTCCTCATGTGGGCAAAATCAGGAGGAAATACACACTTAACTTCAGGTGGCACTTGAAGGCAGCAGAAAGCCATGAGAGATCAATGCCTTTCCCTGCAATCCTGAGGGTGGTGTGGTGTGACCTGTCTCTGGAGACTTACAACAGGGCTGTCTGCATGCAAGTTGTCTTCTGCTTATCAAAGACAAGGATGTGGTTGGTGCTGGCACAGCATACTCCACGATGTGACTTTTGCCTATACAAAATTCAGAGCCAAGCATCAGCACTGTGAGAGAAGGGTCTGACCCTTCTGACCTATTGCTCTGGAGGACAAATACACCATCTCTGCTACATCGGAATGCAAACAGCTAAAGCAGTTGCTGCCACTGCACCAGGCTGGGAGGGTGGCAGAGGGGGAACTAAATTAACATGTGTGGGTTGAGTGTCAGGAAGGTCAGGCATAACAGAAAAGAAGTTAAGTCTTTGTAATGTAATTTGTAATGTTCAGCGGAATAAAATCATAGTACATTAGGGATGTTATTACAGATAGAATCATAGGATGGCCTGGGTTGAAAAGGACCACAATGATCATCTGGTTCCAACCCCTTGCTATGTGCAGGGTCGCCAACCAGCAGACCAGGCTGCCCAGAGCCACATCCAGCCTGGCCTTGAATGCCTCCAGGGATGAGGCATCCACAGCCTCCTTGGGCAACCTGTTCCAGTGCGTCACCACCCTCTGGGTGAAAATCTAATATCCAACCTAAACCTCCCCTGTCTTCGTTTAAAACCATTAAACATTCATATAAAGAGCAGAAAAAGACTAGGTGTGCTATTTTGGAGATGCTAGACTCATCATGTACAGTTTTTTGCAATTTCTGGCTTTAATATAATCCAGCAAGCGAGAGGAATATCTGTTGGCAAAAAGCTAACTACCTGCTTGGTTTGTTGAGCCCTTTCCACATGCAACCCTGAACCTATTTTGGTATTATGTCCATGTTTATAGGTCCCATCAAAAAAAAAAGAATAGCCATACATACTGATGTTTGAATTGAGCCTTGGGTTTCATGTGGTCTTTGTGAGTAGTGTCTCTCTGGTGGGCATGTCGCTGCTTCCTAGACCTGTAAGCACCCAGTGCATGGACACGGGGTATCGCTGATATATGACAGAGCAATAGAAACAAAATCTCTTTGTCTGAATGCCTTTTTTCCTTCGTTGAGAGTTGAGTTACTGGTAACTGCTGTAAAATTTCAGTGAAAGGATAGGACTGGAGAGCTGCACTGAGCCTGGGGATTTTGAGAGCTCTGATTGCTCAGTCCCACCAGTAAGGCTTGGTGGGCGGAGGCTGAACAAACATCTGTTCAGATTCCCATTACAGGCCATGGGCTCATCTGAAAAATAGATTCAATAAATAAAGAAAATGAAAAATATTGCATTTTGTTTTGCTCTGCCTTGAGATTAAAACCTGGCAGGCTCCCATCATTTGAAAGACTAGATGATTATTCATTGTTAGAAGATTTTGTTCATGTCTAAGGGCTGGCCTGTATGTGAAAACAGCTTGCTCTGAGCAGCACAGATCTCCTCTAGCATATCATACCCATGGCTCAAATACCAGCTCAATCCCCACAGAGAGAGTTTATTATATTACCACGAGGTTTTACTGTACTGCACTTACTTATTAAAAGATGAGAACAGAAATATCAGTCTGAATCACTAGGGCAGGTACATTTTACCCAGAAATGAAATCCACACCTGAGAGAATTGTGTGGTGTGTGACTGACATGGATACGGTGACATCCCATCCTCTGGGTCTGAATTCAAACTGTGGTGGATGAGGAATGAAAATGGGCTTGTGTCCGTGCTTTGTCTTACAGCACAGGAGGATCACTTTGATCTCTCACAGGCATTAGTGCTGTTCAGAGCTTCTGGCCAAGACAGTGTGGCATAGAGGGGTATGGGCTCTGCAGTGCAGGGGTTTGCAGTGGGAAAAGGCAGAGTGCCAGTGTGACACTGCTGGTATGCAGATGTGTGGGCTAGGTAGGCAAAACAGAAGACATCTGCTGGATGGAGAGATGGATGCATGCTGGTACAGAAAGGAGGCTGTAGTGAGGTAGCAGTTGGCTTCTTCTCCCAGCTAGGATATCACTATCCTAGTGATAGGATGAGAGGTAATGGCCTTAAGTTGTGCCAGGAGAGACTCAGGTTGAATATGAGGAAGAATTTCTTCTCTGAAGGAGTGGTAATGCACTGGAACAGGCTGTCCTGGGAAGTGGTGGAGTCACCATGCCTGGAAGTTTTCAAGAAAAGGGTGGATATGGCACGTAGGGGCATGGTTTGGTGGGCATGGGGGTGGTGGATCCATGGTTAGACTTGATGATCTTAGAGGTCTTTCCCAATCTTAATGATTCTGTGATATCATTATACTTTCACAAGCTCAGCAACATACACAGACATGAAGAGAGAAAATGAGCACTCCTGCCTTTGTGAGGATGGACGAATGTGCTGCACTGTACCACTCACTTCCTTCCCCATCCATCTTTCTCTTTTTTCATCCCTGAAGTTAATACACATACACTGGCATTCGTATCTACTTTCAATTGCTAAGCAGAACACCCTCTTTGATAAAAGACTTTCCGTGGGAGACAGAAGTGCTGTTCAATGTCCAGAAGGTGGCAAGCTTTCAATGCATATTGATTTGTGCTTCTACTTGTTTCCCCAGAGCAGAGGCAAGATAGGCCTACAGGAGGCTGGGGCACTTACGGAGCGAATAGCCTGCATTCAAGTGTATGTGTGTGAGAAAGAGGGAGAACTGCCCGTGTCAGTGGCAGAGGGAACAACGTCCTGCTACAGGCAGTCACAGATATCAGGCAACTCAGTTTGTCACCCTCCAGGGCAAGGCACTGGGAGGCAATAGTCAGAGAGAGACTTAGGTTGCAGCATTTTCCCAGGCTTTCTGAAACACTGATTTTGCCACGGTGTTCTGCACGCACTAAGATGTGAGTCAAATCCATCCCTATCAAAAGAAGGCAAAACCTGGATGCTCTTGAGAAAACCTTCTTTTCCCTCTGCAGGTCAGCGTACGTGCTTCTAACTTCCTTCATCTCATTCTGTTTAGAAGAAGCTGTGCTTAGTCACACAGAAATGACCCTGCAGGATGACAGCAGTTTCTGGGCATACACAGCACCAAAGCAGGCACTGGTGTGTGGTACACATGCAGCTGGGTGCTGAAGGACCCCACACGCTGGTAGCAGACACCTAGTTCAATAGATCCAGTTCTGAGCTGTACGGCCACAAGTCAATCATCTTACCCCATAAATAGCAAGCAGCCTAAGAACCCCTTTGAGGGTTCTCCTTGCAAGCAGCTGGCTGCACCAGAATCTCCCCTTGAGTAGGGACAGCTCTTGAGGTTATTTAACACCTGGGATGCGGTGACGCCTTGCCAACAGATCCTCAGTAAGAGATTTATTGTCCTTAAGCTATGCTAGCTTCTCAAGGATTTGATCTTAGATTCACTATGCACCCCCTGCCCTCTGCATAGCAAATAGTCAAGGATATTTAGCCATTATGAATACTGTTAAGTTGCTGTCATCAGTGTTCAAATTACCATGCTAATTTTATATCAGTAAATATTTTTCTGCCTTCCTCTTATGAGTGAAGTGTGCAGTGCTTCAGTCTCCACCCACAACATGTGCCAGGCTGTGTCTTTTGATGAGGGCAGCTTTTCCTCTTGCTCTTTGCCTGTTTATGCTTCTAACTTCTTGTTTCCTATGCATGTGCTTATACAGAGCCTGTGACATTCCAGTTCAGTTTCAAGGTTGTGAGCACCACTGGTGAGCAGGAAGGAGCTGGGATGGCAGCAGAGCTTCAGGGCAGGTTGCCGTCTCCTCAGAGCCATGCCTACACCAGCTCATAGATGCGTCCTTCCCCTGCTCAAAAGAAAAACTTCAGAGTACTTTCTCAAGTTTTCCTAACACTGCAACATGAAAGGCAAAGGAGATGAAAAAAACTTCATTTTTTTCAGACCAGCTTAAGTTTGGAACGTATGAACCCAAAAATAAAATGATCCAGGTACACAAATAACCCCAGCTAACCAGGTGTTATTGCTGCTAACTGTTGATTTAGGAACAGCTCACACCAACGCCTTGGTGCTTGCTTTGTTCTCTTTCCTAGTGAAGGCAACGTTCAGGGTAGACAAGAGTTTCATGGTTAACAAAAGTAAGGCAAGCCTGACAGCATCCTTCCTCCAGCTTGGCTGGCACTGAAGCAGAATACATTTCCCCTTAGCTCTTGGAGTGAGTGGATGTGGTGGTGTTTCAGGGTTTTTAAGGATTCAACCAATTTTTTAGGCAAATGATAAGAAACACATGGAGTACAGCTCTGGTTACCTTAAACATTTCCAAAAAGCACCATGCCAAGAATCCCTTTTGCACATCCCTGCTTTCTACATCATCCAAAATGAAGAATAAAATTGTATCTCCTTTTCTCTTCTGCCTCTACAAGCTACTAGTGTCCTCACCAAACATACAAGTGGTGCTGGAGAGGTATTATTACAGCCTTTATGAGTGCTTGGGGGTGCATAACTGTATATAATGCGTGGATAATAAAACCTACACCCTATTCTGTTCTTATCTCCCTCACAAAGCTCTCCCTGCAGCTGCAGAATTAACTTTTCTTAGATCCTCATCCTTCCTGCAAAACTCTTCTCCTCACCCATGAAATCTGTCCTACATGGGATACATATTTTAATACACTCATTGAAAAGTTAGCAGGGCTGTGGAGAAGGAATAGCTGCAAAAGGGCAAGGAATTTCCCTTCAGGTTGCTGAGACCACCCTTTGAAACCAGTGTGGATGCCTCTGTGGAGCAGAGCAACTTTTCAAAGAGCTGCTTCTGACAATCCCATCCTGAGAGCGCTATTACTCATGTCAGCATCTGACTGTCTTCCACTAACTGTGTCAAACAGTGGTAATAGACAACAGCTTAACAAGAATTCTCTTTTATGGAGAAAGATCTGCTGGTTTTCAAGGCATAGATGAGATATTTGGGAGCAGCCCTGGCACCCCTCCAGCAGCTCACAGATTCCCTCCTGCGCCTGGAGGGCTTTGAACTCCTTAATGCTACACAAAAGTGGGTGAGACACAAGGAATGGCATCACTGGGGGTGCTCTCAGTGTGCTGTGCTCTTCTCTGTGTTGCCAGGAGCAGAAGGAGGGAAGCAGCAGGGCTGGTGGGACTCTGGCCTGGTAGCACTTGAGAGCATTTGTACTTTCATCTGTCATGTGGTCTGGCTCTCCTCCTGGGGAAATGAACTCGGAGCTTTTCCCTGATAAATACACAACCAATCCAAGAACAGCATCAATTACTGACAGACTCATCAAGGGCATTAGCAAATGTGATTGCACTCAGAATTGATTGTTCTCACCGAGATAACAATCCAGCCAGGCCATCCAAGGGAAGTCAGCGCTGCCTATTTATAGAGAATGAAAAACTTCAGCAGGCCTAGACAGGGAACTTTGAATACGTGGCTTACATGTAGCAGCTCAGAGGTTATTCTGGGTCTGGGAAAGCCCAGATATCTATGCTTTCTCTGCATCAACATTTTTCTAGGCTCAAGGGCACTAGCCAGATCTCCAGCACTTCTACATAAGTCACAGCTGGGGTGGAGCAGAATAGTCCGTGAGTATCTGGAAATGCTGGAGGAATGCCCACAGTGCTTGTGCAGACCCAGAGCAGCATTTCTGCAAGGGGAGATGAGCTCGCTGTGCTCACTGTACTCACCCTGGATGTGCTATGCAGATCAAACATGCCGACTCCGTCTGGAATCCTGGTGGGAATCCATTACTGACCTCACTGTCTCGTCCCTTTGGTTACAGAGATCCAGGGCACAGACATCTGGTTTCCATGCTTCAGCCAAGTGGCATGTGGGAACTTCCCTGTTCAAAGAACAAGAGGATTTAGTTAAAATACCAAGAACACCTTACCACAAGCTGGAATTCCTGTCAACTGCTCTTACTGCACATTGCTGGCCCCAGATCCATAGGAATATAAGAGGCTGAGAGGCCAAATCCTGACAGCCTTTGTCGTGGCTCAGAGTGAAGCACAGCCCCTATGTCTCTTGAGCATGCACATTTCTGACATGTAAAACAAACCTGGAATTCTGTTCCAAATGGGATTAAGCTTTCAGAATATCAGAATATACATCTATCAAAAACTTGTATTCAGTACCTGGAATTATTTTGTGAAATGCACTGGATTTTATAGACTAAAACAATGACTTCATGGCAAAGCAGCATTCCATTCCTGCATGAAATGTTACAGCATGCCATTTCTGTAATTTCCTGCTCGCTTGATGATGCTAACATGGTTCCCTGGGCACTGGAAAACATGTGCACAGAGAACATATGCCGGGTGGAGGAGATGGAAAAGTGAGAGTCGCCAGTAATACAAAGCACAGTGCAGGAAGCAGCGTTTGCGAGTGTGACAGGGAACATTTTGTCTTCTCCTTCATCGGCCATTCACAGCAGGGAAGAGATAATACTTTCTGAAAAGTCTGAAAGCCGCTCTCAGAGCTGCTCTGAGCCAGCTCCCAAGTGGAGCTTTGCTCGCCGTGTAAATCCCTTCCTCTCTAAAGCTTACAATACAATAGCAATAATAACAGAAAAATATGTACCTCCGCCTACCCTCGGTTGTTCAGAAATGGTAAAGACAGCAAGCAGAAAGCATGGCAGTGTTGTTTGCTTTTAGGTTTAACCCTTTCACTCATTTCTGCTCTGACTGCGATGACTGATGGAAGCATCTGTTCTTTTGGAATGAAGCTGCTAGTATTCAAGGAAAGGAGCACTGAACTAAAGGCCAAGGGACACAGTAGTGCAAGATGTTGACTACCGTTTTATTTCACCTGTTTTCAGAGGCAATATGCTCAAGGAAAATGCGGCTGGTTCCTGCCTATGAAGGAATATTCTAGCACACTTCCCAGAAGGAAGGGAGCAGTTCCTGTACTGCAGACTACAGGTTTAATGTACATGCATTTCTGAGCAGCTAACTGGACAAATGTTTGGGGCTGACACACTATCTCTGCATAACTGTTTTTACCAACCTAGGTCATGAACAGAGCAGTTAGCTGCTGGCATTTTGTGGTGCTGCAAAGATCCCCTGGTGAATGCAGACGTGACTGCCATGGAGCAATCTTATCAGAGCTGTTAGGAACACCATCTTTTATGATATGTGTGACTCCATAAAGCAGTAAAATTGCATCCTCAATTTTCAAAAAATTACTCTTGCTGAAAGATGCACCACAGAAGATGAAGCGCGGTTGTGTGCTGTGTACCATTACAAGACAACAAAGAATCAAAAGGCACATTCTTTCTGTATAGCATCACAAAGGCATGTCTATAATACAGAGAGAGCCAGGTGTCCTTCTGGCTAGTGGCCAAGGTCTCCAAAACCATCCTATAATTCTGACTGCCCACGTAAAGGCAGTGGCACATCCAGGTGTCCTGAGAGGTTCACTCAAAACGAGGTGCCCCCAGTCCACAGACAGGTTAAGATCTTTAGGACTGTTCAGCTGAGCCCTCCATGATTCATTTCTCAAAAAAACAGAAAGTTGAAAAAGAAATTGAATGTATTTGGAAAGAGAGGAGAGCTGAAAAAAGAGAAGACCATGCTGGGAGATTCCTGTTGGTAGACTGGAAGATAACATATTTGAGGGCATTCATCCACTCACCTAAGTGGACTCATAGGATATGCTTGGAGCATGCTTGCATTTGATAATCAAGAAAGCTCCAAGGCTTAGACAAAGTGCTGATAAACAAGATGGAGAGAAGGCACATTAGGATTTAGAAACAGGCTCAGACTTGAAGAGACAGTGTAAATTGACACTCTGTTTTCATTCCCCCTGGCTAGTGCATCTCTCTGCCTTGTTTCCTACCATGTCAGTGAGCAAGCACCTCACATGTAAAGTCACATGTTGGAATTGGCTTGACTGAATCAGTAGTGTGAGAAACTTGCTGGGGATGATCACATAGCCAAGGTCAGCGTATTATTAAATTATTAATAAATGCTTTCCAATTAATCTGCTTCTGCACTTGCAGTGATTCAAGCCTGGATGACTGTGGGGAGCTCGAAGGGTGAATCACACACTGATTCCTACCTATTCTTCTCTATTGTTTCTCTTTCAGAGAATCCTCCAGAGAAGATTTCAGCTCTTCTTCACCTCCTATGGGGCTTTTTGCTGCTCCTGTTGACAGCAGAGGAACCTGTGAAATTCCATGTAACAGGGTGGAAAAACTTACTATTTGCATTTGGAAATGTTTCTTCAGCATTGTGATGCTCTCACCTCTCATGGGTTCAGAAAGGTTTCCGGGCTTGAGACCAAGTTTGCACCACATAAAGAAGTCATTGCTATCTGAACTGGGTCTTGGTACTTCCTCAGCATGGCCTGCCTTGGTGATAATGTCCAACTGGTGTTCTATGATTCTATGATAACCCCTGGGGATGCCAATGAATGGTCTGCCTGAGCTTACAGCAGCTGCTCCTAGCAGTTCAGAGCCATATATCCGACGTGATATTAAGACCATGGACATAGCTTAGAGCCAAAGGCAACTGAGGTTATTCCAGATATATGTAAATTGCTGCCTGCATGGAGAAAACATTAACTTTCATCCTTTTTAGGAAATAAACAGAGGAACAGAGATGTTTCCCTGAAGTTTGTCTAATGCGTTGTCCACAAAGTAAATGGGGTAAATATGCTATACTAATAACAGAAAATTCTGGAATGAAAAGTAAGGCCAGGGAGCCAAATAATGAGCTAGATATCATGTGGAGTGAGAGATCTCAAATACAAAATGGTGAGTTCCTGCCTTTTTAGTGCAAGGGGAATTGAGGGCTGGATTTGGATGCCAGTGTCTCCGTTACAGTTTTGGTTCCTGGTCCCATGAGATGAGATCAGTGCTGATCAGGAGCACATTGCCCTGGTTGTAGAGAGAGAGCATAAAATGCACAACCCAGCAGTTCTTTCAGCCTTCATTAGGAATGGAAAAACACCCTTTTAATTTGCGATTGTAGGCAGTTAATGACTGTTCCTTCCACTCTGCAATGTCTATCATTAGCAATTTAGATCTGTAGAGAATTTTGAAATGTGAGTTATTTTGCATTTATATTTAACTGATGAACTCATGCTGGCAATCTGCAATCAGGATTCCTATATGGAATTATTGAGGGGTTATTTTTGAACCTCACATTCTATTGGAATGAAAAAGAGCATCAAAGGAGGTTTTTTTTAAATAGCTGTTAATCCAGAAATGCACTCTGATAAATAAAATGTCCAATATCAGTGTTTGACATTCTTAAAGTTAACAGGGATTTAATCCAGCCTTAATCTATACTGTTTTAAGAACGGGTCTTTAAACTGTGCAAATTCCATATCCAAAGATATGTAGTGGTTATCCTTTACCTCTCATTGAAGGTGACAAATCCCGAAGAAACAAAGTGCTAAGCAATAGCATGGTTTGTTTTTTTCTCCTTCCTACATGACTGATAAACCTGGCAAAGAGAAGTGGAGGGAAGGGCTTCACATCCAACAGCAGTCCAGAGACACATCAGGGCAAAGAACAGAGGACTTCAGAACTGGACCATCCCAGACCTTGGGGGCCTGTTATGTAAAGAGGCATTTGTGTGTGTGCTTTAAAAAAGCATGTGAGAAGAAACTGTCATTGCCTACTTAAGTTCTGGCCGCAAAAAACTTTTCTTTGAATGCAGCCACTTTTAAAGCAAATCAGGAAGTATTTTAGCAATGTTGGGTCTGGGTTTTAAGAAGATATATAACTCCTGGAGTAAATTGCTATTTTCCTGGCAACTTTCACAATTTCAGTTATAGGGATCCAGGATGCTGGTGTTGAGAAACTGGGCTTCAATCCTTTACCATGAGCATGATGGTTTATATGGTCAACATGCAAACTGTACAGTAAGAGAGCTGAAATGGTGGAGGACAACTAGCACATCTAAAGCACAGCTTCCCACAGTCATCCAGGCTTTACTTGGAGGTCTTCCATGAGAAAGCAAAGCATGATTGAGATCATATCTCAAGCTGAACTGATAGGGAAGAGGGAATCCTTTCCCAGCTGGAGGCTGATCTAGACATATAAATATGTGAAGTCACAGCTTCTATTAAAGTCTATCAATCACAAGTGTCGTGGCATGTGATAACTCCTCAGTCTGAATGATTCATAGAAATGACCCTGTTTTCACCAGCAGTGGAGAACATGCTAGATCCTTGCCTGGAAACTGGCAACACCAGGAGTTTAGCAAAGAGATGGAAATAATGTACCAAGTAGAAAAAAATGTGGGGGAGGATGTGTGCAGAAAACAGTTTGGGAGTTTAGGAAAATATCCAGCCTCCCACTAAGTTGCTATGGGGTAATTAATAAAATGTTTCATTCTCTCCAACTTCTCTTCCAACCTCTTCCTCCCCAGAGGCAGGAGCTATCATCAAAGAACATTTTGATTTGGCATCGTAGGTTAATAATGATGGATGGTGTAAAAGGATCAGGTTTGGAAACGACCTCATCTCCCACTACTGAAAATTAATCAGAGTACGGTTGACCACATGTAGGTGGAAAGGAACATAAAACTTCTTTGGTGTCAGCTGGCACGTCAGTATGCAATACAAATCAGTAGAAACATTACAGATAGTGGATGCATTAAGAGCTGACAATATGTACTCAGCTGCTTCCATTTTACTCACCCTTATTGTTTTGTGTAAGCTGACAGATCACCTGCCAGTCTGCTCACACCACGGGGCTCCAGATAGCAAATGATTCAGTTTGTAGCAGCACACATCCAAAAAGACTGGAAGATCAGTTGGAAGAAGCCCAAGGAAAAGCAAGAGGAATGATCAGAGCTCTAGAAAATGTGACCTGTGATCGGAGATTGAAGGGACTTGGTTTATTTAAGTCTGGAGTGGAAAGGCTAAGGAAAGACATGATAACAGTGCTTAAATATGTGGAAGGTAATTGCAAAAGGGAAGGGGATAAAACGTTTACTGTATCCATTGTGATAAGGGCAATAAATCATAAGTTTAAAGTGTAACCGAGGGAGTTTTGATGAGACTACTGAGAATGCTCAGGAATTGTGAAGCCCCTGAATAATTTGTGCAGGGAAGCTGTAGATTTCCCAAGGTGCAGGTTTACGGGAGCAGGCAGGTCAGGCTGCTGCCTTTAGGCAGTAATTTGGTTAGAGGGGATCCGGTCACAGGGCTGGCTCAGCAATTTCCTGTGGTCCCTTTCAGATGATCTGTGGTCCCTTTTCTATGATCTGTGATAAATCTCTTCTGTCACTCTAAATGAAGAAAGTAGAAGAAGTACAATCATCAACAAGACTTAATGTTGGTAAAAAAGATTGGATACTAAAAGTCTGATGGGTAGCAATCCCCAGAATGTCTTAATAACATCATATTTTGTACTGGAGACGGCGACAACCATCAGATACAACTCAAAAACAAGTGAAGGGTTATTTGTGTCGTGACTGGAGACTGGGGCTGGGGGAAATCTAATGTTCCACTCATTCATTTTGAAAATATTCTCATTAGTAATTGCCCCATTTATACTTAGAGGAAAACAAAATGTTCAAATTCCTGGCAGCAAAACACTTCCCTAGTTGCAGATAAATATTGACATTGGCTTTAAGTCAGTTTACAAAAAGAAATTAAAAGAAAACAACAGCTCCAGTGATGCCTGTCAGACTCAGAAGCATCTTTTGGTGAGTGTCATTCTGCAGGACGGGAAGTCAGAACCATTCACTGTTAAAAGTCTGATTAGTGTGATCCAGGAGAAATTCCCTGTGGAGCTGGGATGCTCCTGCTGGCAGTCCTCAGCCCCTTGCCCATCACACAGGGCAACAGCACTGGCACAAATTCACAAGTGTGTGATCAGATTAGTTCACACGAGCTGCACTCTGTGAGTGTTTGCATCTTCCAGGATTGATGCTCGTGCTTTGGTTGGGCATCTGGTGGGACCTGAGGGTAGAAATATGGGGCCAAACCCAGAGGAGATGCCTAAAAGGGTCAACACCTATACTGTAAATACCTTCGTCCAGTCTCTCAGTGGGAGCTCCGGTTCCAGTCATGCATCTGTGTCTTAATACACTGTCTCCGGGAGCCTAGTGGTATGAGATGGTATGGAGGAGCCTGGAAAGAAAAAGCAGATTATTACAGTTTACTCTTCATTTGTACTTAGACATCTGTGGCTTGGCTTATGTGGGTTTGGACCTCTGTCTGCTGTTAGGCTTGAAGTCAAGAAGGTGGGCTGAGCCTGAATACGGTGGTTTATGTGAGTTCTCAGTCTTTCACATCTCCAACCCAGAGCCCAGCTAGCAGCTTTTTAACAGCCATTTTCTTCCAGCAAGCTTTACAGTGCACAGCTCTTCCAGCACATAATGTTCCTTCCTCTCCTCTGCGGAAAATAAATACTAATAAATTATAATAATGATAACAATATTTTTTATGTTGTGACTTCTGTTCCAAGAGCTGTCCAGCTTCTCACTCTTTCCTACTGCTGGGTGTTTGTTTCATTCAAGTAGTGAGGCTTTTCTCCCTGACCTCTAACCTTCATGCCCACGGCAGTACTTTTCCCTGAGATGAGAAGCCAGAAGATCCTACGCACCCTCAAAGGCAAAAGAACCACAGCTCTCAGCAGAAGGCAGCAGGTCTCCTGACCTCAGTAGCTGCCAGACTGCATACTACTGGCTGCCCCGTGCTGCCACCAAGCCTTCTGCAGGAGAGAAGGGCTTCTGTAAGCCAAGGAGAAGGCTATAAAAGCAGATTTCAGCGGAGGGGACAAAGATGGATTTATCTGGAGGTTATTATTGATTGCATATTATTTTACGAGTGGCACTGGCACTTCATTTATCTATCAGGAATATTTGGTGGCTTTCATTTACATGAGTGATACGGGGAAAAGCTGCAAAGAAAATAGAAATGGCTTCGGTTATTCACAAACTATTTGCAAACAAATCCCATATCTTTAATCAGTGATGTCTCTGTGTTCTCAGCTTCATTCTTTTTTCCTGCCAGGGACAGATGTGAGAAAATATTACAGAAAGACCCAATTACCAGAACAAAGACATACTATATACAGACCTGATATGGACTTGCTGTTGTGTCTTGGAAAAGTCCATTGCCTCCCCATGCCTGTTTCCCCACCGACTGCATGGCAGTAAAGCAGTGTGTGCACAAATCTGACAATCCTGTGAAAATCTGCAGGAGCATGGATGTATCAAAGGGACATCAACTGCTGATAATAATGGTGCACAACTGGCTACCTCATCTGTAGATAATTTACCTCATCTTCCAGACACTGAAACACAAATGATTTGTCCTGGTCTCCTTAAGGACACTGATACTCAGGAATTCCTGTTCATTACCATCTGCATGGCTATGAGGCAGCTCTTTTGCTGTGGGCAGCCATGCTGCACGCCTGGGGGCTCAGGATCATTACAGTCAGGAGGGGCTGCTGGCCATTTTATGTTGGCCAAACCATCACGTTTCACCTAATTATTCTGAACCAAATGATTTATATTTGTCTACAGCGTCTCTCCCAGCCAGGCATCCTGATTGTGTCTGAGGACATCCATCAGAACAGAACAGCTCCAGATCTAGTTGCCATTTTGTTGCTGGATAACTGAGAAGCTCAGTGTGGCCCACAGTTTTTTTTCCCAGAAAGGTACTTAAGTAGTATCTTTGCTTCACCTCTTGCCAATAAAACACATTTAACCAATTTATGTTCTTATTCTGAAGCATTTTCTCAGCTTTCGTGCAACTTCTGTACTTTCCTTTACAAGTTTTCACACTTCCCACAGGACAGAACAACATGCCACAGCAGAATGGTTTTGCAGTAGATGTGAGGGCGCAAGACGTAAGTGAGGCAAGTTTTGTGGGGAGAGAACTTTATACTTTAAGCTTTATGCTTTATATTTTATCCTTTATACTTTATGTTTTATGCTTTATGCTTTGTGCTTTATAAGAGCAACTGAGTGAGAAGTAAAAGTTTTCGTGTATGTGGTATTCTTCAGCTCTCAGGTCCTGGAGCACTGACAGGACCAAACTACCCTTTCTGTCCCTTTATTCATCCTCTAATAAATAACAAAAAATTGTATTAGCTTTCCTTGTCTGTGTGAGACACTGACAGATATTTGGGTTGGCTTGTCCACTCTGGCCCTAATGCTATCCCAGTCACTACAGACACCCGAGACATCAAGCCCTTAATCTTGTTGTGAACTCGAGTTGTCCTAATGTAAACCAGTAACAAATAAAGATTTTAAAATGCGTGCTGAAGAGTTCTGACAACTGATTTTTGCCTGAGAGATTAAATGAAATTCTGCTGTCCAAAGTTGTCCTTTTGTTTGTGTTTGCTAATCTCTTCTGGAGGTCCCTGAAACTCATTTTTATCTCTGACATGTCCAACATTCCCTGGTGTTATTCTCTGAGCATCACTTCTTTTCCTTCTGATTCATCCCTTGGACTTGTATTCTACTTGAGGCTAAAAATGGCTGTGCCTTGTGTGAGACAAGCTGCCATGCAATATGAAGCAAATCCCAGGTCTTGGTTTGAAATGTCCAAACAGTGAAGCAAAGAGTGATGTTGGGAGCATGCGTGAAAGGGATCTGGGCCTCCATCAGTTCTGGCCAAAGCCCTCAGTGCTTCTCTCCACGACCTCATAGCACAGAAGAGACTGCTGTAAATGGCATTGGTCAGGGCTGTCTGCTTGAAGAGAATTTTCCCCATTTAAGATTTAAATAAGGGAACCAAGGAATTCTCCCAACTGAATAGTGTTTTTTTTATCCTAGTACTGGTTTTTGGATTCAGCCACTGTGAGTATATAGCTGAGGTAATCCACTGTACAGATATGTATAGGCACCACAGCATCGTCTTCATGCTAACAAACTGCCCTAAAGCTGGGAGCCCTAAGGATGCAGTGTTGGGGCTCAGAGAACTGATCGGCAGCTGATAGACTAAGGAATCTCACAAGAACCATCCCAAAGGGACTCATCATTTTGGCAAAAATGTGTACAGATTTGAGGGGAAAATACTTTTCCTTACAGGGAATGCGAAAAGCCACGGGGATAGAAAAATGCATTGCGTTTGGGCTCTTGTCCATTTTTCTTTGTTGTATTCTTAGTCTAGGGGCAAAGTTTAGATCTGTCTACACCAGTCCATTTCTTCCTACTATGAGGATGAACTGGAAGATTTTCTCTCTTTCTAGGCTAACTTTGGTGTGTATCTTTGACACTTGACACACTGCATGTAACTGCTACATCAGTTCATGACTGCTCGCTCAGAACTCTGTCCGAAGCACTGGAAAACTACTGCAGCCTGAGTAAAGCAGATATTGGATCCATCTGCTCTGGAGACATTTTTAATTCCTATGATTTACTCGTTAATTTTCTCTTCTCTAATTACATGCGAATGTTAGTAGGGGGGATTGGAAAAAGAGAAACAAGAAAATAAAAGAGCTGCTGGGGAAGAGCTGCACTTCGTGCTGCAGGCACTAGCCGGCGTGATCCCCACAGGCATTTCATCCTGCTCCTCTACTCTGAGTCAGACTGAAATGAGCAAAAATTTTCTGTCTAGAAGAACATAAGGCGAGCTTTTTGTGCCCTATTGCTTGCAGCGATGTGAAACGGAGAAATAACCAACCTGAGGGCTCAGACACACCAAGAAGCTGCCGTGCTGGATGGTTTGCAGTCCCCAGGGAGAGGTAACCCACAAAGGTTTCCTCACATTGCTCTCACATTACAGCCGGCATCCTGTACCTTGCTCTCTTGCAAGGCATTTAGGCAGCTCGTTTCATGGAAATCAATCACAGCTAATCCCTAAAATATCGTCTGAGCAGTCACCTATGAAGTCTGGAGATGAACCTGGTGTGAACAGACCCTTCCCAAGCACCGTGATTACTGAAACATCCCTCCTTTGCTTCCTCTGAAAGCATTACAATAGCATCTAGAAAAGAAAGCCAACAACCTGCGGAGGTTTGTGTGATTCTAGTTGACTAATAAAAATACGTGCTAAATTAACTTCAGATTCTTAGCCACATGGTTTATATCAGATAGCCATTTAGAGGGATTGATAAAATGCAAAAAAAAAACCACCAGATTTTTGCATTTAAAACCCTTTTCCTGACTTCATTATGTTTACTTCTAGGATGTTATCTTTGAATGTTTTATTGCTAATTTTATTATTTCCAATTTTAAAAATTCCACCGGCAACAAAAGCCACGGCAGACCACACAGGCTGCATTTCTGCAAGCTCCATTTAAACCACTCTGCCTCCCGTCCTGCAATCCAAAAAGCTGACAAATCCCTCTCATCCCCCTGCCCTTGGTTTTTAATAGCCTTGCCACGATGCAGGTGTGAACCACCGGGGTGTTTGATGTCACCAGGTTTACAAGGCCGTGATTAACACGGCAGGCAGAGCTGCAGGACGTGGCTCCCAGGTCTGGGGCTGAGTGCTGGCAAAGCTCCAGCTGTGTGATGGGACCGAGTCTCAGCCCTTCCTGCACTTCCATGCGAAGAAACCCAAGCCTGCAAGCCTGAAATGTGAGCTAGAAGTGCACGAACAGGACCTTGGGGAGGAAAAACACAGTTTATTGCAGGGCACCAAGCAGAGGCAGCCATACAGTCACATAATCAGGGTATAAGCGACATTAACACCTTTTCCTTGGAGCTGCATTTCAACACTTTCTCTTCCATCCAAGGGAAGGTGAGGCAGGCTGTCTAGACACAAATTAGCACACACTCGGGCTCTACCTCAGTGGCACAGCCTCCTTAAAGCAGCAGGGGGTCAGGTAGGCCTCACCCCCACCACTTCCACTGGCGCTGTGTGGGGCTGTGTGCAGCCCAGGGCACAGCAGCCATCGGAGCTCTGGAGCCGGCAGCCATGCCAGCAGATCCTCCTGCTGCCCTCTGTATGGGTGTTCAGCTGGTGGCTTCGGTAGAAAAAGCCAGACCTTTCCCACCTTCTCACACAGAAACCTCT
Source organism: Pavo muticus (assembly GCA_016647715.1). Lineage (NCBI taxonomy): Eukaryota > Metazoa > Chordata > Aves > Galliformes > Phasianidae > Pavo > Pavo muticus. The sequence continues at coordinate 7,683,570 of JACDJE010000064.1, forward strand.
GGCCCAGGGGTCTCATAGATTTTCTATAAAAAGTACTGAAATAACTCTGGCTCTGTCCATTCTGGTAGCCAATGTGTTTTCAATCCCACATGATGGGAGGGGGGGATATATTTTTGACAAGTGTTGTTAATACTGAGTCATTTTCTAGCACAGACAGTCTCTTGGGTTTTAACCTATAGCTTTCTTTTTCACCCCACTTAGTTCTTCCCACGTGCAAAGTCATTTGGCTCTGCAGAGGCCCTGTCATGCTTATTTATGCAATCTGGACCACTTTATTCCTCAGTGCTCTCCCAGCACAGCTTGGTTCTGCATGGAAGTATCTTCAGGCAGAAAACAAAACACTTCAAAGACCCCATTATCTTCCTCCTCCTCCTCCTGTATGTGCTCTGTGCTCCCTAGGTGGACTTCCTAAAGTCTGCACAGCTCTTGGCAAAGTACCAGATCAGTAGGAACATAAAATACATCTTTGTGACATGGAATCACTTACATTCCAGCGTTATATTTCCTCCTTATGTTTTCATTCTCCTGTTTGCATATGGAGCATTCAACTTTAGAGGGAGATCTGCAACCTGTGTCATCTACAGTCACTGCAAGAAATACAGCACTGTCTGGAAATTGCACACATCCATACCCTGCATCCCACAGCCAGACACAAACCTCTCTCTGCAGAAGGTGCAGTCAGTCTGGTGCCCTCACAAGGAGCATTCACACTGCCCTAATATTTGAGGCAAGCGGGTGGTACTCATTCTCCCATTCAAAGCACACCTCGGGTCTCGAGGCTCTCTTGTTCATTTAAGGTTGCGCATGGACACAAAAGGTGCATTAGACACTCTGGTTGTACAGTGCCTAAAACAACAGAGTTGCCATTTCTGATGGGATCTAGGTGTTAGCACGTTATAAATAATAAATGGCAATTATAACAGACGTTTTACAGAAAGATATACTCATGTACATATATACTTTCCTTCCTCAACATTATTTATTTGTTGCCATCTGGCAGTGCACTCAGCAAGGAAAAATACAATTAGATATGCCTCATTGTGCCAAGAATATCAAACAGTGTAATGAGTTTCTCTGCATAGATGTGCTGTTTCACCGCTGTTCTTTACTGAGTTGAAGGACCTGACTAATATCCTTTCATCAGTTCTTAAGTTAAGTCTAGTGCTTTTGCTCTGAGTAGCTTTTGGGTTTTTAAATGTTGGAAGACTCAAATCGTATTACTGACGTTAATTGCCCATCTGTGGTTAGGCGCCTGTGGGTTAAGGCAACGTAATTCCTTCTGTTGCTGAATGAAATACTTGTCACTGCCACAGCTAGCACTGTGGTCTCTGATAGCTTAAATCTTCTATAGAAGATACAGCACAACACCATACCAATAACTGCTACAGACAAGAACACCGAAGAACAAACACCGCTCACCTAAAGCACAAATCATCATTCCTGCTTTTTTGCATTACGTGACAAAATGGAAACAGTCTCCATGAACCTGTAGGAGTAGCACACTGCCCTGGGGATGCTCACAGTTCAGAAATGGCTGCAGCTTTGAGCAGGCTCTCCGCTGCTGCCTAGGGTTTGAAGACCGCAGTGAAAATGAATGCAGGTCAGTGAGTCAGTTGCTTGAATTTCTTCTGTTAACCAGTTATGGGAATCTCTGGCTCACCCTGTAGACATTCCCTGTTAAAAATGCAGAAAAGCTTGCTTTCCACACTAGTGTTGATGTAGATGCAACTGGAAGATGATCTGTTTCCTTACTTCACAGCTCCCTGCAACAGCAGGAGGCACTGTACAGCAGGGCTACCTCTAATGCTTTGACACGACAAGAGAACATTAGTGCTGTATGGCTCCATTTTGGAGATACGGTTTTATTTTGCTATAACTCTTCACTCTCAGGAGAGGATGCATAGTCTGTTCTATGGCTTCCTGTGCACAAACTTATTAGCTGTTTATATGTTGTCCTTTGTGTAGGCACTGAACTCGTTCCTGCAAACATAGTAAGTGCCTCTTTGGAGGTGCTGGTAGCTCCATCGTTTCGCTGTCTGCAGTGGGAGGGAAATGGTGCAGCCAAATGTTTATGGTGCCATAAAAAGCAACAACAGTAACGAGGTGGTGACATAAGCAGTGCAATATCTGCACTGCTCCCAAGCTGTGCCTCTGTTCGACGGATCCATCATCACTGCCTCATGGCACTCCCCCAGTTCTATGGAAGGAAATCCTTGACAATAATTTTATTAATAAGGAAAAAAGTACCAGCTTAGAGATGAAGGTGCTAATTGTGGCACATCAGCAGCCAGAAGAAACAATTCCTCTAGGGTCATACACATTAATCTCCCATGGCTGCTGGTCAGAGTGAGAAGCATTCCCTCAGTGGTGATGACAGCTGCAAATAAGACAGCAAAACGCTCTGCAAGCATGACCATTAATGCTGACAGCCTGGAGATCTCAGTCTCTGACAGTTGGACAAGTTTGAGGGGATATAACAGAGCCCCTTGTAGGAAAGACAAGAGATGTTATAGCCTTCCATGCACTGACTGCTCCACTGGTGGTTAAGCAGCACAGCTCTGACTGGGTCACACTTTCTGGACCAAAGCAACTCCATGATGCTATCTTGAGGTCTGGCTGTTGTGTAACATGGATATGCCTCAACTGGGCACCTCAGTAGTGAATATTTTCAGAGAAGGAGACTTACCTACCTGTGCTTACACAATGCCCTTGACAGCTGGCATCTCAGTCTCACAGAAGTGCTGTTTGGAAACAATTTCTGGGAGTTTCTAGTCCAGTCTCCAATTTGGATATGGGGCTATCGCAGCCAACACAGAAAGCCTTGGAGCACAGCAATGGCACAGCCTACCTCATCATCTGCTCAATGCAGCACTGTCTTGCCAATGCAGATGTCTTCTGCAAGGCCCAATGTGAATATCCTTGGCCACAACTTGTCAATGAAGCACATTTAAATGAAGTAATCAAAGAAAGCAGATTTGGTCACCAGCTGCGCTCATGTATTTACTTGTAAGTAAGAACCTCAGTCCCACTCTCAAATACTTATCCTTATGTTTCTTGAGCTTCCACATTCACAGAAATCCCTAGAAAGGCAAACAGGAGACTTAACTCTGCAGGCTGGCAGAAACTTATACCTTAGAGAACAGCAGTTTCTGATTCCATACAGGTTTTGTGACCTTTTCTAGGGACAAATAACTCTCCTCCTCCCCCACCCAGGGCCTGCTGTTGTTTCCTAAACTTATGACAAGGCTTAGGATTGCGTTGGTTATTTTTCAAGTTCCACCAGCAAAATTGAAACTGTCCAATCTCTTCCTTTGCAAAACTTCCAGTTAGGCACATTCTGTGATAAGGAGTTGGTGTTAAGAGAGGAAAGAGCACAGACTGCTATGCCATATGCTGAGGCACATTATGGATGCAACAATAGCTCAGCCACAGTGTGCACAAATACAGCCACATGTCTGGCTGGAATCAAAGCACACTCTTTCCCTAAGCTGACAGCTTTCCTCCATCTCCTTCTACAAGACCCCGACTGACCTCAATACCAAAGGAGCCCCCATCCCTTTGGTCCATCCATCTATTATTTCGAGGCGCAGACAGGCTGTCTTGTGAATTAGAGGTTCCAAAAAGAGAAACGTGTTGTATCAGTCAAATTCCTGCACTTTTCCTTTTTTAACTTGTAGCTGGGCAAAAATACAGCCCAGTAGGTTGACAGCAAAAAGAAGTAGGGAAGGAAGAAAAGGGGAGAAGAAGACAGAAAATGTGTGCATGAAAATTATGAAATGGAGAATAGAAGATAAGGTCTGGGAAAGCAGAGAAGGGAATGAGAATAAAGAGGGAAGATAAGGGAACAAAGAGAAACTTTGAGAAAAGTAGCATATAGCCTCTGCCCAGAGAGTTACCATAGATTTAGATTTTACTATTAAAGAAGGGAATCAATGGCTGGCCCTGAGCCCCATGCTGGCAGCCTCTGCCGTTCTGATCTCAGGACCAGCATCTGTCAGCAATTTTCAAGAGGAACCATTAGAAATCACAACGTTTAACAGTTTGTCTTGGCCCCCTGGAATCTCACCACCCCCATCAGCTACTGCAAAAAAACCCAAAAACGGGGGCTGGAAAGGGGAGGAGGATGGAAGAGGAGAAGGGAAAACAAAATGGTACTTGTATGATTTAAGGTGTGCCTCCCTCTTTTCCCCTGATTATATGCCACATCCGCAGAGGTGAAATATAGACGGTGGTTTTGGCCTCGTTCCTGTGTGCTCTAGCAACAGGGGTGCTGGTTGAGGAGTGCCCTGGGCTGGCTGCAATTTCCCAGTGAGTGGCTCCAAGCTGCTCTGCTGGGGAGCCTTCCCAGGGGCAGGACAGGACAGACGTGGAGATTTACAGCGCTCTGCAAAGCCAACTGCTCCTGACACCCCTGACACAGAGGGACTTCTGGGCATCTCCAACGTAAATCCTACAGAAAGGGAAATGAAGCATTTCCCAGAAGTGGTTCGGTCGCACAATTACCACCAGACGATTTATCCCATCTGTTCTTCTACCCAGATCTCTGAATAGCGACCCACAAAAGGCAGTGTGGGGAGTGGGGAAAGGCGAGAGCAGTTTCTCAGAGCATCTCGCCAAGCCTGGGCATGTGTGCTGCTTGGTGGTCACCTCCAGAGAGGGCACTTGACAGTCACAAAGAAAAGCTTCTTAAAGGTTTTTAAGGGCTGGTTCTGCTTGGCACCAACATAATCAGTGTTGCAAAACTGAATGAAGGAAAACAAATCATTGCGGTGAGGTTTGAATGCATTTTCTACAGTGCCAGAAGAGTGAACTGAAACCACTATGCTGATGGAGCTAAGGGATGGGCTGTCACCCTGCAACAAGGAGCTTAGGAGCACCAGAAGCAGGTGTCTGGTCTCTCAGTGCTGCCAGAATCCAGCCCAAGTTTAAAGCATTTAAATTTACAAGGGATTTAAAAGCACACCAAAGGCAGGGGAGTTTTCAGGTCCAGATCTGAACATTGATGCTGCTTCAAGTTCTCTAATGAGTTTACGCATAGTTTGCTTACAAGGGAGTAAGACCTGCTTGTGTGTCCCAGCCTTCTGCAGTACGAACCTCACACTCTCATACTGTCTGTTAGGCTGTAGTGTAGCTAGGAAGCATTTCCCTTCTGCACATTCTGCAGTGCTGGAGCTAACATTAAGCTAACATTACTCAACAAGACCATACAGAGGATGCACCCGTAATCCCAGCCTCGTTCATGTATTACAGATTATGTTATAAATAGCTGCCCATATTATCGAGCCTACAACCAGAACTGGAAGCAAGAGGGAAATTTTTACTCCATGTGAGATTACTGGGGATGGAGCAGAGAGGTGGTGTTACTCTCCTCAGTGATACAGCACATAGCCACACCTCAGGGTTACTTGGAAGTTTTATTAGACAAATTGCTTGAAGCACTGGGGCCCTTGTGCTCTCTCCTGTGACATGAGCTGGTTATGACTTATGGCCTTTAATGATGTGATTTATGTTTCAAGGCTTTGGGAGGCATTTTGTGGTTTATACAAACTCAAAGACCAGTTGGTCCTTGACTGTTCTATGCCTTGCCAGACTGGAGAGAGCTTGTGAGTTAGGCTGAGCCTACAGCATTATCTGGAAGTGATGGAGGATAACGTGGATTTTGACTTGGCACCCCAGAGACCAGAGAGCTGTACCTTGTGTTTGTGTTCCTCTAGCAATGAAATGCATTTGCTCACAGACCCTTTGGATTTTTGATGATATACTACAGAGTGGCTAAATTGGCAGACATTTGAAAAGCTGCTCCTGGCCAGAAGGGCACATTACCAGTGTAACCATTTGATTTACTTTCCCTGCACAGAGAACCCTACTGCAGTTTTCAGATGGCCACAGCATCTCTCTTGGCCTCAGGAGAGATGAGCACCTTCATCAGCTAGATGGTCAGATGGAGCAAGGACTGATAGAGAGACCCCAGGGAGGGACTTCTCTCAGCCTCTGCTCAGCTTACAGAGATGTAAAAACCTTCCAAGCACAGAGGAGCTCAATGAGTTTTTCAGATAGCCTGGACACTTGAATAATGGGCAAACACAGTGCGACTTGCAGCATTTCATAGCCCAAATTCCAGAAGACAAAAGGCAGTTTTATATAATATTTGCATACCAGGGTGACAGACAAGTGACAGAACAGATAAGTTTAGTAAGACTATTAAGCAGTCAGCATGGTCTTGGCTTTGAGATGTTGAGTTGTCTACACATTAAATATTCATGACATTTCAAGTCATGAGTTTTAGAAGAATGTCCATGGCAGGCCAAGTGACACCTGGCTACCTTTAACTTTTAACCAGGTACCACACAGAGCAGAGAGGAAACTGTAAGTGCCAGGCTGTTTTAGATAACTGAATAGATAACCTCCTATTTTACACACTTATTTTACATTTGTAAGATTCCACCAAGTTTTATAACTTGGTTCTATCTCAGTTTTCATTGCCAATTAGCTGAACAAGTTACCCTTTAACCAAATGGGCTTTTTTTCACTGAAAGAAAATAATATTTGCTGGCTGGTGTGACATGACTCAAGATTTTAGAAAGAAACAGAGGAATCTTAGCATCTGTTTTCACATTGCCTGGACACGGACAGACCTCACTTAAGTACCTTATTAAATGTGTCTCCTCCCGCATTCCGTCAAGTCTCAGTGCTTGTGCTGGAAGTTACAACTGTGCACACATGCTAACCACAGACTTCAAGTCCAAAGATGGTGGAACTGTCAATAAACTAAGTAGTACAGATTAGCTGAAAGAAGATGGATCATGGAAACGAAGAAGGATTGTGGCAGCTTGGCTAGAATCAAGGAACACTTCAGATCCAAGTATATTTGGACCTCTACCTGGGGAAGCTATCTAGTACAAAATATTCTTAAAATCAGAGCCAACAGCTTTTAAATTCATTTGATGCATTTTCCATGTCGTTCAGTTTGCCACAACTGGTTCACTTGATTGATGATGCCCTTTTAGCTCTCTTGCAGGTATCTCTGGCAACCCAGGTTCTCCCCACTGCTGCAGTTAGGATAATGTAATACGTAAGAATCAATCAGCCTATTTGGACACATGAAAATTCCAAGAAAAAGCAAATAATAAAAAAAAGACCTTGAGTTTTCCAGCATCGTCTCTTCCTCTTCAAAATATTTAAAGTATTGGCAAAAGATTTGTATAAACACAAGCTTGTTTTTCTAGACCTAATCCCTGTACCTGCCACAATCTGTCCACCCACTGCCCTTAACTACAGCCTCAGCTTCCATGAACCTGATAGCACTAACAAGGCCAGTGAAGCACCACTGCTTTACACCAGGCAACGACTGCATCCATCACGTCCTTCCTGTACAAATTCCCATTTGTTCAAATTGTTCAGACCTCATAAAAGCCTGACTTCTCCCTCAGAAGTATGCAATACCTGAAGAGTTTACAGTTTCTTACCATGCGTAAACTTCTCTCTCCCTTTAATTGTTTGATGCCTTCCAGCAACTTATCTCTGTAATCAACTCAGAAGAGAACATTTCTGGATAATGCTGTCATATTTCCTAAAGCAAAACAAGTAATTCAGAGCAGCAGATAAATTAATTCCCTTTGGAAGTTTGTCTTGATTTCAACACAGCAGTGCGTATCAGTGTGAGCTGGGGGATTAAGTGGCTACATCCAGCGTTCCTTGCTGGGTCCAACAGGGCAACTTCTTTGGGATTTCTTTAACTTTCCTTCCTCAGAACCCTTACCTAAAATTTTATTGTGGAACAGATATTTCTCTGGTTCTGTGAGTTCGAAATAGAAGCCTTAAAGAAGAGAATCAAACTTGAACCCGAAGTCAGCGGATGAAAGATGTATTTCATGTATGTTCCAAGTCACAGAGAGGAGTCCAAGGAAAGCAGGTGTATCTCTTTTCATGAGCACTGGAGTAAATGATAGCCACGCTCTGGAGCAAAAAGAGTGCTCCACGTGGCTGGAACTGATGCCTGCAGAGTGTCATGAGCTGAGGTTTTGACCTTCCTACATCACTAAGACCAAGCATTTCATTGAGTTTAAGGAAATTAAGCTCCAGAACATCACTGAAATTTGGAGATGTTAGTTAAGTCTAACATGCTATTTTTTATCCCATTTAAATGTCTGTAAGTTCCTGGCTGTATAAGGCAATGCTTGCTTATTGCTTCAGCCCATATGTACTGTTAAAAGTTTCAAAGGGCATATTCCATTCTTCACCCCAGAGGTAAGGGAATTGCAGTGGGAAGATCCTCTCTTTTCACAAGCCAGGTAGGGGAGGGTGACTGGCACCTTGGGCTTGCTGGTTAGGAAGACAGGAACTTTACCCACACAATATGTGCAGCAGTGGCAGCTGTTTGGCACATCTCACTCCTGCTTCCATGTGTTTTAACCATCTGGGAGAGCACAGGCAAAGCAAGTTCAAGCTGCAAGTGCTCTTTTCTGCAACTCACATGTTGGTGAACAGTGCCAATTCCACTGGTGAACGTCAGGGAGGGATTTTAGCATATATCCACCATGAACTAGCTCAGAAAGGAGATGGCCCCTCGTTACTGAAAGCAGCTGGAGTACTAACCTCTGTCTGCTCCTCACTGCTGGCTCCAGCAGCTGGTCACCAAAACTGACCCTTCAAATCCTTCCTGATCCACATCAGTGCGAAGCCAGCTGTGAGCACTGCCTCAGGCAGTCCAGAGCACAGCAGGAGCATCCACGGGCCACTGCAGAGCTTCAGCTGCACAGGCAGCATCCTGCGTATACATGGAAAATTTGTATCCAAACTGCAAACATAATGGTTTTAGGCATTTCAAAAACCTTCCCAAGTGGCTTGTAACCATTCTGGCAAGAAGTAAATAAGTGGGGTAAATATCAAGCATAGTCCTCAGGAGCAGTCAACGAAAACAGCTCTGGGCTGAATGGTGAGGATGGTGTTCATTGCTTTCCTTTACGAACTAGAGACAAATATGAATGTTAATTCAGCCTCGGTAAAAAGAGTCACCCTGACAAGCAGGCTGTGCGTCCCCATCCACGTGTTGCTGGGATAAATGGAGGCATTTCCTGGAGGTCTCCACCCTGCAGCCAGCTGGTGCTCCTGGATTCCATCCCCGCAGGACTTAGTTACAACTAAACACCATAGCTGGACTCAAGTCTCACTGACAGACAGCCAGTCACAGCATCGCACTGGAGACATTTGGAAAACATGCCTATAGATCACATGGCTATGCAGTGCCCTATCCTCATTTCTCTCTTACTTGATTCTGAAAGTCAATTGAATCACCTAGTGACATCTCTAAAATGACTTTATAATTTGCCTAGAAAATGATGTATGAGGAAAACGTGTCAGGGCAGTCCAAACCACAGGTTATTCCTTTTCCCTGGAAATTATGGGACAGATTCTGTCTCCCAGATGGAGTAAAATTATGCACTTTGTGGCAGTTACCATCTTCCTCTTCTTAAAAACACAGAGTGGTCCTCTACATGGCAGCAATTTGCAGTGCAAATGAAAGAAATCAGAAGTATAACTGGAGGAGGCAGAAGGCAGTGCAAGAAAGCAGCTTTTCTCTCCCCATGGGACCGATGCACAGCCTGCACGCTGCAGTCCTCTTGGTCCTGTCCTGCAGCCACGTGAAGATCCCATCGTGTGGTCTCTCTTCGTTAAGGTCTCTTAAAAAGTACCAGCTGAGGAAGTCATTTTGCACAAAGACCTTTTAAAACTCATTTAATCACCTTTTGCCTCCTTCCCTTGTGCTTGCCCTGCAAACCTTGTGAAACTGCCTTGTCCCCTCGCTTCTGTGAAAGCAGGCTGCTGCAGAAGTGGAAACTCTGTGTCATAAATCCAGCTGATGTCAATTAATATAGACCCACTGGCTTTTATGGAGCTGTGTTAACTTACAACAGCTGAGGGTGCAAAGCTATTGACGTTCAGCAAATCGCATCGATTTTTAATGGAGTATTTTGGGCTTCAAGCTAAGGACTGCACAAAGAAATTCCAAAAGCTCCATTTAGAAGACAGTTGTGGGTGACACCATAATGCAATTATTCCCCCCAAAGAGTGATGTGCATGAAAAACAGGGGCCAAGGGCTCCTTGCCTGTGAGGGGTTTCATGGAAATCTCTCTCTTACTTCATTGTGGCTGGTAGAAACATAACTGCTAAATCTAAAGCAACCCGAGGTTTGAAAAATGCTCCAATCTGCACTTCTGTGCATCTTCTATGAGATCACCAGAGGCTGTTGATTCACAGATGGCGACGCAGTCTCATACCTACTCCTGCAGTAGGGTCCCCTTTGGGAAATCCAGAATGGAGGTGGGGAGGAAAAAGCAGCCCTGAGCCTGAGGCTTGGAGCAGTGCTGGCACCTGATAGTCAGTGAGGTTTGTGTTATCAGCTTACACTGCTACGTAATGGTGGTGAAAAAGCAGAGCAAGCAAAAAAATTGCTTCCCATTTGTTTAATACTTGTGCTGTATTTCAACCCAACCTGCATCTCTTCAGCAGCAGGGCACAGACAGGGATTGCTGCCCTATGGCATCTTCCTTTTGCCATGTAAGAAATGAAAACTCTGCTCTGTGAAAAGTCAAGGATATCACAGAATCACAGAATCACAGAATGGCCCAGGCTGGAAGGGACCTCGAGGATCATGAATCTCCAACCCCCCTGCCAGCAGGGCCACCAACCTCCCCATTTAATACCAGACCAGGCTGCCCAGGGCCCCATCCAACCTGGCCTTGAACACCTCCAGGGATGGACGGGGCATCCACAGCCTCTCTGGGCAGCTGTTCCAGAGCCTCACCACTCTCATAGTAAAGAACTTCCCCACTGATATCCAACCTAAATCTTCCTTCCCTCATCTTAAAACCATTTCCCCTTGTCCTGCTATTATTTACACTTTCAAAGAGTTGACTCCCCTCCTGTTTATAGGCTCCCTTTAGGTACTGACAGGGACACCACCCACAAAAGAATCCATCAGAAACCCTTAAACACTGTGAAGCGTGGCTAACACACTGTGATCGGCAGAGGGAAAACAGGATCAAGTCTTCACTTGCATTGGTGGTAGAATCAGCAGAAGTGCAATTCCAGCAGAGGTTTGAAATCATATCCACCAGGTGGTTGAAAGGAAAATTCAATATTTAACACAGGAATGTTCTTTCAATTTGCTAAAATGTCAGCAAATGATTCCAAGCAGAGCATTTTATTTGGGTTTCAGAGAAGCGCTCTTTTTTTTTTCAAACCTAATCACCATACTTTCTGCTTTCTGGGAAAGATAGAAATAAAAACCAGCAACACCTTACCGTTAAATCAGTGCTGTTAACCCTCAGAACTGATGACTACATTCCAGTACAATGGTGATTCACAAACTGTGATCAAAAATGAACAATTTTCTCTTTATCCTGTGAGAGTAAACAAGAAAGTGGTGGGGATGTGTGAAAGCTCTTCTGGTACTGCTGCTGAGCTCCATTTCTCTATAATCACCCCCTGCCTTCATCCATCCACCAAAGCCTTTATTATATTGTGGTGTCCAAACCCAGAAGTGACTAGTCAGATTCTTATCATTTAAATGGAGGTCATAATTTCCCTGCTGTGGTCACAAAGCTAGGCAACTCTAAGAAAACATTTACAGCCCTAGCTTCAGATTTGGGACTGACTTGAATCAACCAAGGCTGGAGAGAGACCCTGGCCAAAGTCAACCAAGACAAGGAGGGAAGAAATGCGAGACAGTCTGGAAAAGTTTACTTGGATGGAGCTTAGTATCCAGAAAGTGCTGGGGATGCAGACTGAGATCATTTATACATCAGGGAGATGTCAGTAAAGCTTTGGTTTTATACTTCAAACCCTTTTTGCCCATTTAATGACAACCATTAGCATTATCAAGTTTATACGAACCACCTTATTCTGAAGCTCTCCTAAGGAATATGTCCCACACCCCTTCCCAAACCAAACTGCTCCTCTGAGAAAGAGTCACCACACTTTGGGCCACAGTGACACAGAGAAAAAGGAGGAATGCTGCCTTGCCACCCTCACTTGAGTGCTGCCAGTACCTACACACAGCATTTCTCGGAAGCAGAAAATGCCACTGTGCAACTGCATGTACCCAAGGCTGTAATTAAAGGAATCCACCAGCACCCTGCTAGCAGCTAAGAACACAAACAGAGAATTGCAGGCTTTGAATTTGAATCAGATGGAGATCGTTTTGATGTATTAACATGAAAAACAACCAACTTACGGGAGGTAGGAGCCAGAGATAGGTCTGACCAAAAGGACAAAATCAGCAGTGAGCTGGGCCAGATGCACTGGCGGTGTGCAGGGGAGAGTGAGGATGGGAAACTTCCTTCCCAAGAAAGACATCATAGGAATAGGACAGGACAGCAGTCTTACAGAAGCTCTTGTTCACTTTGGATCTGTCTCTTCCAAAATTCCTTCTCCATCAGCCTCAGCAAAACTGTCTTGCGCTTTGGCTCTGAAAGATCTCATGATGCCTCTGGTTCCAGACAGACTGGTTTTGGAGAGCTGCGGAGCTCACAAAGGGGAGGCAGCAGCAAGTCCTGAGGAAGAAGGGGAAGAGAGCAGTGGAAAAAGTTGCCTATGTATGGCCTAAAATAGTAAGTCTTACTGTAAAAGAGAATGGAAAGGAAAATCTGCAAATCAATGAGAGAATTCACACGTATAAATAGAAAAAGGCAGATGTTAATGAGTCACTGCTCGCTCAGAGAACTGAGCCGTTGGCCTCTTCTTTGAGTCACTGGCACGTCCTGCAGCAGCGGCAGTGACCTCCTGACATGAACCTCTTTAACAATTCATTACTCACGCAGCACATCTTCCAGCCATTTAAAAGCTCTGTGAAGGACTGAAAAACATGATATCATCTCCTGTTCATGCTACTGCCTACCTGAAACGCACACTGGCTGCTGGGGGAATTCACTCTCGTGTATGAGCAGGAAGAAACAGAGTGTGTAACAGGGCAGGTGCGGCGCTATAGGCAGACAAGTATTCCCCTGCTTGCAGTCTTCAGTGAGAACTGGAGTTCTTTATCCTCAGCATTGACCCTACAGCACTCATCAATCACAAGCAAAAACTGTGCAGGCTAAAAACCATCAGTGTGTGAAGCTGTAGTCAGCTCCACTGTAAAACATCACCTCCTCCTCTAAGTCTACTGCAGCAGTTCTCGATAAAGCGATGAAAAATGTGTTTCTTGGTGGTATGTAGGCAGGCACCCAGAGGTGTTCTGGGGTCCAGATGTGAAGCTAACGGGATGACTTAACAGGGGAGGAGAGAAGCACGAGGAGATAACACAAAGCATCAGAGCATGCTTAGGACTGCCAGGCACGGAGGTCTGGCCTTGCGGTTTGGTGCTAAGCCATTAATCCATAGACAGAAGTTAGGGGTCTGTAGAGTGTTTTGGGGGCTTATTCCTTTCAAGATTATGTTGGGCTGAAGGATAAGCTTTGTATGGCACGTGGAGCATAAAACACATTGTATATAGTGCTGAATAAACAGGCATTCAAAGAATGCGGCTAGGAGAAGTAACTTATTGAAATCATATGTTATTTTTACATTGTGTATTTCCAGGCCAGGTTCCATCAGCTCCACTTCCTTACATTTTGGTCTGCTTATCACAGGCTACCTCAAAGTCCTTCTGTCTGCCAGATTGCTGCGTGAGCTTTCCACTCGATGGCTTGCTATGGAGGACAGTCAGTCCTAGGGCATCTTTGGTCTGCGTGGATTTAACCTCAAACCAATGTAATTTTTCTTTCAGAGCCCTGTTCCTACCCTACAATCATGCTTAGCTTCTTTCCCAGGGGCATGATGCAGGGATGTCAGGGAGAGGAACCATTTCTGATTCCCAAGGGCTGATAGTGGCAGTATTACCCCTTTTTAATGTGCAATGAAGAATGTCCTTTCCATTATGCAGTAGGGCCTGCTTATGGAGAAGAAAAGCTGGAAGAAAGAAAAGCTAATTTTTAAAAGGGAGAGGGAAAGGCTCGCAGATTAAAGGCAATAACTTGATTCCAACACACTTTCTAGCCTTCCAAAACCAGAGGTGGCTCTCATAAACGCATTATCCAGATGACTTCTAATAAGCAGAAGTGATCCTGTATTTTTTTCTCCAACTTGAAAATTTGTCATAGATTTAGAAATATTGATGTCTACCTAGCAGAGAGGATGAAGGTCAGTTGTGGGACAGGTTGGGCTAAGATGTTGTTTGGACATTTGCTGCAGAATGCAGTGTTATGATTGCTATTTCAGAAAAGGGAGTATCTAAGGATAGGTAGAAATTTATGGGGAAGGTCCAGACCCCCTGTGAAAGACTTGAGAAGAAAACATGAGACAGAATTCGGGCAAAATAGGTACTTTCCATCTCAGAACTGCACCCAGACTAGTTCTGGCAGTTACACTGTAGGAACAATTTAACCCAGGGAAAAGGGTCTTCTCCCAGCAGACCCTTTCAGGCAGAGAAAGTGAATTGTTTTTGAATGTTAGCACTTAATTACTCCCTCCTACAACTGACAAACATCATCCCAGACTTGTAATTGCTTTAAAACATTAGCCAACTGCCATGGGGAAGAGGTTAGAAGACCGTAAATACTGGCTGACAAAACAATGGAATGGATTCAAGCTCCTATGCACAGGAATGCATTGGGTAACATCTCCCCGTGACTTGGTTCTGACTAGAGATGAGCTTTATTGCAATTATTCCAGCTATTCAGATCCTTGGGTACTGATGAAAACAGAGTAAGTTAGAAATGTTGCAGATAATCAAAAGGCAAATATCTCCCAAGGTCGCTGGGGAATCAGAAACATTTGCTCAAGCAGTTTGCTTGGAATTTATAGACTCTGCCTTTGCCGACTCTACAGCTGTATTGAGCAGGATCCAGAAACTCAGCTAAGAACAAGCCTCGCTGTAAAAGACAGTGTGTAATATATGTGACAGTCAAATAGTTGCAGGTAAATAACTTAGAATCTAAACAGAAGGGAAAAATGGAGACAAATCAAAGGGCGCAGGGAAGGAATGAAAAAAAGATAAAGCCCAGACAGATGCAATTTCCCCAAAGCTTACAAAGGACAGAAGCTGTAAGTCTTAACCCAAAGTCTACAATAACTCTGTTTTCATGTGGAAATATGGAGATGAAACTCTGATCTGTATAGGAAAGTCATTTAAGTCACTGATATTATCAGCCTTACTACGTTGAAACTGGAAGGTATTCTTCCAAACCGCATCATCTTTCAACTAGGATCGACACCCAAAAGCAACAAGTTTCACCAACAGATCTGATCACTTGTGAAGTCAGATGTTTTGAACATCCAAACAGAAGCATAAGCAAACTAGAAATGTTTTGCATGTGAATGTGGCTGGAATACCTGGTTAGCAAAGCAGCTGTGCAAACATCACAGCTGTGATTTGGAAATCTGTACATGCTCGCAAAGTATTCTTTAAAACAAAGTTCTCCATTACAGTATTACCTCCAATAAATATATATTGTTGGCGAAAGGATTGCAGGAGGGATAAGACATACAATACAATATTTAAACTGTAGGTAACCACACAGATTATGTATTTGAAAACAGCTTCTTTGCAATACAGGAAAATAACATGGCGGTCTACAATTGTCCTTATTTGTGCAGAAACCTCCATGTCAGCCCAAATATCTTTAACAGTCTCAGAAAAGAGCATTACTTTGTATTAGATTCTGCAAAGAGGCTGTGTCTAGACTAGCACGGAATGGAGACTCCCAGCCTTGGCCATCTACCCCTTCAGCAAGCAGGCAGAGCTCTTGGTCTGCAGAACCAGGCTGGCACCTTTGAGGTTACCTGAGCGAAAAACCAACGGAGTACTTCCCCCAGTTTGCTGTGTTACCTTTGAACTAGGGAATGTCTGAGGCTACTCAAAGTGAACCCCTGATGTGTCTGGAAGCAGCAGCTGTGCACTGTAGTCCGCCCACAATTTAATTGCTATTCTAGTTAAAGCAGATCTGTAGCAAACATGTCTGGTTTTGATTTAAGGTTATCAGTGAGACAATCAACCACAGCAACTTGTAAGCCATTAAACACATTAACTGCTTCATTGTTAGAACAATGCACAGTGTGTTTAGCCTGATCTTGTCTAATTGCAATGCCTATTGAGTGGCAGTTTTAGATCCAAAGATGAAGGAAGAGGATCCCAGATGAGGTCTTCAGGCTCTGCTATCCCACCCTCCAGCTGTTTCCATCAATCAGTTTCCATAGCCACTGCTCTCTCTTAAACTAATTGGGGCATTGCTTTCCTAGGCAGAAGTCAAAACCCTAGCAAAGCCAAACGCTGAAGATAGGGGTGAGTCTGTCCCAGGATTAGAGGTTCCACCACAAAGAACAGAAAGCAAAGTAACCTGGGCACACTGCTGTACAGGTAAGCAGTGTGGCTGGCAGGACGTAGATGAAAGCAGGGATTTCAAGGGATGGAACCAGAGTCAGTAGTTGCAGTATTTTTACTTTTTTGCCTGTTTTCATTTTTATTTTTTTTTTATTTGTTGTTGTTTTGCTTTTGTAAATACTGGGATGAGTCATGGGGCTCCTTTCTGCTTAGAATAAGACAGAAAACTTGAAAAAACTCATTCATAAGCCACTTGGGAATGGACACTTAAAGAAGCATTAGGTCAAACTGCTGAGAAGATTGTTAATGTGAGTGGATGCTCAACACAACCCTCCCAGTACCTACAGGCCTTGCTCAGGAAGCATCAGATTTATTTTGGTCTGGTGACATCTTTGCAGAAGAAGGGATATTTGGGATACATTGATGACAGCTGAAGCAGAAACCACAGATCTGACTGCTTAAAACAGCTGTAGCTGAGCACGGTCTTTAGGAATAGGCTTTTTCAACCATCTTAAATAAAACTAGCTGTCTTAGCTCATCTGCAGACAGTCTGTGTCCTACGTTTAGCTCAAAAGATTAAACCATGAGAAAACAGACAACATGCCAAAGTGGTTATGAGAACTTTTACAGTGACATTTCTTATCCATAATCCTTAGCACATAAAGGGAGCTGCTCCTCCTCCCTAGCCAGGCCTTTAGATGGCTGGCAGTGCATTTAGCTGTCCTGGAGCAAGATGTTCTTAAAGTTGCTACAGAGGGAATGAACAAAATGGTTCCTCTGAGCAGTTTTCCGGGCTTCAATAACTTGGTGTCATTATAAATCTTCTCACTGCCACTTTGAGGTTTCAGTGACCTCAGTGAAAAGTCTCCATCTCTCCTCATGGCTTTTGGTGGTGGTGATCAGCTGCACTCACAGCCAGGGAAATGCCAGAGCTGTGTATGCTGGCCTTTGGTTCTCTGTCTCTCAGGGAAGATGATCAAAGGCCCAGTGAATGGCTCCAGAGAGCTGTACCTCCCAGCATCAGCAAACCCTATCCAAAAAAGGAAGCTTTCTTGTTGCTTGTAGTGAGGTGGAGTCCCTTGAAGTGTTTTCCAGAAGCACGAAGGACGCAGCCTGAAGAACAGTCCAGCCAGACTGCAAAGCTGCCACAAATGTCCCTGGAGCCCAGGGAAAGTGCAGAGCAGGACAGCAGGAGCCATAACAGCCCTCCTTGTATATCAGTATCAGAAGTAACCACCACCACATCCCTTTTGGGTTGCCATCCTTCAAGAAGCAGAAAGATTAGGAAGAAGTAATATATTTCTAACAAAGATGTGCTGGAAGAAAAGTAACATCAATGAAGCAGATAGGAGTCTCAGAAAACTTTCCTCCCTTCCTCTCTGCCACTCCTACCAGAAATGAGCATCTTTCTATGCCATCGGGAACACTTCCTATGCTTAACCACAGTACCTCCTTCTAAGCTTCTCTCTGGCTCTGCCATAATCACACACTGTCCCCATGCTGCTCCGAGTTACTTCGTTTATGTTTAAAAAGAGCAGCCCTGCTCTGCACTGAATTAGAGCTCCATAGCGATAGAAACAGTAAGACTCCGACTTCATTTCTAGAAATAGTTGTGAGGAAGGGTTTGCTGGAAAAGAAAAGATGACCTCATAGCTCTGGTGATTGGATACACACTTGGACGGGGTATCAGCTTGTACCGCTGCACAGAGCTAAATCATTTCATCCAGCTTTTTCACAGGTGGCCACTTACACATTCCTTGTTTGACCTGAGCCCCAGGAGCCTGATGTGCAGAAGCACTAAGTGCTCACAGCTGTGGCTGAAATCAATGGGAGCTGGGAAGAAATAGTGCTCTATACTGAGAAATACTCTGTAGAGTCAAGCATTGAGGATGTCTCCGTAAGGATCTGATAGTTTGAGGTTACTTCTGTGCTGTGTCCCCACTTCCCCATCAGTCCCGTCATATCCAAGTGTAATGGAAATGAATAAAAGAGGGCTTTTAAAATGCCAAAGTGCTGTAGTCATGGGTGCAAAAGAGAAGTGGAAAAAAGAAATCCAGAAAAAAGGACTCAGAATGGACTTGAATATTATCCAGTAAATAAAGCATGCAATGGATCTAAACAACAAGGAGAGCAGTTGCTCATCCTCATCATGGGCAGCTCTGAGTCATATGGGGAGAAAACTGATTGTGTTTTTTTGAAACTGTATCATAATGCACATATATAGAGAAACCAAACTGAAATATGCAGGAACTATTTCTGACTTTTCCCAACCTCAGAAAGTTTGGTCTTACAAATTCAAATAACCTTTTATAAAATGAACATGTAGTGGTGGAGCAGGACTTTGCCACACTTACAGACATTGAAGTTAATAGCAGTTGTTTAGCCAGATCTCCTGGACAGCTGCTAAAACTTCTAGCTTTAACATTTTGAGAGAGCAAGGAAATACATCTCAACTGTCCACAGATGCATTGCAAAGAAGTTGTTCTGTGTTTTCAATTCAGACACAGTGGAAAGAAAAGAAAGGTGCCCATCAGGAGAGTGAGGGCAGCAAAGTGGTTTTTTAGCCAGGAGGTTGCAATTTAACTGCTATCAGAAAATTCATGCACAGCCTTCTGAAAACCAGAAGAGCAGCTGCACTAAAGGGATCTCAGTGCCAAAGCTCTGTCCTGCACTTGGTCTCTGCAGCAGAGCAGAGCCCTGTTGGTGCCTGACATGCCCTTTCTGCAGCCCAGTTCATGGATCAGTGTTACCATGAGACAGGATTCTTCCTCCAAGCTTCCAGAGCATAACCATCCTTGGAAAGCCTCTCCATTCAAGAAAAAACAAGGTAAGGAACTCCATCTTGGGTGGTTTTGAAGCAAAGAGTATGAGATTATTACTAATCAATGGTTAGAGAACAACAACTAGTGAAACAGCCCAGTGCTGTGCCTGGAGAGCATCAAACCCAAGTGTTCAGTCATTCTGCAGAGACTTGAACCTCAATGGTTAGGACATACAAGAGCTTACTCTACGTTCCTGTTTAGTAAAGATGTTTTCCTGTCCTCTCCTGGCAGGTGAATCTGGAACCTAGACCGACACGTGTCACACAGTTAATAAGGAGCTGAAGTAAATCTGAGCACCCTTATTTGTAGCATAACTGAGAGATGAGAGAGCCCACACATGCATGGTCTCCTGGCATGCCTTCATAACACATTTGTATACAATTCAGTTTGGCAAATTTTTTTGATTAAGCACTTGAGTTAAACCGTAGCCTTTCACAGGTACATGCATCTCATCTTAAATTACCATCAGTAAAAACTAAGTCAAGAGCAGGAAGACAGGCATATTTGTTCTAATTATTTCTGAGAACGCTCTGATTTAAAGTGGATGTTCATACTTAGCCAGCTCTGGTTAGCTTCCCAAAATCAGAATCCCAAAGCGCTTCATTATGAAAATGAGCCCCTCTGACCTCTGATTGTTGCATCCCCAGACAACTTCCATGATGTCAGTGCAAGGAAGTCTTCTGAAGTGCTCTCCTGGGAACCATTCCTCGATTGGTACTTTCCAAAGGAACTGCTCCTCTGAAGACCTAGGAGAAACTTGTCTTTGCTCTGTCCCTCACTCAGGATTAAGGAAGCTCTCTAAAGCACTGAGTGAAGCTCAAGAAGTTGGTTGGTCGCATTACTTGTCAATTACTTTTTAATGGATTGCTTTGTATGCAAAAATAAAATCCAGTATAAAACCCAAATGCAAACACACTCATTTTCTATGCTGGCAGAGAGATTTTCTCACGCTTCTGACAGCTGAGTGACCTACTTTTATTGCTCATGTCTCAGTGCCTCTGTGGTAAGAGGCACAACTGGGATACTAGCACTACTTAGTAAGGGGTTGTTGTCTGAAGGATAAATGGAGATGTAGAAAGAGAACATAATGTAGCAGGCTGGATGTGGCTCTGGGCACCTGTTCTGGTGGGTTGGCGACCCTGCACATAGCAGGGGGGTTGAAACTAGATGATCATTGTGGTCCTTTTCAACCCAGGCCATTCTATGATTCTAGGATTCGATGTTGCTAACAGTGACAAAAAAATGGGCAAGTCTGGATTCTGTCCTTAGTGAGCTCTCCTATCTCTCTCTCATATGCTCTCCTACTTGTAGGCAACTTTAATTCAGCCTTGTGAAGGATGGAGAGCCTGCATTCTTTGCTGGTAACTTAACTGCATTGACTTCTGTGGAGTTACGCCGGCAGTGAATTTGGATCTACGAGTGGAAAAGATGCTGCTTCCCCAGCATAAATATTATTAAAAGGATTACCAGGAAGGAATCCCCTCAGAAATGCACTGGAAACATGGTGCATCTACAAAGAGGATGTTAAACTTGGCAAAACAACCAACAGTAAATGCTTACTTGTGCCAGGCTTCATGCAACCAATTCCGAAAGACAAACAAAAGTCCCTTGGAATTGTTTTTCTCAGCTCTTTGGTTGCTTCTCAAGACAAGCAGTCTGTCTAACAAGAGCATGTGACAAGCTACATCCCACTCCCCTTGTTTCAAGAAAAATTCCAAGGCTGTTGAAATTCCCACAGGGTGCAGCTGAAGGCTTCTGCAGAATGAATGCAGACTCTGTGCCTGCTGCCGTGTGCGGTTACCATCAGTGTCATTGGGAGTGCTGCTGCTCTGACAATCAGCATTGGCTCTTAGGGTTATTTTTTTTGCTACAATAGAAAACAAAAAGAGCAGGTACAGCTCAGATAAAAGGCTTTCAAAACTTCAGTGCTTCTACAACATTTGTTTTGTGATAAGAGTTGCAAACTTCAGCCATTCAGGTGAAATGTGAACACTGACAAAATCTGTCTTGCAACATGACCTATAGCCAAAGAAAGAGAATTGTTTCTTTGTACCTGTATTTACCTTTTCTCCTTGAGAACCAGAGAATCCTTCAGGTACAACATTTTAAAGATATTCCTCCATCTATTTCAGGTGGTTTCAATTGCCAGTTTTGAATGCATATAAAAAGACTTTTTAGTAAGCTTTTGTAACTTGTCCTGGATAGTCGCTGTATACTGATTTTAAGATGCTGTGCACTGCACCACTGAAGCAACCTGCACAGCATTACATGTTTCTCACAGAGACTAGATTCATATCATCTACCACGCTGGTCTGTTTCTCAGCTCTTGGCACTCCGAGCACAGATTTTCCTCAGCTGTCACATACGTTGTCCTAGGCTTCATGATCTTTAAGGTTTCAGTTGTACACTAGTCCTCCCAGCATGATGGCTTTTATTTTCCTGCCACATTTTTCCTTTTCCCCACTTTTTTTCCATCCAGCTCTGAGAAGGGCATACAGCTTTGCAGGAAGACCATGACCAGTGAACCACCTCTATTGAGGCAGAGAGTTGGTCATTCTATAAACGCATTTCCTTGTGCTTTATTAACTCTTCCATATCATGATAACGATCTGAGTAGTAAGAAGCCTCTGTGGTGCACAAGCACGTCTGCTACAACAAGGAGGTGCCGGTGGAAGTGCTGTTTGTACACATGCAGTCTCAGCTTCTGGAGAGACACGCAGACTTCATTTCTCCTCTGTCTGCAGTACAAGTGAGGTGCATTCCAGATGAAGTCAAATAATCCCAGAAAATCCCCGAAATTTAGACTTGCTGGAGGAGTATTGGAACATCCCCAAAGGCAAGGAGAGG
Source organism: Pavo muticus (assembly GCA_016647715.1). Lineage (NCBI taxonomy): Eukaryota > Metazoa > Chordata > Aves > Galliformes > Phasianidae > Pavo > Pavo muticus. The sequence continues at coordinate 7,705,597 of JACDJE010000064.1, forward strand.
GATTTTGCAATGCATTCCAATTCTCATATGAAAATGATTTTGGGGAAATACATACAATGCAAACCACTCTGTGAGTCTTCCAGCAAAGAATTCCTTCAGCTTTACATTTCTTAGGGGAAAAAAAAAAAAAGATTTCAAAAACTAGCAAAGCATTATAATCTCATTTCGGGGTTATTTGTTCTGACTGGTTTTGATGAACTAACAGGTGAGGTAAATGATGTGGTCTGTTACAAGTACGTGACAGGGTATTGGCTTCCATGTTTCCGTAAGCCTGAATTCATGTCTCTTTCTTCTCTCACCACGTGTCTCTATTTAGATAGCTAAGTAAGTATCAACTGTCTTGGTCGTCCCCCTAGAAATAGCAGAATAAATCAGGAATCATCCTAGTGAAATCACCAAACAAAGCCAGTTTAAATAGAGAACCAGGTCCCGAAAAACAGCGGTAAGATTTGAATTTATCAGAGGACAAACACAAAGGGCATGGGATGTACCACTGGATCAGAGGTTTCTGAAAGCTTCTCTTTGATTCAAGTAATTAATACACAGAAAAAATTAGATCCCAAGTTTTTCATTGAAAAAGTAGTTATTTGGCCTCACAAGAATCTTCCTGTCAAACTAGAGAGCTCTGTATGCACACTGATATGATGTGAGATGTTTTTAATGAATTTCTTACAGGAAAACAACATCTGAATGCTCAAGTGAGCCAGCAATTGTTTGGTGGCCTTTTCAAAATTAGCTGTTGGTTTCACCCCATCTTCTAAGTAGATACATATCTACGTTAAGCGTGTGCAAAGTATTCATACAGAACTGGGCGTAGGCTCATAACTCCAGGATTTTTCATTTTGGTTGTGATTTTGAAAACCAGGCCAGTTTGGCATAAACAATCTCTTCAGTATAAAATGGGTTTAGCAGAGATGGATTTCTTTTACAGAAAATCCTGTGACTCACACAGGGCAGCAAAGCAACTTTCAGAACTGGGCTCACTGGGCTTTGTTCATAAAGTACAAGGAAGGTGGACTCATTAAGCAGCATCTGGGAGATACCTAGAGCTAAATAATGACCTGCTTCCCAGGTTCAGATACATCTTTCTGCCAAGTGCTTTGTCTACAATAATCCTTCCTATGTGAGGAAGGACAAGAAGATGGAGTTTGTTAGTTTCTAATCTATTGTTTGTTTCATTCCTTCCTGCACGCTAAATCATGAAGTCTTGATCTATTTTGTACTGAAAGGAGAAAATTTAGTGGCTTTAATCTCACTTCTGTCCTCACATTTCATTTATCTATTTTTGTAGTCTGAAAGTCGCAGTGCTCACACTCAGGACAGTGCCTGAGACAGGAGGGAGCTGCTCTGCAGTGGAGGAACAAGGGAATTTTTACTTTCTTTCTACATAAGGCCGTTCCACTCTGAAGATATTTATAGCTCTTTGATTACACAAACAAGGGAGCGAGGGTGAGATGTTGCCTGCTGGTTAGAAATCTGACCTTGATTGCACTGTCCAGCCCATGGACAATTCCATTTAAGAGAACAATACAAAGAAGAGCAGCAGCTCTTTTTCATTGGGAAAGATCTTCTTTCAAGATGCTGAAGGGGGTGAGATGTAAAACGGTGTCCTCAGTGTTTCCTTACTTACTGGAGGTGACAGCTCTCTGCTTAGAGCTTTTTTCCCCTCTTCTGATTTTTGAAGTGTCAGAGACTTTCCATGCAGTGCTCATACAGAACAACAGCAGCACTTAATTCTGCACTCCCAAATCCCTCCTGAAACTTGGGCAGTGGTAGAAGTGACTTAAGATGATACAGCTGGCAGAAACAAGGGAGAAGCAAAGGTGAGCTGCCTTTAAAGTGTAAACGGAGTCCTTATGATGTAACCAGAAGTCTGCTCTGGCTCCTGAACCTCAAGAAACACTTCATCCTCATATTGCTGAGACATGACACACATTAACCAAAGCTTCATTTAATCAGCTTAGAAACCTGAATAAGGCTAAAAGCAAAAACAGCTCCCAGCAGTTCACTGCTAAGAGTTGTTCTTTCTAAGAAAATCAAAGAAAGAAAGTAATTCCCAAATACCCTATCATTTCACAAGGATTTATGAAACACTTTGAAAGGTACACTTCTCAGTCATATGCATACTACAGTTAGTCCCCTTATTTGACTGGGATTTTCTGTACAATATTCTAGGTCATTCAGATTTTATCTTCAATACATCTGTCTCCTGTTCACATGCATTTTAGCAGCATGCATCTGAGAGTGATCAGCTGGGCCATCAGTTCTGCTTCCTTGCTACTACAGACTGATGGAGACTTTCGTAAATTTGTGTCCAGGGGCATGCTGGTGTAGATCCCCAAATCCTTTCATGGTTCTCTGTCAGGGCACAGTAGTGTCATCTGCGTGCAACGGGGCCAGCCGAGAGCCCCAGTCAAGTTCAGAGTGATGTAGCAGGTCTGAGGCCCAGCCAGAAGCAAGCACAAATTGGTGAGTCAGTGCTTGGTTCATTGATGGCAGCAATGATGGGTCGGACATGGCCCAGTGATCACAGACAAGTCCACAGCAATAATGCCAAGCCAGCGAGTGAATTTGTGGGCCAGGGTGCAGATCAGTGGGGCTCATGCTTCAGCATAGCTGTGGCTGAGCTGGAGGCCAGCAGTTCTACAGCACTGACCAGCCTTGCCTGTGGCCTCTGCCATGTCCATGGACAGAGAGGACCATTCATAACCCAGCCCTGGGACTAAACTATCATGCTGTGCTAGCTGTGTTGGAGGGCTTGAGACAGAGCTGGTCAGCAGAGCACAGCTGCAAGCTGCCTGCAGCCCTTGAGGCAACGCAGGCCCAGGTTTTGGATAGTTTAGGCCAAGAGCAGGACAGGTCACAAAGCCTGCTGAGTATGGGCTGTAGTGTTGCTGAGTTACTCTGCGTAGTAAGCAGGTTACAGTCTGCCTCTTCTGTGGACTTCCCATGGTCAGTGGCTCTGAGGCATCCTGCCTGCTCCTGCTGCAGCACAGCTGCTCTGTGGGGCAGTGGAAGAAAAGTGAGAAAAGTGAGGCTCAGAACATGAAAGGAACACCACGGCGAAGCTTTTAACAGCTACTGTGAAAAATAACCTAAAGTTCTTTCAGGGTTAGTATATCAATTATATGTTACCATACATTTCATACACTAAATGCAACATAAGCTTTCACAATATGCCAGACCAGGATTCAACTATCCACATCTGCACAAGATCACGCTTCCTCAGCAGTGACAAGAGAAGGCCATGAGTATGTGCTGAAGAGCAAAGGTGACTGCAATGGGTTTTGTTTACAAAACAGCCCATGGAAGTAGCGTAACCAAGTCCCACTGAATCCTCATGGAATTTACATGCCTAATTCCCTTATGCTTTTTTGAGGACGCCAAACATTAACAAATTATGTGAGATGACAGCAGAGGCATTCTTAACCAGTGAGCACACCCACTATGTTTTTCCGCTCTCCCCAGTCATTTCGTCTAGGAAGATACCCACGCTGTAATCCACGCACGGATCTCCCTTCAGAGTGACATACCTCATTATAACTTTGTGCTCTTAAAAGCTCCCAGATGAGCATTTAGATAATTTAACACTGATTTCTAAAACAACATAGCCAGACCACAGACATGGGACATTCGTAACTAGGGCTTACAGAGAGCAAATCTGAAGATGATTGGAAGGATGCTGGCTCAGACTGTCACTCATCATCCCCCAACCTCTGTGACAAGCTGGTACTTTTCCTTACTGCTACAGCACTCCATGAACGTATTCCTTACTTTCAAGGGGTCGGTTTAATGATTAATCAAGAACAACTGAGCATACACCGAGGAATCATTATCTCATCCTTAGTTTTCACGCTGGCTGAGCACAGCCGTTCCACTTATGTCACTATAAAAGGCAGGACTTTCCAGGATAAGGAAAGAGAAGATGTCACTGCTGCAAATATAAAGAGTGGCCCACTGTGTTATGACAACTTTGAGAAATCACTCCTGCAGATTTGCCTATGGTTACAGCATTTCCCAACGCTGTGTATTTTTGGAAGCTCGCTGCTGCTGCCCCTTCTCACTCCCAATGTGTCTGCACAGCTCCTCCTGAAGCCACACAACATGGCTAAAAATGTCCTTACACCAAAACAAGGCATTTTTAGGCGAGCTCACTTTAGTGCTCTAGTTCAGAACCACACGTGGACAGCTGTGTCAGTGCTACTGAGGGCAAGTTGAGTGCAGCACGCCATTTGAAACCTCTTCAATGAGCTTTGCTGCCAGAGATGACATCTGATTGTTTCGTTTCTAAAAATGAACGGGCCCCATCTTTCTGCTCTGATGTCTGCTTATTGTTCGTTGAAAATGTCAAGTAAACGAACTTTCTATTGGAAAAAAGCACACATACAGTGTGAAAAGTTGCAGTGCTGACGAATCCTGGACCTTGCAGTCTGCAGAAGCCCTGCATGTTCGGTAAGCTGACTTTTTAAAACGTCAAGTGCTGCTCTGGATTAGTTTAATATATTGGGTTTATATTTGAAAACCTAGAAAAGAGGATTAAAAAACAAGTATTAAACATTAAAAAATTTCAGGGGGAGGGGAGAGTGGGTGGCCTGCTCTTTCAATCTGACTTTTGTCCACAAAGTCCACAATTTATTCTGCAGTACCTGACAGCATGGGATGGCTTACAAGCACTCCTACAACAGGCCAAGTTCTTTTGTTACACTCAAGTTCCAGTCAGACTTGGATGTGCCTTTAAGGGAGCACTCTGTTAACCCATTTAACCCAGAGGAGTTTGTTTTTTTGTGACACTAAGGCGCATTCAGCACTTTTACAGTCTCATCTTGGCTCTGTTACTAACCTGACCTTGTGCACATAAGGACTCCACATATCAGATGACGGATGGTCCGCAGGCCTTGTCAGACCTTATGCATCCTTCACAACCAATTATTTCTGAAGTGCTGTTAGCCAGCAAACTCAAACAATCTTTTTCCCAAGCTGCCCTTTCACCCATGGCCTTGGCAAACTTTAAGTGCAGAGCAATCTGCAAGCCTCTCCAGTTCAACTGACACGTTCCAAATGGATATTCAAGAAGAAACTGTTTATTTCAGTTTGAGAACTCCCTTCTCCTGGATCTTTTTCTAATAGAATTTGTGGTGCCCAGATGGTTTCTAAATTGAAACGGATTTCCTCTCCCTGCTCTGTCTCCCTTTAATTCTTCCCTCCTTTTGAAGACACTGAGACTGAGAGCGTTGCAATTGATAGCTAAGACGAGGAGGCTGCAGTCTCATAGATGGAAATGAGTGTGAGCCAAGAGACCCACTTTACTTGTTCTGGGAGACCGGCCTCTGCAGCAAGACACCAGGAGGATGCCAAACAGTGAGGTCAGCAGTTGTACAGACCCCTTTGGTTTGGGGCTGTGCTCAACATATCAGACATTACCAGTAGGTTTCTTTGATGGTTCTTCAGAAGTGGGCCAAGTGGTGCTTACTGTGCTATCCAGATACATCTTTCTGACCGGATTGCCATGCTGCTTCTCACCTAGAAAACTACCGCTATTATTACAGCTCCCTCCCCCCCCCCCCAATGAAGTTCATTTTTTACAAATATTCTGAATAAATGATAGTTCTTTTCAGTTCTGGATTCCAAGAGCCATAGGTGCTCCACTTACACCTAAAACACTGCATTTTTATTCCCAAAGTACTTTTGTCGGGGTAAGAAGTATTAACCTACTTGGCAGATAATCACAGAATACATTCCTGATCTGCAGCTTGTGCTTGCACAAGTGACAGCCTGAATCAGGAATTTAACACTGCTCCTGGGCTGCTGCCTAGCATCCCTCCCATTCAGCTGCGTTCTGTTGTTGTTGCTCTGCTGAAATGGAATGTCTCCTGTTTGTTTCTAAGAACTCTAATCTTAGGGATTAAAAGAAATGAAGTCTGACCTTTCTTTATCCATGTTAAAACATCATTACTGACCACTGGAACTTCTGAAAGCCACGCTGGAAAATCTGCCTTTTCTAAAGATGTGAGAGGAACTTGTCAGATGGATAAAGGCTCCTTAGCTGCAGAAGACCTCTGAAATAATAAGGAAAATTTTTAAAGGAAGGCAAATATGCAGTCCTACTCTGAGATCAACCAGTCAGAAGAGGACACCAATCAGCTCACATTTGTAACATCAAGATAAGCAGGAAGAAATCTGCATCCTCCAGATTTTTCTGAAGGGTTAAGCCTGGGTGAAAACTGGGCAATACTCTCGTAGAAGATGAGCTTGCATGGAATCTTTGGTACTCACAGATCAAAGTTCCAGCTAAGTTCCCAGCTGTTTCTAACTGGTCAGAGTAGAGTAGTTGTCAAAGACACAACCATGACTTTATTATTTGCTTTACAGCAGATCAGCCGTAGTCTTGATCACATGTAGAGGCATGTCAGGTTTAGGACTGAATAGAGATTCTGTGTTAAGGTACAAACTCAGCAGCGTTGCTTTTTCCCAGGAGGCACAGACTGCCTGCTCGGAGCTGGGGTACCACTATCAGAGCTTCCACAGTGCTAGCGTCTGTTCATCTCTGCTTTTGCAACACACAGCAGGTTGCTTTTCTGGCATAGAAGTGGTGCAAGACGATGGAGAATTGGGAAGAGTATGAATTTGTGAACCAAAGGAATGTCTTATTAGAGGATAATAAGCCGCTGAGCACATTCTTCCATTCCTCTGGCCAATTTAATTTTGAAACATTAAACATTATTGGCAGACACAAAAAGACAGTCTAGGTAAATACTATAGCTTATGCTTCATTTAATTAACTGCCTGAAGTACCACACATGAAGCAGATTATTCTTCTGAGTCCTGACTGAAGCAAGATTAAGGGAATATTTTTAACATTACCATAATCTAATATGTGAACAAATGAACAGATACTGCATTCAGGAGAGCTGTAACGAAATAATGGTACTGCTGATGGGAGGTAGGCTGGATAAATGCCAACATGTTCACTGCCCTGAAAACAGAAGACTAGAAAACACACATATGGAATTAAACTAACGATTTGTTTGTCCCAGAGGCAGGTATCAGTAGAAGGAGCCCCTAGAAGGCACAAATAACGAATGCACTGTCTGTAAGGGAAGTGTTTATTTCTCTTTCTAGAAGGAGACAACTTCATAAAAGAGAGCTTGAGAATTTGATATTCCTCCCAGCATTTTGAGAAGCTTATTGGTGCTCCCCAGGGACCGTCTGTCTGCAAGTGAGGGCAGCAGGCGTTCCTATGGGCAGCTGCATGTGTAAGAGTGTATGAGCAGAGGTCCAGACTGGCAAACCTGAGAAACTGATGACATGAAGCATGTGCTGAAAAGCAGAGCAGTCTAGCAAAAAGCATGGCTGGAGGGGGATGGGAATAAGGTGACTCAATAGAAAGGCTGCAGCCGAGAAGACAAATCTTCAGAAAGCACAGAAGAAAAATGTAGTGAGGTACTGAATAACAAGAGGAGTTTTTATACAGTGCCACATGTCCTTCCCAAGTGCAGTACACTGGCTAGCTCAGTACAGCTGTGTCACTCAGCCCTAGAGAAGAAAAATAATGCAAGTGGAATGATATTCTCATTTGGCAACCTCCTGCTGGCAAGCATCCTAGTGGGCAAGCATCTTTGCATGCCACTGCAGTATTCCATACAGATACCCAGCATCTGGCTTTACCTCATAAACCTCAAAGTTACCCCAAAACATAACACAAATCCAGCCTCAGGGAATTCTCCTGTAGTCCCATAGGCTGCGTCCATACTGGAAGATACAGCAGGCTAAGTGCAGGGCTCAAGCACTGGCGGCTACAGTCAGCAGCATGCCACTGTTGGCTGTCTCTCAGGCACCATTTTGACCTATGCCAACGAGCAGTCTGCAGGGCAACACCCAGACACAGCTCTGTGAAAAAAAAGTTCCAGGACCTATTTGGTAATGTAGGCAAGAAAGCATCATACAGGATTCCCTACCTTACACTGCTCCAGGAGACTTGGCACCATCTGGAACTGCCAGTATGCATTCATGGCACAGCGCAAGGCATTCAGCATCTTTGTGCTCTTACTAAGAAAACAGCATTTTGATGGGCTGCAACACAGTTCTCACATCACTTCCAGCATCTTGAACTGAAAAAAAGCACAGAAAACCCAATAACTGTGTGTTGGAGTGATACACACAATGCAAAACTGAGCTGTACTGTGTGAATGTAGCCAGTCTGTGGCTGCTGGCACCTGGAGCATTGAGCTGTCCATGATTTATTTAGAAAAGAAGAACAGGCTTTAAATCCGTAAGTTACACTGATAAAGGGCATGTCCTGAACCCACAGCCTTGTGGCACAGCAAGGCTTTCAGGATTCCAAAACCAACAGACAGGATTTTGTCCATGTGTCCAGCCCCCGTGCTGCAATCCCATAGCACTTCCCAGTATTTCAGTCAAAGGGAAAAAGAGTCCTAATTTCTCTCTCTGTTCAAGCAACTTCCTAGAAGGAAACAAACGTGCCCATCAGCAGGTTTCATGCCTGAGGTGCCTGCAAGGAAGGGTTTCTGACATGTCTGCTTCATGGCAACTTACTACATTTACACTGGTGGGATGCTTTCACACATGAAAATGTGCCCAGAACATCCAACAGCCCATTGCTGTCAACAGAGTTCCTAATACAGACATATGACCAGCATCACCCCAAATAGATACATCACAACCTCATGTGATGCCCCTGAAAACACATTAGGAACAGTTTAATGCATTAACAGGGGGAGCAACGTTCTTTATGCATGTAAGATAGACACTAGAAAACCAGCATGTATGTGGGATGAAAAAAGAGAAGGGAATAAAAGAACTCTTTGAATGGCTATGAACCCACTAATAACTGCAGTATTCATTCACAGGAAAGAGTAGTTATGATATCAGAAACCACAAAGACATCTGCTTATTTTAGTGTTAGAGGAGATCCTCCCCAGGGGACATGGAGCATCCTGCAAGGGCTCCCAGCACAACCTCAGCAGAAGCGCGGGCGGCAGCAGGTCACGCTCAGCCACGAGACTGCAGATGTGAATCAAGCTGCAGGGAGCCCTGCTCAGCAGCTCCCTGTCACCAGTGTCACCCTGCCAGCACCAGGCCCACCATGCACGGGGACACCCCCAGGCTCTGTGCAGACCAGGCTGTGAGCACAGTAGCTGATGCCAGAAGCTCTGTTGCTTGTGTTAAATGAGGACAAGCGAGTGCTCGTTGTAGATTATCCTTTTGTTGTTGCCTATCCTGTTGTTGTCTTTTCAAGGTGTTTTTCTTGCTGGTTATTCTCCATACCTTCATGTCCACTTACAAGGAAAAAGTAATTCGCCTCCAGTGATCACTTTAGATCTGGGACTTGTAGCCTGCCAGATGCCAAGGAGAGTCATTGTGGGTCCCTTCCAACACAGGATATTCTATGACTCAATGATACATAGTGCAAAAAATATTATATGATATTATGGGATGGAGGCATGTAAAGAAAAATAAGATGACAGACTGCTTTGCAGGGAAGCAAGAACTTCTTTACTGTCAGGGTGACAGAGCAGTGGAACAGGCTGCTCAGAGAGTCTCCTTCTCTGGAGATATTCAAGACCTGTCTGGATGCTTTTCTGTGTAACCTATTGTAGGGAACCAGCTTTAGCAGGGGGGACTCGATGATCTCTAGAGGTCCCTTCCAACCCCCGCAGTTCTGTGACTTTGTGATCCTGCTGCACGTTGGCCCGTGGCGGTCATTACTACTGGTACCCCCATCGAGCTGTGCTGTACCGTAGTCTGAAGTACTGAGCTGCATTTAGTTATTAGATGGGATCTGGTGAGCTTGGGTGTGACTTCACAGCATATGGTAAAAGTTAACATCCACATGCTCTGGTCTGCTCACTCCCCAAGCACAAAGCGGGCACTTACCCCAGTGCAGCATATGTTCTGACAGGCTGCTCCATGAACGAACTCAGCCCACAACCTACAACAGAAGTTGGTGCAAGATCTTCCTTCTGATCACAGAACTCCTGTTAAAGCCCTCACATTTGCAACCGATCACAGATATCTTAACTAACAGCTGGAAACAGTAGGGTTTCAAATCCTTGGGTTTTAGGCAGAGCGTCAAGCCCTTAAACACAAATCTGTGCTGGCAGTGAATGGTTTTTATGGGCATGTGGCCAGCTGAGGTGAAATCCATGCAGTCCTGAATGCACAAAGCTTGCACAGCATGGGGACACTGACTACAAGCCACGGTTGGAAAGCTGTTTCTGTATATAGGATATTACAGAAACATCTCTTCCACGATCCCAAAGAAAACAGCTTTATGAGAGAGCAGCTGGTAGCAACATACATCACTGCTCCTCCTTCACCCTCAGCATTCCAGAGTAACTGCTGCCATGCCTGTGCTGCAAGGCTGAGTGGTGCAACCCCATCGGCTGCTGCTCTGGGTACCAGCACAGCTCTGCAGAGGGGCAGTAGATGGAAAAGGAAAAGATTTTAAGTAGGTTTTGCTACGCTATTTAAAAGGACAGAAGAAAAGCTACACTTCAGCTGTTGCTGTTTTGCTGTGTGTTTTCATGTCACAAAACGCTGAAGCAAAATCTATTAAAAGGAATAAAATATGGTGGTTCTTTGTTCTCTGAATATTGTTAAAGTTGATTTATTTGGGAAGAAGAGACAAAGAAATAGAGAACACCACACAACAGATGCTGGCCTGGTTGGTTAGTACACTCTCATACTGTAGCTATGAGTACGGTACAGGAAAGTCTAATTTCCAGGCTAAGTTAATTAACTTTTGATGTATCCCCAGGGCAAGCGAAAGCAGAATGAGGCTCACCATTAATATAAACTATATCTGTTGAGGTTGTTAATCTGATGTATTCTGGAAGCACACTTATTCTCATTAGAGAGAATACACACACCACGTACAGCTGTGATGAGATGTGCAAGGTTAAGGTTTCCAAAAATTTCCTGATTTCTAAGGATAGTTTTTTCATGTAGATGCCTGCAGGTTCTTAAATGCTACGCTTGTATTAATTTATCCTTGTCTAGGGGCTGCCAACCCCCTTCAGTCTGGTGCTGCCCGGCTCCCTGCTATCCTAAGACTATCAAGACAACCTCTGGACTCAGGAAAAATGACAATTTTTATTTCTAGGTCGGCAGAAACACATCCCAGGAGTATGAAAAGAATAAGACTGGTCACCCACGCCCCAAACAACAGGTGGAAGTGTTTTATTTCAGCTGGGGTAATTAAGGCAAGTCCAAAACTGCTCTCCACTGGGCTGAGAGTGCTCAGTATGCTTCTGTGTCATGAGAGATGCAGCAATAGTTTTGTTTGCTGAAATAAACTGTGAGGTCAAACTCCTCACTGAATCCATGGATCTGTGATAGATGAGCTGCTAGGACAGCACTGGCCTCTGACAACAAATGACTTACCAGCAGCACATCATTAACAGTCAAGTGGAAGCCACCGTGGACCTTATCAGTCCATTGCATTACAACTTCCCAAGAAGAGCAACTTGTTATTTTAGAGTCTCAAGTCACCTAAATAAAGGTATGCATGTCAGAAGCATTCAGATATGGGATTATGTCACATCATTTTTTAGAGGCGCCGTCAACAAGTTGAACTTACTTTCATTAATAAAAACCATCAGATGTCTTATGAAGGTTAACAAGTATTTTCTTGCAGGGCCAAAAGTCGTGTTAACTGGAGGAACACGTGTATCCTGGGAATAAAGGCTGCTTTGAGCTTACTGGTAAAAAAAGTCAGAAGAAAAAAATTGATGATAAGGAGTCGGATAAGAAAGAGCATGAGAAGGAGACAGTGTAGAGGGGGGAAGAACAGCAAGGCAGTGTCCCTGCAGAAACTTTACAGGGGGATTTAACTACCAGAAGATGTGAATCGGATGCTCACAAGCATAAATGAGCACAGCTCCCCTGACTTCAGAACTCCTGATGTAGTGGGTGGGTCTAATAAATGAAAATGAGGTGAAAATACTTGAAACTCTGGCTCCACACACATCAGTAGAATTTTTTACATTGCCTTTTCACTTGAAAGTTTCTTGTATTTACATTCAACAATAGAGAGGGGAAATTGGCAGCAGAATGTGTGATCTGAGTGTCCTATAGCCAGATAGGAATCATCTGCTTCCTCTACACCTTTGGCAGGGGAGCATGTTCCAAGCAGAGAGGGTGCGATGGAATACAGCCACAGAGCAGAACATGCAGACATGGTTTAAGCAGGTAACAGATCATCTGGGACTTGTCAAAGCTATTGCCACCTAGAGCACAATAAACATCTTCTGCAGAGGCTGTGCAGAACACTGCTCTATAAAGAAGCAGAGGCAACCTCAGGGATACCTCTATCAAGTGTGAAAACAGCACAGATATTGCAAAGAAAACATAGTGAAAATGATTTCAGTTGTTGAACATATATTCAGGAGACCAGGCAGGACACTGTGGCTGTGACTATTACAGCTTTTCAGCTTGGATACCACTAATTGGCTTACAGCTAAGTTAATTACATCTGTCTGTTCACGATGCAGTCGAATCTCCCAGCTGCCATGTCACACCACCAAAATTACACTGACTTCCAAGCAGAAGAATGGCTTAAAAAGCTTTGGCTGCAAAACTGTCCCTCCGCATTGAAAATGGGCTTAATTAAAAGAATGGAATGAAAAGCACTGAACAAGAACGTAGTAAACAAGTGAGAGCACACAGTGGTTTTGTCAGAGCGATGCGAAGCAACTCGGAGCGAGTGCTAAGCAGGGCTCACATTCTATGCAAGAGCATAAGGAACCAGAAAAAGATGTATGACTTTCTGCAGACACACGATGAAACGTTTCCTTTTATTGGCTGCCAGCTTTGCTAACTCCCCAGAGGCACTTCTTTGGTAACCTGGCCTGATCAAATGCTTCCCAGCATAAAACAGCACCTCTCTGGGCAGACAGATCATCCAAGCACAAAGTGAGGATAATGCCTCCCAGAACTACCAAGAGCCCAAAAATGTTAATGATTGTTTATAACGCTACAGTGAAAGGGAATGCAAAGGAAGGGATCTGCAGGCAACTCTCCCACTTTCCATTCCTCGTGAACTTTCTCAGAGATGCATCCTGTCTCATTCACCTCACAGCACTCAGCTTTGTAAGTTGGTGCAGAGGTCCATGCAGAGGTTATGCAGAGGTTGCTCAGGATGCTGCCCTAAAAAAGCAAAGCCCATTCTGCTTCCAGATAAGCAATACCACATATCACAACAGGAGTACTGTGAGTGACCACTCTATCAGATTTAATCAAGAACTCCAGGCTAGCCCACAGCAGCAGCGAGGAAGGCTCCCAGCTGCAGACACCAAGCTTGGCACGTCAGGCTTTGTTACAAAATCTTTCTGTGCCGAGGTGGTATCTGTGGGAAATAGCTTCATTTCCAAGCTGTATCCAGGGATTACTGGAGAGAATTCAAGGGCAAGAAAGGAATAGAGAGATGGGATAAGAAAAGAGGTTGGCAGGTAGCTTTATGTTGAAGGTGCATTTTGATGTGGCTTAACAAACTGCAATATCAGTAGGCAAAAAGTCCCTTAAACATTACATTTTCCCTCAAGATTCAAGTGAGCCTTCGTGCTGGCCACTTCACTTCATCCCTTCCCCCAGTTCCCAAGTGGAAACGTCAGCTCCAACTACGTACACTCCCTCACTTAAACTTTCCTATGACACTGCCCGGGTAACATTCAAATTTCCATTCCATCAATTCAAAGAACAACAATCCCCAACTTTGGATGCACTGGAAAAAGGGATTAAAACTGTGTGCTGCTTACATGTCTCCAAGCTTTGTCTAAAACAAAGGGATAGGTTCCATGCATGATTCTGATGTGCTTAAAATCTAAGCTATAACGTAGCAGGCTCAAAGATGATTGGGATATTTAACTACTATCATATCGCTGCCCTCACATACTGCACTCCTTTCTGCACCATTTGCAGCAGAAATGGTCTGAAACAGAGTCCAAGAAAGATAGATACATACCAGTAGCATATTCATGGGATTTATGCTGTTTCAGGTAGTTACTGAGCCATTACTCAGCAGCCAGAACAACCTGTAGCCACTGCTGGAAGACTTTTACTGGGACTGGTTTAACAGGTACACTGTAACATCCAATCTCCAGGTTAGGCTTAGTACTGCTGAATCTAAAACATGCAGTCTTCACAACAGTGGAAATGCTAGTGTTACTTGCAAGCCTGGCAGGAAATAGAAAAGCCAAACTCAGCTAGGTTTACAATCTTATACGGACAATGGTGCCCTATGCTCTTTCTTTGCTGAATTCTGGCTCCTTCTGGACTTCCTCACAGCTGGGATGAACAGACACCTACTGGATCTTGCTCCTTTGATCTGCACTTTCCTGTGTCTCACTGTCATTTTGTCTCATGTCGAGGCAGAGAAAAAAGAAGGGAACTGGAAACTTCCTCACATTTCTTGCAACCTCCTCCTTTCTCAGCTCCCTTCCCCTCCGTTAGCACAAGGCTAAGTTCTCCCCAGGACTGAGTTTGGATCTGTGAGGAGCTGTGCAGAGCTGGGAAGCAGACATCATCACAGACAGGTTGTGCTACAGGAAGAAAAACATTGAGCAAAGAGCAAGCTGACAGCGTGTACCTGGCAGGTCGCTGTGCCTGGTGGAGTTTCCTCTGCTTTGCTGAGATACAGAACTCCAAAACCCTACGGAAATCAGCACAGCTTGTGGTGTGGATACTGCCACAGAGAACATACTTCTCAGTGCTATTCCAGGTCAGGTCTGCCATCAAGGAGCTGCTTCTCACTGCAGGCACACAATACTGATACTCAACTATTACTTTTTTGCCCAGCCCCTGCTGTAGTCCTCTTCCTTCACATCTGTGGTCTTATCTGGAACCATGCGCTTGAACCATGCTGTGATAAAAAAGTTAACATAATAAGTAACTGGCAAACCCACATTGCTGGCAACATCTGGTGAGTGAGTCATTCCTGCTATAGGAGCCATTTCCTTTAAAGTGGAAAGAAAGGATATAATACAGAAATAAGCAACCAGCTGTTGAACTTTCCATAAATAATATTTCCTCCTCATTTTCTATCACCAACTGACTTGAACTCCTTGCTCTCTCCCCTGCCATCTATGTTCCCAGCTCCTGGTTCTAGCAATTTGTCAATGAACTGCAAAAGGAACAGCATGAGTCATCCTGAGCCCAGACAAACAGTAGCCCATGGGGAACAGTCTCCCACTCCAGAGGGAGAGATTTTATTCCTTGGCTTTAAAATCTCCATGCAATTAGAACAGGAAAGGGGAAAAAAAAAGCTGTTCCAAACATGATGTCAGTGTTTCCACTACTTCATAGGGAAACCATGTCCCTTTCCTATTTTAAAGATGAAATATTAGTGCTGATTTTCCTGCCAGTCGTGTGTGCGCGAGGAAAAGGGAGGGAAGAGGGAGAAGGATTTGCTGGATTCTTTTACCTAACTATGAAAATATCAAGAGCCTGCATCAGCTGAGAAGTGGGAAGCAGCTGGGTTGTATCTGCAGGGAACGCAGCAGCCAAGCAAACTCTACGATGGAAAGCTCCCTGCACTGAAGAAAGCCTGAGAAAGCCCAACCTTCACAGCCCTCTCACTTCTACAGTGTTACATGAAAAGAGTCCATATTCAGAAATTAGTCAAGGGTTAGAAAGAAGAAAGTGATGTAGGTGCAGAATGACTATCTGGCTATGCAGCACTAAGAATACAACTATTCTGACTGATTAAACTGGGCAGAAGAAGCCAAAGACTGAATGTAGGGGATCCAACAGGTCCATAGACACGCCAACACCAAATATTGTCTTCTCAGTCTGAGGTTGTTGATTATTTGTCCTTTTATTTCCAGGGAGAAAGTGGTTATCACCTTTGAGAACATTTTCTATCACTCTTTTACTTTTGTAATAAAGAGAGCGCAATGCTTAAATCCCTGTCTGCAGCTCTTCCCTCCCATCATGTGAAGCTCCACAAGGAATGTGGTTTTTGTTTACAGAGGTAAGGAATTAAATACAGCTTGACCTTGTCTGCCCTATTCCATTAAATACCATCCGTCAGACGTTAGAAGCAAAGAACAGAGGAGGGCTACGGTCCCCAAACACATCAAATATCATTTCTGCACTTCCTGCTTTCCCTCATTTTGATATTGACTTTGCTTCTTTCAGCACAAACAATGCTCGGCGGTCCTCTCACTTTTCAACATGGCTTCTGAAATCAGAGATCACATCTGCCTCCCAGGGCAGCAGCCGCGGCACCCTGCCACTCCAGGAGGAACTGCAACGTACGATTTTGACTTTATTACACTATAAATGATGAAGTCATGGAGAACTGTCAGAGAATGAGACATATGTCCTCGCAATGTAATCCTGCCCTCACAGTTATCCCCGGGGACGCTGCTGCAGGAAAAGACTTGGGAAGAGGGGAAAACGGCTTTCCCATCGACAGCTGAACTCAGACAGTACCTGTGGCTCAATCTCTGGCTGAATCAGCGTTCTTTTGTGGTTACAGTGAAGTAACCCTGGCAAAGGAAAAGCCATTTGCTCAGAAAATGTAATCAGACACAATACGATCCATCGTCCTCTGCTTGCTTTATATTAAGGAAAATCAAAACCAGCTTATAGCAAAAGGCTGAAGACTAGACATTCTGTTCACGCTGAACACGTAGCTATCGTCATCGCTCCAAAAATGTAACGGCCACAAGGAGAAGGGCACAGTAACTGGAAAATATTTCAGTTCTGTTGTGCACTGTCAATAAGGAAGGAAAGGATGTGTCTGCACAACGTGGTACTTCCACCATGCAGAGATCCATGGCAGTCAGCTTTGCCAGGCTAACCCTGTCTGTAGGAAGAGTCATGTTAAGACAGCTCTCCTTATATAGCACAGCATAGCTCAAAAAAGAATGCTTTCTAGCAGAACTGTCAGAAATACCATTAAAAGCATAAAACTGAACGGGAAAAGCAAGAGGACTCACTGGCAATTGAACAGCAGTGTTGGTGTGTGGAACAAGAGAGCTCTTCCAGGAGCATAGTGGAAGTGGGAAGAAGAGGAAAATGAAGAAAAAGAAAAGAAAGAACAGAGCCCGAGGTCTAGGAGAGTAATAAAAAGGAGACACGGGGCAGACGATGGAAATATTTATGAATTCCAAACATCTGAACTTCTGTTTTCACCCGTAAACCAATGAGAAGAAATCGAAGCTCATTCACCTCCTTGTGTTCACCACCATGTCTCAAATTATCTCCCAAACAATGGCTTTTACTCTTGCTTCAAAGAGTCAAATGGAATGCAACAGGAAATCTAGTTATTACTCCATTTCTTACCTAGAACAAAGTCATTTTTCCCCGTAATTTCCAAAAGATCTGGAGTTTGAAACAGCATCTTACCAAACATAAGAACTGGTACAGCACAAAGGATGGGCATTACAGTTCTGCAGGGTCTGAATGCTTAACCACGCACTCTGTTCAAATCCTCTGACCTCAGGGTGGGAACTATTGTGTTCTCAATCCATAAGCAACACCATCCAGATTTTGTTCTTCCAAGAAATTTACTTCTCCATGTGCACATACATATGTTTGCTTCTGACAGCTGCCTCCAATCGTCCTCCTCTGCTTTACATCCACCATGTTCTTGAGCACCAAATGTCTGTGGCCCATTAAAAGCTGACATCTGCAAAGGGATCTGTGGGAAGCTGCTCATGCAGAAGGGCAAACACAGTCACTAGGAAAGCCCTTGTTGGACCATCAACACCAGATCAATTGCATACAGAAGTGTGTCATTAGTCCAGATAACTAATTCTGGAAGCTATTTCCCTGGGAGTCTGGGAGATTTTGAGAGCCACAACAAAGTTATAAAACATGAAAAAAAAACAAAAACCAAAAATAAAATACTGCTTCAAATTACTGAATTCCCTGTCCTGCATACAAGAGAATGGCAACTCATCCAGAAACGAGAACCAGCTGAGTTTAAACAAAACTCAAATCATGTGACTTTTCACTTAACAGTGGTGATTACACAATTGTTGTTTGGTTATATAAGCAAGCAGACTACGCTGCCTGCAAATAATCAAGTTAAAATCTTGAAGGTCCAGAGCTGTAAACATCCTTCCCTTCCCATTGGGAGTCCAAAGATCTTTCTGAAAAAAGCAGCATGGATCTCATTATACCAAAAATATCTAGTGATTAGATTTTGTTACGGGTAACATCTTTGCCAAATCTCATTTATAAACATTATTTTGTTTTTAAAGATAAACAAAAGCCAAAAATACCAACCTGGTAAGCATTATCACTTTCGGAAAGATGGGCACTACGGCAAAAGCCTTTTCTGAATGGGGACAGTTCCATTTTGCAAGGATTTGTAAAAACGCAAATGTTTTAAGTTGTTAGTGCCTTCCAATTATTTTATTTTTCCTACCAAATGAGCAGGACGTGCTGCACAGTTTCAGCTGACTCCTGTAAAGAGTAACATGAAAGGAAGCAGAACAACTTCAGTAGCTGTAAGAAAACACAGTGTTTGTTATAGCCCAGAAAACTGCTTGAACACTAAAATGAATGCTGAACTTTG
The DNA here is from genome assembly GCA_016647715.1 of Pavo muticus. NCBI lineage: Eukaryota > Metazoa > Chordata > Aves > Galliformes > Phasianidae > Pavo > Pavo muticus. The sequence continues at coordinate 7,724,144 of JACDJE010000064.1, forward strand.
CATGTAAATGCAAAGCTTTACATCATGTGTTCTCCGTCCATCTACATCCAAATGAATCCGTACAGTGCTCAGATGTACAGAAGTGCAGTAGCCAGTAAAAGTTGGTTTCCTAGATAAAATACCATGATTCCAACCCTGTGCAACACTGAGATCCAAGTAACTGAAAAAAAAAAAACCTTCCTGTAACGCTTGGAATGAATTCAATAGATTTTTCTTCAGAGAAATGCAAAAATCCACAAATGGTCCTACTAATGGTAGTGGTAAGGAAGCACTTCACAATTGTTAATAGTAACCTATCGTAGCAAAGCGATGTACCACCCCGCCGCAAGCAGAACCGCTATCTTATTCCAGCTGGAGTTCCCTTCCCTTCACTGCTACATGCAAGACCACCTCACAAGCTTTTTGACCAGCCTTAATCCTAAAGAAGTGTCTCTGTGCAGAGAAACCTCAGTGCAGACTGCAGACGCTCTCGCAGGATGGTCCCAGCAGGCTCAGCAGCACCCTGCAAAGCTCAGCTTCGACTCAGAAAGCAAAGAGCTAACCGTCACCAGGTTTCCCTTACCTCTGATTACAATCAGCAGCAACTTGATACTGCTTTTAGACAGCCAGGGAGAAATCAAAGCAGCCTGCAGGACAGCAAGACATCGCACAGCAGCACTCACCCCTGATGATTCCCTCTCCTCTAAGCTGATTAAAGTCAAAGTTAAAATCCAACCTGGCCTCCTTTCCACAGAAGTCTGTCCAGAGTTGGTTAGACCCTTACTGAACTGGCCAGTGATCCCAGGTTTGCTTCTGAAAGCAGAATCCAGGTTTTTGAGATTCAGGCTAAATCATGAATGATTTGCACAGTTCCCCTAAATATACCCATAAATAGAGCTTTCAAATATCTGCAGTGAGACTCATATAAGGAATAAAGCCCAGACTGACATAAATCTCAGAAAACGTGTTTGGTTCAGATGAGCCTAAAGAAGTTTAAACACTGAGCCAAATCTGTTTAATCTGGAAATGATGCTGGAAATCTCATAAAGTCAGGCTTTCTTGAAAGATTTGTAGTACTTCCCTATTTTCACGTGGTCAGAAATTACTATTAAAAAAATAAAAAGTCTTTTCATGCTATTTCAGTATTTCAGCTTTACATTTAGGCCAAAATCAAAGCTGTTTTAATTTTATTTTCAATAAGCTCTAACCAGCCTGTAAAAAGAGGGTTTCAATTAAATTTAGGTTGATATGTTAAGATTCGTTCCATAATCCTCAACATAATACTCATATGCTTTTTGATCTTTGTTAAAATATTATTCATCAGCCATGTTTCCATTTTACCAGCAAAGTTTTTAATTGGTATAGCCAAGGCAATCCCCTCGTGTCAGGATAATACCCAGAAACACAGAGTGACCCCCCCAGCTACGTTCCTTCTGCCACTGTCACTATGACACAGCCAACTCCAAGGAGCCACCTGGGGCTGCCCAAACCATCCAGAGCATCCCAGGAGCTGCTCTTCCTGCAGAGAGAACCTCTTGTTCTGCCATGCGAGTGCCTTGTTATGCCGAAGTAATCATCATCAAATGCAATTCTCTGGTGCCCACAGCAGGCCTTTTATCTGCCCCAGATGCTTGCTAATGAAAAGGGGTTGCTGCTCCTTCTGCTGAGTCCAAAAACTTTAAGTGGCAGCGGTGACTCCTGCCAATTCCGGATCTAACTCTAGGAAAGCTGCATTTTCCAACCCCACCAAAAGAAATGCTTGTCACATTATTCATGCATGTGGTCTCTTACCATATGAGGAGGCAGGCTGAGAACAGGAAAAGCCAACGTTAATATTTGCACAAACCAACCCAGGCCAGAATCAGAACAAGTGAGACAGTATGTTCTTGAATCTTGCAGCAGTGTAACCATCAGGCAGCAGACGAGGGGCTCCCAAGGATGATTGCTCAAGAGCTCTAATAGATTTTCAATCCTGATTCCTGTGACCCTGCAATACAATGCACAGATTATATGGTAACAGTGAAACAAGGATGCCATGGCATCACATTTCTAGCTGAATGACTAAGCAAATATTAGGTACTGGCAATACTGCAGTATCATGAATGTCTGCTGGTAGGCTTTTACAATCAGGCCATGCTACCTCTCCTTTGTGGCCTACTCCCTATGGAAAGTTTGGAGATGACACCAAGCTGGGGGGACGTGTGGATCTGCCTGGGGGTAGGAAGGCCCTACAGAGGGATCTGGACAGGCTGATCAATAGCCTGAGGCCTGTGGGATGAAGTTCAACAAGACCAAGTGCAGGGTCCTGCACTTTGGTCACAGCAATGCCATCCAGCGCTGCAGGCTTGGAGCAGAGAGACTGAAAGGTGAAATAAAAGGATCTGGGGATGTTAATTGACAGTCAGCTGAACATGAGCCAGCAGTGTGCCCAGGTGGCCAAGAAGCCCCACGGCATCCTGGCTTATGTAAGCAGCAGTGCAGCCAGAAGGAGCAGGAGGGGATCATCCCTCTGTACGGGACTGGTGGGGCTGCACCTCAGTGCTGTGCTCAGTGCTGGGCCCTCACTGCAATCCAGACATGGAGGCCCTGGAGCATGTCCAGAGATGGGCATGGAGCTGTGAGGGGTCTGGAGCACAAGTGTGATGGGGAGCGGCTGAGGGAGCTGGGATGGGTCAGTCTAGAGAAGAGGAGGCTCAGGGGAGATCTCATTTGTCTCTACACCTCCCTGAAAGAATGTTGTGGCGAGGCTGGGGTCGGCCTCTGTTCCCAGGTAACAGTGATAGGATGAGAGGAAATGGCCTCAAGTTGTGCCGGGGAGGTTCAGGTTAGATATTGGGATGAATTTCTTCTCTGAAAGAGTGGTAATGCGTTGGAACAGGCTGCCCAGGGAGTAGTGGAGTCACGGTCCCTGGAGGTGATTAAGGAAAGGGTAGATGTAGCAATTAGTGGGCAATATTAGTAGTAGGTGGACAGTTGGACTAGATGATCTTAGAGGTCTTTTCCAACCTCAGTGATGCTATGATTCTATTCCATACCTCCTCTATACCATAGCAGTGAGGTGGGAGCAGATGGCATCAGGATGTGCTCTCCCTTTCCTTCCCACAGACATACCTCCTGCTGTGGAGCAGGGCAGATTTGCTGCATGCAGGTTCACATGGAGGTGACAGATACAGTGGTAACAGATGGGCTTTTACAATAAAATGTAATGGACTCACAAATATGGATCGCATCCATTCTTCTCAATTTCTCTCTCTCTCAAAAATGAAAAGTGCAGGCAAAAGCAAAGGGATCTTTTGCCATACAGGAATGTTCTGGTGTTTGGAATTTCTCATTAATAAAAGCTTTCATCAGAAGCCCACTTCAGCATAAACAATCAAAAATTGGAGGAAATATTTCAGAGAAATACTGAAAAAGCACCACCATTTCTAAGAAAATCATCAAAAAGAAAACACTTTATTCAGAAAAACTACAAGATATCAATAGGATATTCCAGTGATTACAAATAAGATTTGAAGCTATGAACAATAGAACAAATTTTCCCTTGGGCCTAGAGGAAAATAAGCTAACTTAATTTAATAGAGAGCATGGGCTCTAGAAGTAAATCCGTGGCAGTGAATGCTGGCAGAGTGCATCACAAAGTCTACCTTTGGTGCCAAAGGAATATTAGAGTTGTGAAACACACAGCTTGGAAAAAATCTGCTAGATTTTGTAAAAGATGTTTAAAAAAAAAAATCCTTTCTAGCAATACTTGCAAACTTAAAGATCTTTACTGAGCAGAAGAGACCATCTCAGAGGAGATGTATGTCCCATCCCAGAGGATTCTGGAAGGTGAATCCAGAAAAGTGACTTGGCACTGGGGAAGATTGGTTTGGCAAAGCTAAAAAATGTGATGTTCCAGATAGGATGAACTGGAGTAGACCACAAAAAGATGTGGAAAACACAGACAAAGCAGATGAGGAAGAAGCAGAAACAAATTTTAAGTCCTAGGAGAGGGTTAAAAACTTTTCAGATGAAAAAGCAAGAAGAAGGGGCTGGTTTCCTGCTAATCCAACTCTCTGGCATTGCATGTCAGTTGGCAACATAATATGGTGGCATAATATTTGGAGTGGCATTTGTGAGTATAAATGATAGGAAGGAAGAAAGTGAAAATGAAGGCTGTTGGCAGAAGAATTTCATCTTGATGAGAAAGTTTAGCAGCCTTGCTCAAAGCTTTCATTAATAAATGGCCATAAACTGATCAGTAACAAGAAGAGGATGGAAATGAGTAGGATTTTAATCAGCATAAAAATAAGGTTTTGACACAGTCTGCTCACAGGAGTGGTGAGGCTTGGTTTTAATTTGAGAAAATCCCTCTTGATGCATTTATGAATGCCATTACAATATGGTTGCTGGAGAGTCTGCAACTAGGCATGACCCCAAAAGTCCTTCAGCCACGCTACCGAGTTCCTCCAGCATCGTGTCACACTCAGTGTCTGTGCTTTCTCCAGCATAGGGCTGCACCTCATTCATCGCAACTCCCCCTACTGAAGTGATTCCGTGTTCACCATCTGAATAAAAAGCAAAGTCATTTTTACAGGAAATGTGCCAGCCCTTCTTTCATGTTTACTGCAATATCTAAAGGCCCATCATCCAGCAGCCAGGCCTGAAGCCTTCAAAATCAATTTCAGCAAGACTTTGGAAAGGTCTCAATGACAGGGTGGGCCCACTTTCAGATGTCACGCTGTTTCCACAGCTAGATTTCAAATCCTTTTTCTCTAAAGGTCAGAAATAATTAGCACCATCGTCTTGCTCCTGCCCATCCCAGAAATGAGGATGATTTGTAAAATTTGGACTCACATCCCACTTTGGACTCCGGCATTGCCCAGGGCTCTAACTAAAGCTAAGCACCTCATCAAGACCATGCATGAACACAGCTTGCTTTGCCAAAGGCTACATCCCTAGAGCTTCTTTACAACAATCACACAGATGATTTGTTTTCCCATAACTGGTTAGATTCTAAATATTTGATCTGAGTGTGGAGAGAAAACCAGAGAGTCAATGCCAAGCACCAGATTCCAGCCCCAATCCAGGCCTTGCAGTTAACGTGTCACCAAACAAACACTGGTCAGGCAAACATCATTTATTTACATTGCAGCTAAGTCAGTAGCCAGCTTCTACCACAGAGAGACGTGCAACAAGCACAGTGATCTCCATCTGGACTTTGAGATACATGGGAGCTAACAGAAGAGAAGGAAAGGCAGCCCTGCCAGCTGCTCACCGCCCTTGCTCTTGATGGGTGAAGAGTTTTCCTTTGCTCAACTGTTGCTTAGGGCTCTACTCAAGCATAAACAGTGCACATGTCCCAACAACAAAGTGAGGAGTACTCAAAATAATCTGAAGGACAAGGTTCAGAAACAGTGCCCTCAGAGTGGGCATTAAAAGGAGATGCCTATGTGCCTTCATCCCGCTCTTTGTACGCTCCCATGCTGCACGACAGAGCTTGCTCTCGCTAGCCTCATTCATGATTAAGAACACTACAAAATTCTTTTTTTGCTTTGAATAACTCTCTGATTTTGCATGAGCAAATGAGTAACTTCACTACAAGAAGCAGCTCTGCAGCAGAGGGCTGCCAGGCACAGCTTCACATGCATCAGTAAGTTGCAGCTCAGAAAGGTTTAAAAGACAGGTTGGCTCATAGCCACGTTCCTGGAGGAAGGAGTTCTTCCTTCAGCCCCGGTCCTGGAGGGCTTCAGACCATCGCAGCCAACTGACATCTGTACTGATATCTCTGTGGCACTTTGTCAGTAGCTCACTGACACCTGAAGGATCTAAACCACTGGAGCTTGTATCAGTAAAGTCTCCATCATGCCTGAGGCTGCATTTGCTGGCAAAGTTGACCATCGTGTGACCAGATGGACCACTGCTGTGTCTTTTAGTTGAACACATTTTTATTTAGGTGCATGAAAAAGTGTATAAGAATTTAGACTCTAATGTTGTTCTAAGAATAAGGAACTGGAAAGAAAATATTCATGTTTCCCCTTGGGATAAGATAATCTATTTTAGGGGGGAAAAAAAATCAATTGTCACCAAAAGCTGATTCAAAACAGTCTTTGCAAAAAGGAATATGTCAATATTTTAAAGGGCTTTTTGCCGTTAAAAATGGTTTTACTTATATTAAATTCTTCTGTTTATGAAGGGACTGCTGGAGAAGAAACCCACATAAGGATGTTCTTCATAATATCCCACTGATATGAAAGGATCAGATTTTCTCCCCTACAGATTTGGTACTGGTATTAATTAATGTAATTTCCAAGAAATGTTGAGAGTCTCGTGTTCCTAAAGCCCTCCAGTAATGGCAAGTCCGCAGGCCCCTAGGCAATTCAGCGCCTCCTTCTCCTCAGGGCTTTTTATTTTTGTAACATTCCCTAAAATTTCCTTTCCTATGATTTAAGCCTTTCACTAATATTCTTATTTATCTGCACATGGAGAACAGTTTAATCTTTTACAGCGTTTGAAGAACATTATGTCTCCCTTTGAGTTCCCCTCTTCACATTTAATGAACCATTCTTTCAGTCATACACCAAAGGTCATGATTGTTTTTAGACTTTTGATCATTCTTGTTTTCCTCCTACAGGGTTCCTCCAATTGCCCTTCATCTTTCCTCAAGTGCTTTGCCATTCCTGAAGCCCTGCCCTCCAGGAGGCAGGAAGCCACAGACAAAGAGATCTGAAGACAGGGAGCAGAGACAAATAAAAGCTCAGACCAAAACGAGTAGCATGAGGATGTTTGTTCACAGTACTTCTTGCTCTGTAGTACAACTTCAAAACCTCAGCATTATGAAATAAAAGCTCGGCGTGCTTATCTTATCTGAATGAGTTTGCACATTCTTAGCGTGGAGTCAAAGCTTCTTTAACAGGGGAGACCAGCACTATTATTTTCTGAACACTCATTGCTTTACATTCTTTGAAGTCCACAGTAGATTAGGTTTGGTTAAGTCGATCTTTTGTTTTTAGATGCAAATCCATGCCATTATCACTCACACTGCTCTCCAGTTTAACACTGCAGTTAAGTCTTTCCCAATTTCTTTTTCTTTTCAAAAAGTAGATGATGCAAGCAAGCGTTACAGTTTCCTTGCTATAACTGGAAGGGAGGTAAGGAGAAAGCAAGAAGAGATGCACAACACAGCATCAGAATTTATAAGCAAGTTGGATGAGAGTGCAGTGAGAAAGAGACCCAAATAGAAAACAACATAGAACAAGCGTCTGTGAAGCGATGCAGCATCTGTTTTTTCTCTTCAAGTTCGGGCAATGGAGAAAAGCTACAAGGTCAAAAACGACTGCAGATATCTAAAGTCAATATGACCAAGTTTCAGAGAAGAAAGGAAGTGCTAAGGGATTCAGTTTTGACCGCAGAATTGGTTTCTTCTCACTACTTCATATTTGTTTCTCTTCTGAAAATGGAGCATTCTTCCTCCAAAAAGCGAAGAGTAGGAAACAAGATGAAACCTTGTTTAGGGGTGAGGAAATCACAGGCATTTCACAGCAGCCTTAGCAATTTGCATGAGAAAGATTGCTCCAGTCGGATGACCTTACCACATGGCCACCACCCTGCTCCACAAGAAGACTGGGCAGGCCAGCCCTGTGACATTTAGGCAGCACATCCATCATACCAAGCTTGCAACATGGAAGAGGAGGAAGAGGGGACAGAAAAACACATCAAGTCCTGCTTTCCTTCCTTTAAACCCACTCAGAGGCATCACTCATAGGCTTACAATCTGATTTTGTTTCCTTAATGCAACTGTTTAACATGTCTGTTAAGTGGGAGGTGTGTGTGCATACACACTGCTGGAGGGACATTATTTACAGAGGATTAATGTAAACAGTTGTGCAGGCTCTGGCAATGCTGTGATTCACCTTAACTAACCAAGTACCCCAAACACGTTCATCTCCATCAGCCTGAGTTGTGCCTCTGGGCTCCCTGTGCACTGCTTCTTATTTCTAAGTTTCCATTCCCCACTTCCAAAATGTTGATATATTGACTAGAAATGAAAGAACTGTTTTCAGTTCCTCTGAGTCAAAGCAAATTTGCCTTCAAAGCAGCCAGCTGATTCACCTCCCCCCTGCCGGCCCCGTGTGCCTGTACCCTGACCACTGAAGTCCTTTCCAGCCTTTTCTCCCAAGCACACTTAAAGCTAGCTTTCTTGGGCTCCTGTTGACAGCCCCAAGCCAAGGCTAGGTTGCATAGTACTATACTTTCCCTCTCTGTGCCTCTGTTTACTGATTAGAAAGGCCAGCGTAGTTCAGCAAGACATTTCCCCCATCCTCCATCTTCAGCTTTGCAAAGTGATATGCACTTTAGCTTCTTCTGAACCAGATGGAAGGGAGGAGGCAGGTGTGCTTTGCTTGCCCTTCTGTGCACCTGAGCTTGGCAGTCAGTTGTGAATTGCACCTTCCCTACGTACAGGAATTTATACCACGTAGTAGAGGCAGTCAATATACAGCAGTATTGCGTAGGGAGAAATTAGATTCACCTGGATTATCTCATCGGATTTAGAGAGACTAATACACCGATGAGGCAATGTTCCACATCCATTTCCACTTGCTTTTGCAAAGGAAAATAAATAAGTGCCAGAAAAAAATGAAGTTATGTGTTATTTCTGCTCACATTAATAAAATACATATAAGAAGAAATTATTAGGGTTGCTCCAAAAGTAATGCCTCCTATTTTATTATGTTGGCCCATGATGACAGACACGCATGTTGGTGGTAAAGCAGCACAGGTTGAACCTTCCCACCCATATTCCATTACATTTTGTTGCCACGAGACAGATGGCAGCAGAGGGGCAGTCTGACATAACAGCGTCTGGCATAGAAGTGCGTATGAAGCAAAGGCACATTATTGAATTTCCCTATGCAGAAAAAATGACACCCACTGACCTTCATTTATGCTTGTGAATGTTGATGGAAACCAAACAGTGGATGTCAGGACAGAGAGGTGGTGGGTGGTGCCTTTCAGCAGTGGTGACTGTGACAGTGGGTCACCTACGCTGGTGCAGATTATTACAAGTGCGGCATGTAGGCTCTCATTCAGTGCCAGTGAAAATGCACAGCTAATGCTGGTGACCATGTTGAAAAACAGTGCTTTATAGCTGAGAATTTACCCTATCAAATAGTGGTGTCGTGCTCTTTGTTATAGTTTCCATGGAAATACATAGGAGGCATTACATTCAGAGCAACCTGCATAATTAACAATAATGAGAGGCTGAACAGTCAGAGTAATAAAGAATGGCTACTACAAAATATCTGATGAAAATACAAGAGGATTCATCAGTTTCAAAAGAGATGCCATTTACATGAAAATGAAAGCAGCAGTAATTCCCACTAGGAAGTAGCAGATCTTATCTCCTCCTTTCTTCTACAGTATCATCATTACCATTTATTACTTTCAGCTGTGCATCACAGATAAGGGGGGAGAGCCATTATATTGCTGTTGAAAATCAGATGAAAAATGCATCTTCACACAGTGAATCATTCCCAGCACAACCACACAGCAAGGCATGTATAAAAACTCCCCCTGCTCCCCACCCAAGAGAGCCTGCCCTACTCTATCCACCTCCCAGAGGAAACAGCAGCCCAGGCCCAAGGAGCGAGGCCACCCCAAGATGAGAGCAGCCCTGAGGCAGCGCTGCCATGGGGTACAGTCTGCACCCCAGCAGAACCCCCATGGGAATCCCCTGCCCGCTCCCCTGGGGCAGCAACAGCAAGGCAGAGCATCTCGGTACACAGATAGAGCATTGAACGTGGAGCTCCACTCTGTGTTCAAAAAAAGGCTGTGTCATCCTGCTGCAGAAGCTCCCCATGCAGACCCTGCGCATATCTGGATCCAGCTTCGGTGCTTTGCTTAAGGCAGTGTTATTGTATTAATGTAGGGATAATAAAGAGCTGTGTCAGTGAGCAGGAGGCCAGTGAAAGCCCTGGGGGTTAGGCTGTACCCAGTCATCCTCACACCTTGCAGACATTGGGAACAGAATTTGGAAGTGGCAGAAGAAAATACATCCTTCAGATACAGTTTTGGGGAGACAAAGAGCCACCTGAAACCCTCTCAAGGTATTTTAAGATACTCAAGCAGAGCCTGTGGTGTGAAAGCCGGGGTGGAAGCTCTAAGGTCAGCAAGACTAGTGAAGGAGGGCACCCTGCTGAACTTCACCTTTTCCTAATCCTGGATTTTTGTCTTTCATCTTCAAAAATATAATTAGAGGATTCTCTTTACTTTCCTCAGCACTGCTATATATCAGATCTCTAACACATGTCTAGTCATTTGAGTGAGTCCCTGAGAGCAAACGTGTAGCCTGTCGGCCATCTGAGCATGCATGTTCATTTCTGACAAAGAAATCACAAGCACAGAGAAGATGCTTTAGGTAAGAGCATCTGCATCTCACATCTGCCGTGGGAAAAAGCTGCCTAGAGATCTTATGTCTTATGGGTAAATAAATACACCATCAGAAATCACAGACTTCATCAGCACTTACGATTCCTTAGGGAACACCAAAGTATTTGACTCTGGGTCATTGTTCAGCCAACAGGACCTGGCACAAGTTTACCATTTGACCATAGATCTAGATTATTGCTTATGAAGTTTACTGTTTTTCTCACACTGCCTTGTTTGCAGATAATCAAGTAACCCACAGCACCTACACAGTAGAAGGAGTCTTATTATAAATATAACTTATACAGAATGTGAGTAATTAAAACAGAAGTGGAACCCTTCAGATAAACACAGGACTAGAACTGTTGCTATAAACACGCTGTAGGCTTTCTGCCTGCGGGTCCTTTGAGCCAAACTGCTTTATTTGCACACTGGGACTCTTGAAAAAATGATGTACACAAAAGATGCACATCCAACAGTCTTCACAGGGTGAGCTGTGGAGCCCTGTGGTATCAGTGAACCTTGAAGACTGGCAACCAGCCTTTGCTGCACTTCTTTCTGAAATGGAAAATTCCTTCCTATCATTATCTGCACATTTGAAAAGCCTCAGTTAAACCTTTTCTCTCCCTTCTCTGAGTATTTCTTAACACTAGATACATCATGTCAGAAATCTGCGTTTTGATTCACTTCATGGTTGCTTGAATGCCCTCTACTCAATAAAGAGAACCTCGCTGCCTGCCCAAAGAAGTCACGCACATTAGACATAACAGATTGCCTTCTTAAAGTAATTGTTTCTTCATTTACCGTAATACAAGTCAGGCACTCCACTCAGACTAAATACTTCATTTTTAGACAACAAATTGAGGTTATTCCCATCTTGCGTGCCAAATACCTACAGTTCAGAGCTTAAGCACTGTACTGCACCTCTTTCAGGCTGAGGTAAGATACATAGCTTACACAAAATACACAGCTAGTGTAAACCAAGTAGACACGCAAAGGCATGGGTGATCAAACCTAGCAGGAGTTCAAAAGGTATCTCACTAAATTACCTACAAATATCAGTGAAATTATTTGCAGTAATTAAAATACTGTGATGTGACAGCATTTTAAAAACATTTACAAATGATTGTGCTCATCTTGCATGCTTTCTGTGAATTTAAAAAGTGAGTGAATGAGATATAATCTTACCCTGAGCTGAAAAGAAAGAAAACAGAAGCATGTAGACTACCTGGAACACAGTGGGACAGCCTGTTTCACAGGTTCTCCTCATCTGTCCTGGTGAATATCAGTACAACCATGAGATTAGATGGATTTTGATGGGCAGCAAGATCAGGTGGGGTCAGATGACAAAGGATCTAGGAAATATCTGGTATTCTGCAAGGCGAAAAATCTAGTTCCAAAGATGATGTGGGGCCAGTGTACATCAAAAGTCAGGCAGCTGTTTGCACAAAAAGCTTACCAAGACCTATCTGAAAGTGGTATGAAGGTTGCACAAAAGTGAGGTGCCCAAGTCTGCAAGAAAAATCTTTTCTTGCATTTTCTTGCAAAGCATTTTTCTTTCCTAAGAGGTTTTTACTCATGTTAGTAACCTGAGTAGAGCTCAAAGGAAAGTTCTGAAAAGTCTTGTTAATTTGCTGTTAAAGAACAGCAATAACTGTTATAACTGTTCTTTAACATAACTGGTCCACAGATGCAGTTTTGGGATGAAAACCCAACACAACCTGTTTACTTAAGCTACTACTAGAGAACACAGGAAGTTAGTTACCTCCACAGCTGAAGGTGCAGACAGATTTGTCCTAGACATTGTTTTTGTTGCAGATTGGTCTTGTTTATTTCCTACCCACAGTTGGTTTTGCTCACTTATTGAGGAATTTGAAAGGAAAATCACTTCAGCCATTTTTCAGTTAGAAGAAACACAATTATTGCAACATACTTCCCCCACAGAAATACCTCATAAACAGCTGGAACTTTTAAGCACAGATCTTGGCCAGATGATAGTCTTGTCAGGGGTGTTTGGAGATATTAGGCATGGCTATAGTGAGTCAGTGTTGCCTTGCCCAAGCATTAAAAATATCACAAAGATTGCATTCCATTATTAGATTGTTTGTCTTTTAGTTCTGAAAAATTAGGACTCACTGGTCAAGATTTTCTATGATGCCTAAGTTCAGGGAAAAGATATTCACATTCAATTACCATAGTCCAGCAGTTGGAGCTTTACAACAAAACACAAACACTCAATGAGTGATAATTCACAAGAGCTGGCAGTGTAGACAGAACTTGGTAAAAGAAAAAGCAAGTTAAGTAGATGAACTTCACAATGCAGTTCACATGTCCAGAAACTTGACTGAGTATTTAGTGGTTTAGTAGTAGTGTATCATGTCCATTTTGCAACCCAGTCTGTACTGAAAGTTTATGAAACACAGAAGAGTTACAGGACAACCTTCAGAAGGAAAAAAGTGCCATCTACAATATCCGGCTAGGAAGCATATCTGACTAGGCCTAGGATATTTGGCAGCACCATAAAGGTCCCTAAACTAGCAAGGGAAAAACACAGTAACAATGTTGACACAGTTGTAGTGTAGGGAGGCTTCCAGTACAAATGACATATTCATGATTCTTCAGCTAAGTTTTCTTGTTAACTGAAGAATTGTTTATTTCTTGCTATCATTTACTAGTCAAATTCATTTTTTTCACTGTCTTCCCTTTTCACGAATGATTTAGGAGTAAAATTCTTTTAGAGCTTAAAATTCCCGTTTGCACTGTTTGAGCTGAAATAAAGGCACAACCTTTGAAGATGGCTGAATTTGAGCAGAACCAACAGTAAAAAAAACAAAAATAAAAATAGAAGGAACTTCAGGGAATGCTGAAGATCTTCACCAACTCACCTGGAATTTAACAGGTAGTTTGGGCCAAAATGTTTCGTTAAAACCTTTGACAGCATAAAAAAGTTTGTGATATTCTCACCCAGACTTGTTTTGCAAATTACATTTTCTATCTGTTCTCAAAAGTGATGCTTTATGGCTTTTTTTTTTTTTTTTTAAGAATACAAAGTTTAAATAACTAAAAACAGTAATACTCAAGTCCAAGATAATTGTTACACTGAAGCAAAGTGAATGCTCTAGAACTGGAGGAGCAAAAAAAGATTATTTATTTTTCTTATCTTTATGAACACTGTTTGGAAAAAAAAAAAATAGAAATTTTTCTTCTCCCCTTTTTTGAGTTATGACATCAATACAGAAAATCATTCCACTCCTCCCTTTCATGCCTCTAATGACTCTGGTCAGATTTATGCTCCCTTCTGACAGGCATGCATTTAGGACACGGTGATTTAAGAGCACAGGGACTCCCATTATTTTCCATAGGGAAAGCACTGCCTCTCCCTGCCAGCCACAGGCTGAGGAAAGAGGCTCAGCAGTGAACACAGAGCTGGCCATGAAATGTCACTCACCTGACAGGGACAGCAGCCTTGTGCTCTCACACCTTGCAGTGGATGCATGGGAAGAAAACAGAGCCTGCTATGATGCTTCAGCCTGAAGCAGTAGCTCCTCACTGGGACTATGAGCATATCTGAGTAGGACTGTGAATATGTAGGGATTTTCTCAGGGCACAGCTTTCTGCATGCTCATCAGGGCACCCTGCAGCCCACCAGGCCAGACCACACATCAGCAGCCTAGGGGTCAGAGGGTGGGCCTAGGCCAGGCCAAGCTCCCACAGGGCCTAGCTCTGGGTTCCACGTAGCCTGAGCTTGCTTTTTTTAAATTTTTTTTATTTTTATTTTTTAACAAACAGCAGCAATGAGCCAGGCTGCCTCAGGTTTGGGAGTCATCAGGCCCAGCTCTCAAGCCTGACAAGTGGCACAATAACTTCAGCTGCCATTAATTCCTCATTTGTACTTTCCCAACCTACGCCCATCAGGGAGAAAAATCAAAGGTGCTGTCTGAGCACATGTGAAAGGCAGAGGTACCGAAATAGAAACTAACCACAGTCTTTTTGTAAAAACAGCCTTATGATTTTTTGGAAGCTTGAGATTGGCAGTAATTGTAGTGCATTAGACCCACGCACATTTCCCTGCTTTTGATTTTGTAACATTCTTGTTTCTGAAACACAGTGCTCCAGTCGGTGCCAGAGACTGCCACTGACTGAGAATCTAGGAAAATAAATGCATTATGTTTCCGTGTCTGTTATTCCATTTACATGCTCACTGTGGGATAGGCAGGTTTTCAGAGTACAAAATCATAGCAGCCTTTGCCTTTCTACTCAGCATAGGAGCTGAAAAATATTGTTTTGGTCTTTCACTTTTTGTTAATACAACTGTTGCACAGCAGTCATCCTCTAAGCTTTAATTTGCTCATAGTCCAGCTTGCTATTTGCTGTTCTTTTTTCCCACCTGCAGTACTGTGTCCAGGCCTGGGGACCCCAGCACAAGAAAGGCATGGAGCTGAGAAGGCCATAAAGATGCTCAGAGGGCTGCAGCACCTCTCCGACAAAGAAAGGCTGAGGGAGCTGGGCTTGTTCAGCCTGGAGAAGAGACGGCTCCGGGAACATCTCATTGTGGCCTCCCAGTACTGAAAAGGAGTTATAAACAGGAGGAAGACTGACATTTCATATCCTGGGTGTCCAACCTTTTGGCTTGCCTGGGCTGCATTTTCTGAAGAGGAATTTTCTTGAGCTTCTTATAAAATATATAATCCAGCAAATGCATGAGTTGCAGAAGTATGTCTATATATTGTATGCTAGGTTGTTAATAGCTTGGAGGCTTGGAATTGCCTTCAGTCTAGAAAGTGCTAGCTGGCTGTGATAATGAACTAGAATTACTACACCAGTAATAGTGACTGTACTGCAATGAACCTGACTTTATTTTTGAGAGAAGAGAGAGGTTTAAAAGAATGCTGAAATGGAGAGTGGCATAATGACATTAAGTCTGGAGTACTGTGATTGAGGTAGGGTCTTTGACTATAGATAGTTTAATATCTGGAGAGTGACATTAGCAAATAAAGTGAGGTGGCAATTAGAGATGTTTTAAATTCCTTTACCTACCTGTATCTGAAACACCTGTGTTCAATTTAAACTATGTCGTCTGTGTGTATCTTTGTGCTGTACAGGAACTTAAGTACTGGCTGAACTGTGATGAATGTGTCAAGGCCCTGAGTGCACCATCAGATTTTAATGATCCTTATCAGCCTCATCTATGAATTCCCCTCCACGCCCTCTCTCTAGGGCCCAGAAATCATGTTTAAGGTTAACCATGGGATTTTGCACCTCCCAGACTTCTGTTATAGGTGCGTGGCTCTAGCCTTATTTCTTACACAGACCTTACTTGTGATGGAGGTAGCTGCTCTCTTGGCAGGACTCCTTGTATGCATGTCTGTTGTTTGTCTCAAGTCCTGGTTTTGGAACTGTCTCTTGGATGGATATAACACCTATGCTGAATCCTTCTTTCCAGATCTGTTTCCTCTTGCTCCTGACTGTGCTCTGTGGAGTAGCTGACATTTATTATTTCCTGATAAAGTAGAGCAAATGTGGATTTTCTAGATGTCTTCAGGGTCTTGTTTAAAGTGCAGTCTTTCAATATTTTGAAGTCATATAGACTTTTTAGTGTTCCTCACAGTAATGCATGTTTTGTGTTGTTGCTACTGCTCATGCAAGGTCAGCTCTAAGATGCTTTGTTTTTCCTTTCTAGAGGAAGTTGTTTTTATATGCTGCCTGGATTCTTCTTTTTCGTTCCTTCTGCATTACATGAGATGGTAGGTGGGAATATGCAGCCAGATGATAGTAACTTATTACTGATCTGTCACAGTTGTTGAGAAGTTCCAGCTAACACTGTAAGTGGAGCATTTCTGTCCTTTCCTTGCCTTTAGTGGGCTGAGGATACAGCTGAAGGGAGGCAATACCATGTCTAAATTTTTTAGTAACATGTGCTGAAAGATAAAGTATCTAGAAGTATTTCTTTTCTTCCTACGTAAGATTTGATTGGAGCTGTCTGATTGTTGGTTTAAGTTGTTGCATTGTCTTTCCCAAAGTGAGACTCATTCTCTTCTCTGCTCACAGTACAGAATTGAGTTTGTTAGTACTAAGTTTGTTTCTTACTTCTCCAAGTATACAAGAAGAAATATAGAAGAGGTATAGAAGAAATGATGCTTGTCCTTACTCTTGCTTTCTGTGCCTGTTACTTGTCTGAGATGAAATAAGCTGGGAGATTCAGTTATCTGTTAGCCTTTCTAGAATTATGATCCTGATAAAATCTCATTCTGATACTGTTGCAGGTTTTTCAGGGTATTGTTTTATAACCAAACAGGGAAAGAGGGGCAGGGGGCTCTTAGGTTTGGGAAGAAGAAATCTACTAAACTTAGCAATATTTGGGTCAGGTATAACTCAGTACTATTGTAGGACAAAGCAGTGTATGTATATTATACAACACCAAGGAGTATTTTGAGAATTAATTTATCATTCTTTCCCTCAAAAGAAAACCTCTCTTCCTACAAAGAAAGAAGAAAGTTATAAAGGAATATTGGCTTTTGCTGTGAGCAAAATGCTTGTTTTTGATGGTAGAAGATCAGACCTTTCAGTCTTGCCTGCTTGCCTCTCTTGATCAAGATGATTCAAAGAAGCACTGGGAGTCAGAATCAGGTACCAGGTCTGTATGTGTTGTGCTAGGTGTGTGAAGGTATTTACACCTTTCTCCTAGCCTGTGTAGGTGTATAGTGTATATCACCGAGTTTTAGCTATTCTTTACGCAATCAAGGATTTTGCTACAACTGGCTGTGCTGAATCAGGTAGAGAGTTCTGCTGATGGTAGGATGTGAAATGAGGTATGTGTTGTGCAAAAACGCATCAGGGTGCGACTCAGTGAGTATTTGTTGTACTCTAAAGCCAGAGCAATACTAAAATGATTTTAAAGAATATCTTTCTACATTCCGTTTGGCTCTCTATATGCTGACCTTAAATATGATGGAACAATCAGTCTAGCAGGTTGTAACTGCTTCCCCTTAGGCTGACTTTATTTTAACAACCTGTGAATTTGCAGGTGCTTTCAAAGTATAGTAGTCCATTAGCTTTCAGCCATACCAGTTGTTGGGATGCAAGCAGCTCTGGTTTTGTGTTAAAACTCTCTCTTGCTAATTGTTTAATTGCACTTATTTCCTGGGGAGGCATTGTGAAGAAATAGCAGAAGGCATAACAGACTGTCTGCTGTCTTGTTACTATGTCATGAAATACGTTCAGGTTAGCACACTTGTGCTTGTTCTGAGGAAATTATCACCTAAATTCACCTCTTAAATTACAACTTTTCAAGAAAGCATTGTGCTGTTGGAAATGTTCCCAGATATAGCAGTATCAGAGGGAGTGCTTGTAAATCTGCATTTTCCCAGATCCCTGATGGATGGAATTCATTCTTAATTGGACATTCCTTAAATGTATAAATTCACTAAAATAAGCTACAAGTGGAACACTGCTCAAAGGTTGTTGAATAGCCTTTGACAAAATGTGTAATTTATTATTTGTAGTGGAGATGTCATCTAACCAGAAGGGAAGAACTGAGCCTTAAGCCTCAGAAACAGGAGCTCCCAATGTAATTATTCTGTTTGCATGTAGAAATGAAAGGGAAATCTAGCACTTGCAGCTAATCACACTTAGAATGTGAAATAGCATGAGAGTATGGGCTGTTTTTTGCAAATGCACATTGTTTTTATGAGGACTGAATACTTTAATAAAGAACATAGCCCTAAAGCTGACAGAGACAAGATATGGAACATGCCCTCCCCAGGCTGTTCTGTAACTGCTTAACAATTTGGCTGTGCTCATTCTGAGTTTCATTAAATGCAAGACAACTCAACACTTAAGCTGAACAGTTAACATCTAGAAGTCACTCCTCTGCTTTGAGAGCATCAACTTCCACCAGAAGCCAGTAGGATACTCCCTTATGTACTGCAGGAAAACTCTTTGAAGAGCCTGCAGAGCAAGCAACTGTGAGCCCTTGCTCCTTTCCATCTGTTCCTAGGAACAGTTTAACAAAGCAGCAGAATTTAAAGCATCTATACTTATTTCACATTCGTAGTGTCCTGATCCCTCGGCTGTGTAGGTTCTGTGGTGACTTATGCATCACAGTGTGTAGTGACGTTAACATTCAGAGAAGGAAAATCAAATGCTGTGTGCTATCTGCCTGGATTCGTTTTTCCAGAGACTTTTTTACCTGACAGAAGTATGGGGGTTGCCTGCTTTTCTGTAGTCACAGTGGGGAAGCATCCTGAGGTCTGCTTTCCCCAAATCATAACTTCTTTCTGGTCTTTCTACTGGACCTGAACCTTCCATGCCACAGCAGCTGCCAACCAGTGTTCCACATTCACGTTGTGGTGAGTCTCTAGCTCTGAATGATGTTTGTTTTCAGTTCAGAGCAGTACTCACTGCTGTGAGGATTATTACTTCGAGTGCTAAGTACTGAAAATAGTAATAGAAATTTCAGGGGGAGGGGATCCTCATGCTGCTTTTACAACACTATAAAGGAGGGATAAAGGAGATGCAAAATGTTCTGCCTGGAAGCATCCTACATAAGTATTAAATGACAGCATGTATGCGAGGTGACAGACTGCAGCATCTGTGCTGTAAATGGACTGAAATTAAATGTTCTCTTTTGTTATTACAGTTACTCAGACTGCAAAGAGTAAAATAACCATTCCTGGCTGTGTGGGGTTCTGTAAATAGACTTCACCAAAACATAAATTGCTCAGTTACACTGGGTATTGAATATTAATGGAGCACAGGTGTATGGGAATTGCTAAGTCACGGCCTGAACCAATGATTGAGCACCTGGTGAAGGGACACAGCCAGCTCTGGGAGCACAGGTGAAAGCAGTTCACCTGTGCAATGGGAAGGGGTGGAACCAGGCTGCACCCCTCCCTAAGCCTCATTTAAGGGCTGGCTGGCACCCAGGAAGGTTTTCTACCTAGAAACTCTGCCTTTTGGAGAATTTGGTGGGCTGTGTTCTTTGGGATGGGTAAGAAAATCTTTCTTTTTTTAATTAGATTGTGACTGTCACCCTTTTTTAGGGGGACTTAAAAAAGTTTGTCTGCTTTTGCCTTTACCTACAAAAGGTAGGTGGCAATTTGCCTCAAAAAGAGACTGGCTTTAGATATTGAGTTTCTATCTAATACTGCACCTTGTATCTAAGCAAGGCAGCAAGTGAAGACTGAGACTTCTTATAAAATGAGGATATTAGTGATCTAGCTAGGTTTAGACAACACAAATTGGGGAATGCTTCTTGATAACATATGGTTTGTGGCCTGCTGACTTGCAGTAGCTGAGAACATGGCTTCAAACTTGTGCTCTCAGTCCTGTGTTGCACCTGTTGCAATCCTAGAGCTATAGCAGCAGGCCTGCTCACGGGGTCTCTCACAGCAGGTCTGCAGTGAGAGTTCCCCGAGTTGAACAGGGGAGAAGCTGTAACTCAAGGTCTTGAAGGGGGAGATGAAATGAGGCAATGTCACTGAAAGCATCTCAGATTCCTACCTGAGGAGCATGAGTGTAATAATGTGGGAGAGGAAGCAGTAGCAAAGATGTTTTAACCTGGCAGAAACAATGATTTCCATATATTCGTTTTAAGTGAGGCTGTTGAAAGTAATAAAATGTAGGGCAGCACTATAGGGTGTTAGAAGCCAGACTGGCTCTACAACCTCATATGAAAAGGGTGCACACAGCTCACTTGTGTGCTCTGGAAAATCCTGACTTTTATTACGAAGAGGTGTGTGTGTGGTGTGTTATAAATCTTTGCAGGAGGAGCACAGTATGTTCTTTTGGGACCTGTATCGCCAGCACAGGGAGTTGGAGGCCTGTTACTTTGAATTATATTTATTTGGTTTCTTTCATTATGTTGGTAGGAATTTTGGCACAACGAACTCTGTGTGCAACTGAATTTTCTTAAATATAAACATGAGAAGGTGGAAACAATTGTTTTTCAGGCTGTGGTTTCTTATTCTCATCCAAATACAGTGCTTGCCCATGCTGTCCTCAGAGGAAGGCTGGGACGCTCTATGCTGCTGGCTGCAGTGCTGCAGGGTTTGGCTACAGGCTTGATTCCCTGCCTGTGAGAGGTGCTGAGGGGAGGTCTGCTATCACCTCTCCCTATTGAGAGGCTCTTGCTGCTGCAGAGTTAAGGGTACATGTATGATGCTACAGTTATTCCAGGTGTGAGGGTTTGCACAAGCACAAAAGGCAAAGAAGAGCATGAACTGATCCTACAATCTCAATTTTATAGGTTTAGTTATTTGCTTAAAGGCATTTGAAAGTCTAACATTGGTATCAATGCCACTCAGCTCTTTATGAGTATACTGATGACAAGCAGTGCCTAGCAAAAACTAAAAGCTGGAGCAGCAGGAGGCAGTAGTGCAATTACTGGTCACTGAATTAACACAGAGTCCTGCAAAGATGCTTGTTCATGTGAGATGGCCTTCTGAAATGTGCCTACTTGGACTAGAGAAACTTAACTAGGAAGTTCAGAGCAATCATTTAAGGTTTATTTCTGCAAAAGAGTAATTGTGGTGATTTTGTGATATTTTGTTGTTGATATTCCACATCATACCATCGTGTAAAGCACTGGGAGTTAAAGAGTTAATGTTCTGGTTCTGTGGACTGCCGTTTCTGGTGGTCCTGCTGTCCTTCTGTCATGGACACAGACCTAGAGATAGCTCTGACAGTAATGTTTAATCACTGTTTGCCCCACTTTGTTAGCTTGACGCCATGTCTGACATTTTTTCCTTCTCTGCTTTGTCTCCTCTGTGTGCATCAATATCCTCCCCCAACCATGTGCACAAATGACTGTGTGCAGCTGTGAGCTTACCTTCTGGCTGTGATTCACTGAGCTGCCACACAACTTGTGCTATTTATCTGAGGCAGGGTTTGTCAGCATTCATCAGAAATTCACCTCGTTGTCTCAAAGAATGCAGCACCTCACCCAAGATGGCCTGGTGGAAACCTGAAGGATAAGTGCAGTAGTTGATAGAATATTTTGCAGGTTGCTAATGTTATCCAGCTGTGTGATTTGTGAGGGTTTTGTGTACAACTATGTTTTAGCACAGGCAGTATTTGGAGGAAGAAAACAACCCACCCTGTTGACCCATAATCAATACAAGTTCCCTCCGAAGCCCCACTGGTTCTGGAACTTTCGTAGTGAGATGTAATAAGTAACTGAGTTTCAGGTAGCTTAGCTCTTCATCTTTTGTGTTTATCCTAAACATGAATAAACTCATTTTTTCTAATCCTATTTTCCAATGATCTGTTCCTGGAAGCTTTGTGGTGACAATGTTTTTTGGATTTTTTTGCCAATGCTACAGTCAACGTGTTCAATGTATCTTCTAGTGGGGAAAAATAACTCCAAGTGTGGGTGGGTGGTTTTCATGGTTGTTTTTTTTTTTGTAATAGGATACTGGCCATCAAATCTAGATCTGGTCATCCAGAACCTTGTCTGGCTTTGAAGTTGGGGCTCTTGTCCAATTACTAGCAAGAAGAAATGGAAAGTCAGTAAAACAAAGCACGTTTTATGTCACTATATGTCAAGTTCAAGGGAGCAAGTCTAGAGTTGTTTTCTGTGGCAACTGGCTGCAGGCAGTGGTGGATTGAGCCCTTTATTAGATGGAGTTGAAGGGCTGCAGCTTCTGCTTCATACAGTCTTCCTGCATGTGGTGTTACTATATGGAAAGGCTTTCAAGGACTAGAAGAGAAAAGCCCAATTAAGAGGAAAAAAGGTCAATGTTTTTGTTTCATTTCCTGGGTGAATACCAAGAAAAACAATGTATATAAACAGAAATAAAATGAAGACTCCTTCCCACTTTCTCTAAAGATGTCATCCTGAGAGGCACTTCACTGTACTTGTTTCCATACAGTAAAAATCCTTTGACCCAAGGAAGGGGAGGTCCCTTCCTGGTGTCAGTGGTCCCAGTGGCTTTGTGCACAGCAAGGCTGGTTAATCCATCTTTCATTCTACCTGCTGCCTTTGTTGTGGCCTTGCCCCCTAAATTTCTAGTGAATGTAGCTCTGTAGTGCTCCCCACCTCTGTGTCCTGGTACTGGATGGGTGACTGATGCTGGCTCTCTTGGCTGTATGCTCACATCTGTGCAGAGCACAGATGTGAAAAGGGCTTGCCTGTGTTATGCATTATAAAGGCTATTAAGTTTTGTTGGTGTCCTGACCATATAACTGAAACAGGCTAAAAGGAGAAGAGGAATCATGAACTCATCAAAATGTTAGGAGGGTGAGTTGTCTGCTCCAAACTTTCTGCCTCGTCATTACATCTACCAGCTCACATGTCACTATCTAGCCTCTTCCTCGCTGTGCTGTTGTGCACGATTTCAGAGGCAAAATGGTTAGGATCAGGGCTTTGTCAGCTTAGTAAAACTGAATTTGTTTCCCATTTTTGATGGAAGTGCAGCCATCCTTCACGTGCTCTGAGCTTTCCTGTGTTACTTTGCACTCCTTGAAAATACAAATCTTCCTGTTGTAATTTGGTCTGGCCTATAAGGCACAGTTCTCATTTGCGTATCTTTTGACTCTCCAAACTCTACCTTCAGATGTTCAGTATCTGCTTGTTGTCAGGCTAGAATCAGGTACAGTTCAGAAGCCAATAACATCTGTGTGAACACTTAACTCCAGTGTTTTGTTGCCATGCGAAGTTAAAACTACGTAAATGAACTTACTGGCCTTGTGGAGTGTTTCTCTTGAAGTGAGAAGTACATGTTTTGTTTTGTGCAGCTGCTATAGAATCCCCTGCTGTAAGGTTAGCTCTTCACTGAAGCATTAATCAGGCTTGGTGTGCTCTCCTTCCTGTGCTATGACAGGTTACCTGTATTTCAGTGGAAGCTGAGGGCAGCTGGTGAGTTTGTGTAGCAGGTAGATGAACCTTTTAAAAATGAGTGTCAGAATGCCATCTGGTGAAGAGAGCAGCTTTCCATCGTCGCCCTGCGGTCTTGGCAAGCAAAAGGTTGATACGAGTTAAGACTTCACTGCGGAAAGGCTGATGCTACTTCTGTCCCATATGCCTGGCTTTTCACAGTAAATTAAAGAGTTATTTCACTTCACTGTTCTTATGCAGTATAGGCCTAGGTATACACGGAGTACTTCTGCAACATTGCAGCCATCTGGGTATCCCCTTGCCTAACAACATTCATATGTGCTGTTTTGGCTTTTTGGGAAGATTCTAGTGCGAGAACAAAGAATCCTATCACGTGGTGAACCTTTGTTTTCTTACTGGCACAAATGAGGTAATTCCCATATGATGTGCAGTTGTGCTTACATCTGCTTCGACCACTCACCTCTGAGATGCTGGAGTGCTGCAGGGAGCAAGGGAGTTTGCTGCTCTGCAGGAAGTGCTTCCTGAACTCCACCCAGGGCAAGTAATTAAGGGTCGTTGAGGGGAATGGTTTGAACTGTAAACACTGGATTAGTGAGTGCTGAAAGGATTTCCATTTTCCATTCCTTTAGCCTGGCACGATTTTCAGATAGACAATAGTCACAAAAGATAACCAAGTTCTTGGATATGGCAAGAGTCTCACTTCTGGTAAATACCTTTCTCTGGTTTTCCCTTTAGCTGATGTTTTCTTCTCTGGTTGAGAAGGAGGAAACTGTCCTTAACTGAAGGTGCTATGTATCTTATGCTCCTACTTTTAGCAGCGGGTAGAGCCATGCAAGCTTTTCTGGCTTCCTGGGGATAAAGATTCTCAAGTTTAGATTAGATTCATGCAATACAGAATTGAGATTCAAACTGGGGCTTGGGGTTGAATCAGTGATAGACTGAATGCAATGCTGAGGCTTTAAGAGTGGTTTGCTAGGTAGGTTTCTGAGTGACTGTTCTTTGATCAGATGTAATGTTTCAGCCAAGTTATAAACAAAAGATGGAGGGGGGAGCAAAATGAGAGGCTGTTCTTTGTGTATCTGGAGTCAGAATGTGAAGTGACAGATATTAATGAGAAGATGCGACCCTGAAAGCATCTTAGAATCAATGGACTTTGGACTGCAAGTTTGCATGACTGCTATTTTAGTCCAATTAGGATCTCAAGGTATGCTGGTAATGTGTCTGCTTGAAACTTGAGGTTCTTTTTATTGATGCCTTTGTGGAAAAACTTAATTTAATGACACTTCTCTCTTAATTTAGCTTCTTACTGCATGGTGGAGACTTCTAGCTACTGGAGCAGGTTGTGCCAATGTCAGTTCACTGGTGTGTTCAGGTGCTTTTGATTCTTTTGCATATTTACCTATAGATCTGGGGTTGAAAAACTTTTAAGAACAGGTTTCTTCTGAGTGAAATGAGAGGGCAGCTTTACTCTTGCAGTCAGGTGTTCCATTTTGTTGCATCAGCTGTATAGTGGCACACTTCAAGTGAGCCCCACAAAGAAATGCACTTTTGGTGCTTTAACACATCTCATCCCGGCCTGACAGAAATGCCCAGAGGGAATGTATTTGCACTTCAGTAACAAGGGGATTGGCTTGAGGTTTTAGGGGCAGGCTCATGTCAGGTGTTTTATACAAATTAGTGTGCTCAGCCATAATAACAACATACTTATAATCCTGAAGCTAGTAGAATAATGGTCAGTGTTTTATATGCTCTTCCTGAACAAGAGAAAGAACAGCTCTGTCTTGGGGTACCAGACTCCATATTTCCTCACCTTTTTTTCTCACACCCATGTTTCTGTAGGAGGTAATGTAAACATGACTCGATCAATGCTTAATTTATTGCCCTAGAAATAGCACTGGAGATCTGGCACTAAATCAAATGTGTGTGGGGAGAGAGCGTTTTTATGCTTACCATGTGTGAAATGATACTTCTAATATATGTATGAAACAACAGAGACAGAAGGGCTGGAGTTTCCATTAACTACATTGATGACATCTTTAAGAAGCTGTCTGGCAGATCCATTAGCTGTTTTTACAGCTTTCAGGAATTGTTAGGACTGTTAAAACATCCCAATGCTCTGACCCCAGAGCATGCAGCATAAAGAAGTGGAGTTCCTTTGCTGTAGTGAATAATTCATTCTCATCTTGCTGGGGGGGGGAAGTGGGGTTAGCTGTAATGAAAGAATGTCCAGAGATCTGTTCCTCACCCTGCTGAATTTAATCAAGGATGTTGGTGGTGGTGTGGCTCTAGAATTGGGTGAGAAATAATAATATTCTTAGGATGTGACCTAAGTTCCTTCAGCTTCTAAAGGATGTGGCTGCTGGTGACAAAGACAAATCAGAGTAGGACACCTGTAACTATAATTGCCTATATGAGCTGATTAAAATGTTCCCATGGGGCTCAAGCTTCTGAAGAATCCTCCCTAAATTCTTCATGGCCAAGATTTTTTTAGGAATGAGACCACCTGTCTCTACAGAGTACTTCAGCAGCATCTGAATCTGAGCACAAGTAGGTTATGGCAGACCTGGGGCTGAGTTTGACTGCATCACTTCTATTGAAATGTGGAGGTATTCATTAGAAAGTGATGTAATGTGAATGTCTGATAGCCTAAAGGGAGCCAAGTCACTAAATCAGCTTGGGATCTGACCCTCAGGTACTCCAAGTACTTGCATCAAAGGAATAAATTTCCATGGAAGCTGATCTTAGGAATGCTTAATGATGCGAAATGTTGCACTAAAAGAAAGCATGGGCCCAAGATGGAGCACTGAATTTGAGCTGTATGCTGTTCTAAGTGTTAATGAGGTGCTTGATTCTGATTGAAGTGAGGTATCCTTCTGAGATCAGCCTCTACTTCAATGTTGATGAAGATTTTGTAACTCATTACTTCTTATTTATGGAATCTCTTGTGTCGAAATTGTGGTATTACCAGTTCTCAGCCATGAGCCATTCCTTGGGAGCTTGATTCTAACTCTAAAGTAGGAGCATTCTGTGTGTGGTATGTACTCAACAGGTCCAGCTGGTCTGGAAGAGAGCAGCAACAAGGAGGAATAAGGATACTGTCCAATGGTCAGGTAGCAATCCATAGCTTGTCTAATTGCGTTTCACTTTTTGCTTATGTTCCTCAACTTTCCAATTGGTGAATTCTATGTCCGTTTGTTACTTTGTGAAAAAACTGTAGGGAAAAAACCTCTGAGGTCCCCAAATCACACTGTATTTCTTGATTGTCAGCATGGGGAGCTATGAGCAGCAAAGACACAGGTGTGTGTTTTGGTGAGATCCATGAATGGATGTTTATGAAAGGGTATGATTTTAATTGCAAGTCCAGGAAATGCTTGGCATTGTATTTTTGAAGTACATCTTTGGGCTGAAAACAAGGGAAAGTAGAGGGAGTTTATGCAAGCTGAAGCTAAAAAGATAATTACTTTTTCCCCTCTGACTTGAAAACATTGTATAGTCCTAGAGTAAATTGCTTTTGTTGAAATCTGGCAAAAATAAGCAAAGTTTACTGGAAAATCTCATTGCCAAGGAAAATAATGTTATGATCAGCTCTCCTGAATTAGCGATGAGCAGCCTGTCGAGATTGCTGATGTACAGACTGGAGACAGGCTTGGCACCATGGAATTAGTTTATCACTTGTCAGTGTGCCTCACTGCTGGTGTAACTCAAATGCCCCTGCTAGTTCACACCTTCTTCATGTATCCTTAATAGAAATTCTGTGTGTGTCTTCAAGTAAAATGAACTGTGCTGGGAGACTGTCTAGTCAAAACTGAGAGCTCAGAGGTCTTGTCTATCCCATGCATAGACTAAATAGCATGGCTGTTGCAGGGATTAGATAGCAGAAATCCTTTCAGACAGCACTGACTAAAATCTGGGTTTGAGCAAGGCATAACTGGTTTTTGATCAGTAGTGCGTGGTCAAGGAGAAGGGAAGACACAGGCAGCTGCCCTCTGACAAGTGGAGCATCTCCAGGCTGGGAAGGGTAACCTTCTGTTCCCACTGAGGGCTGTGGAAGGCTGTAGCAGCTGCCTCTATCTCACAAGCACTTTGAAGCACTTGAAGCAAAGTATTTATGCTACTGGCAGGTTTGTTTAGTTGATCCTTGTTCTGGTTCCTTTTATTTTTCCAAAGAACTGACAATGAGTGACGTGTGTGCCTTAGTGTAAATAAGAAATGCATGACTTCTCATGTCAGTTGGAATTAGTAATGCTTTGTGGTGCTCTGAGTGATTTAATGAAATACTCATGTGTGTGGACCCACAGCAAGTAAACATCGATTATAAGGGAGAACAAGAAGCTGCTTAATTTTGCTCATTTTGGCTTTAGATAGAAAACCTTGAACAGAAGACTCATCTTTTAAGTCTACAGCTCTTGGTATGAAGGGTAATGTAGCTTATGAGAGGTGGACTATCATGGGAACATACATCTTCACTGATTCTAAGAAGCTGTAGGAGTGAGGTGAAAAACAGAGCTACAGAAAGAAAATTGCTTACAAAGACAAATCCCCTTCTAAACAGCCTGTTTCACTGAACAGAAGTCACAATAATCCAGTACTGCTGGGGCGGGGAGATTGAGTGGCTATAATATGCGTAGGAAGGAGAAGCTATTACAGATGGACTACAGTGCAACAACTCTGGCATCCCTGATCTGTTTGCCCCTGTCTTGGGGTACGTAGGAAGCTGACAGCAGGTTTTATTCTCACCTGCCGAGCCCCCTACATTGATTTTCTTTTCTTTCCAATTCCACAGCCTTAAATAGGATGCTTCACTGTAATGCATGGCTTACAACTTGGTATTGTTTTCACTCTAGCTTAGATGAACCTCAGGTCTGAAGCAGTGTGGCAACGTATGCATTTCTTTGGCAAGTTGCTCGGAGAAAACAAGTATTTAAGGTGCCTGTTACTACTTGGGTAAACTTTGAAGGTCTTCAGCCTATAGAAATACCTTTGGATTTTAAGAAGATGAACTGGGCAGTGGGCATCTTCGCTGGAGAATGCAATGTTTTTGCAGGCTGCTACAGCGATAACCTCCTCCCAGGTGGTGCTGCAGGTTCTACTCTGACTTCTTTCATAGCTGTGCTATTCCCTGAGGCTTGGATACTGTGGAAGATGCCCCTAGGTCCCAACTATGAGAACAGTGCTTCATTTTGAGTAAAATAGAATTATTTCAGGGTAGGTACATCTTCATAGCAGAAGACAGAGGAGTTGAAAACAATTGAAGAACAGACTGGGGGGGGGAGTGAAAGCAGAGGGGTTTGAAGTCGGCTCCGAGATTTTCTTTGTTGGTGTTCTTTGTTTTTTCTTTTTGGTTTTAAGGGTTTTGTGCAAACCGGTGTAACTTAAACCAGAAATGGATTTCTGTGTTCCTGCACATTGGCTCTTAAAGCAGAACTAGATGAAGCATTAACTGAAGTTTGGAGACAAACAAATTCTTTAGTTATAAAACTGTTAAATGAATCATGGATCATGTTTAGGAGGAGGCATCACAGAACTTTTTCTCTGGGATCTTCTAAACATTCAATTCCTTCAGCTTTGGGGTGACTTCTTGTTGTAACAAACTTACGCTTTTATTCTTTTAGGAGCTCCCTCAAGTTGTAAATTAACCGTGCTTAATTTGAGGGTTAAATGGTATTGTGGATTAAAGCAGTTTTAATCTGTCAAGAATGTTTTTGCTTTGCCAGGCCACTTTATTACTGGAAGTTCTCATCTTTTATTTGGAAGTTTTAAAACTGTATCCTTAAATATAGGAGTTAGTTTCAATGTCTACATAGGCAGTCAACAATGCAATCTTTGTGCAGATGCTTCATCTGATACCTACTGTGATTTTTGTATTTTTCCTATATAAATAAGGCTTGGAAAAAAGTTCCTTCTACAATGCTGACAAAATAAACAGATAAACTGGCAAAAAAACCCCCACCTTATTTAAACTGGCTGGATGATATTGTTTCAGTAGGCTGTTGCTATAGTACAAAGGCAGGATGGGCTGGAAGGATCCTTGGGCTGAAGAATGGTTTCAGCCCTGCTCAACTAGTTCGTGTGTGATTTGTGTACATCTCTTCATAAAGGCTTCCAGTCCTGTTCATTCACTACAACTCTATATTATTCAGATATCTATCCCATTCTCCCCCCATAATGTGCTAATTTGGCTCTGGCAGCAGGCTGATGGGTTCCCAGCTGCAGTGCAATCAGTGGGCCTGGGGAGCAGGGCACTTCAACTGTGCTTTGTGGGCAGGTGTTCTTGAGATATTTTGGGTAGTGATGGTAATGGGAATTTCAAATCTTTTCATTGAAAATGAGGTCTGAGCTTTGAGTCAAGTGTGTCCGTCTGTAACTCCCTCCTTCTGTTGGTGCTTAAATGCACCAGGTATGTTAGATGTTAGTGCCATCCCTTCTCCTGCCCTGTTAGGGGCTATGTGATCTGGTATGCCTCTGCTGAAATAAGCAGTGTTTTATGAGGAGGCAGTGCATGATGATGCTAAAGGAGACAAAATAAGCTGATGATTTGGATGGATACCAGCTGTGTGGGCTTCTTGCCAGCATTATATGTGCTTCTGTCCTTGTTTGAAAAAAAACAACCATCAAAACTGTAGTCCTGGGAGATGTAGGCTTGCAAACAGTCTCACAAAGGCGTGTGCTTCCATATAGCTTTTTAGAGAACTTAATTTTCCAGTCTACCAGCTTCATGCGTTATTTCAGGCCATAGCACGTTGCTTGCTTTTTGATCAGATGCACAGCATGATAATGGCTTGGGGGTTGGGGGAGATGAAGCAGCTTGCTGCTGGCCCCTGCAGGTTTTTGTAATTGGATGCAAGTGTTTAAAACTGCGTGGTGTCCACTGCGGGCTGCCCTTGTCTGGGTCCGTTTCACAGATGTGGCTGTGGGTGCCTGTGTTGGGAGCAGCCTGTGTGGGTTGCTCGGGTGCTTGGTATGGCAAAGGTGAGGCTGTTGGTAAGAAATGCTGGGTGCCTTATTGACAGGAGTTCTTATGTTGTTCAGTACCATGTTAGGAAATGGAAAGGATGAAATATTGTTTCTTATATTAATGAATTTGTGCACGTGGCTGGTTTTAGAAACCTGAGCAGTCATCAAGGATTGAATATAACATGTGACATTGGGGAAAGTGTGGGACTTGAGTAATTTGATGCTGAATCCTTACTTCGTGTGCGTTTCCTGTGGGATTTGGGGTCTGCAGCTTATTGCCTGCATCAGCTTTCTGCTGTTAAAACTATTAAGATCATTTAATAGTTGCAGTACATTCAGTGCTGTAGTTTTTAAGCCCTACATTAATAGGGGCTAGGTAAGTGATTAGCACAAATGGAACTGAGTAATCCTATGTTGCCTTTGCGAGGCCAAGCTTGGTGCAAGTCTAGTAGCAGAAAGGCCAATAGATGTGAGATGGAACTTGCTGAGGCAGAAGAGTGCTGCTGGATGGACTAATTAACAGCCTTGGCAGAAAGATCATTAAATACATTGTGGACCCAAAGCTATAGCTCTCAGAGAGATGAAAAGGAAGGTGAGATGGATGAATGTGTACTGGGAATTTAAAGTGGCAGGGAGGTTCTTAGTAAAGCAAGGTAAGAGTAGACTGAGTAGATTTGGAGGAAGATGCTGGGAGTAGGAAAGAAAAGGAAATCCATTTACCAGCAGCCCATTTTAGCCTTCTGTTGGAGAGGACTGGGTAATGAAGTTTATTCTATATATGAAGAGAAGTTGTGGTGTTGTGGTTTTGGTTTTGTTTCTGTTGTTGTGTGGCTTTTTTTCCTGTGTCAGAGCTCTGTGAAAGCAGCCTTACCACCAACTCTTTTCTCAGGGACTAATTTATCCACTCCATTCCTAAAAAGTTTCTGTATGGACAATTCAGGAACTTCATTGCAGAAGTGCAATTAATCTGCTTCACTTAACTTCTGTATTCTGCTTTCCTTTGCCTTACAAGGCAAACAGACCTAGGCGGCATTAGGAAGAAACATTTTTATGGACAGACATGCTCTAAAACTGCCATCTACCTTTGAGATGACAGGCATGCTTAAATATCCAAGAGGTCTGATGCTGAAGTTATGCACTCAGTAGACCCAGGAGTTGTTTGACCTTGTCTGCTCTTCTGTAATGCTTCACTCTTCCTGCAGTGGTCTTACTTGTCCCATGATAACAGATTGCTCCTACTTTTAATCATTTTTGCTAGGCATCTTTCCTATTCTGCCTGATATGTAAGGACTCTCTGACTCTGCCTGAGGCGTGATTTTCTGTTTCAGGTTTAGCACTGCACTGCTGAGGCTGCATAGCTTCTGTGTCAGGGCTGGTTGGGCTGGCTTGGAGCAAGGCAGGGCTGGCAGCAAGCTGGCTGGCTCGGGATGAAGATAGAGCCACGCTGGCCAACAGCTGCCTGGGATACGAGGGATATTATTTAAAATGCTACTGGAGCTCCCTTCCGT
The DNA here is from genome assembly GCA_016647715.1 of Pavo muticus. Taxonomy (NCBI): domain Eukaryota; kingdom Metazoa; phylum Chordata; class Aves; order Galliformes; family Phasianidae; genus Pavo; species Pavo muticus. Next base: position 7,755,824 of record JACDJE010000064.1, read on the forward strand.
TAATTGGATTTAAGTATCTATAGGGGTTAATATACTGAGAACAAGACAAATATTTGTCTTTATATCACTAGCAGGTCAGTGGCACAGTAGGGAAGACAGATCGATGTTCTCCCCTGTGTTTCTGCTCTTTTTCCATCAGTGCTAAGCTGCTGTTGACCCTGCTGCCTCCCAGCTAGATGTCTCTGCTCATCTGGCCCTGACAACAAACAGGGTTTCAGGATGGAATGCTGAATGCTAATGAGCTTGGTAAGGTCTGCTGTCTTGGACTCTTCCTCTGTGAACATCACTTGCAAATTGCTGTGTGTTTCTGACGGGCAGCTGAAGGTCCAGTGAAAGTATTTCCCCTGCTGACTGTTCATCTTGAATTAATTCTAAACTCTAGGTCTTGGTTTTTGAAGGCTGTGATCTGCATACAGTAATGCAATGTGGAACTTTTTGTGAAGCTGCAACAGGGTTTTATAGCAGTTCTGCATTACATCCCCATTTACCTCACTGTCCAACTACAAGACACGGTAATGCACATCTCTGGTGCTAGCACTCCTGGCTATAATTTTCCAGACTTCTATCCCTTCCCTTCTTCACTTCTTTTTAAGATTAATATTTGGATGGTAATTCTAGCCTCAAGGCTTGTGTAAATTCATTAAAGAACTTGCCTTTTGAACTGGAATTAGTAATTTGTTAATACTGTTTGTGTGTTCTGGGTCATGAACCTTCTAATTAGAGGCCTGCATATATCTGGGCTGTGCTAATTAAAGCTGCCTGCCCTGGAGCACAGAAGCAGAGGCATCAGCTCAGAGCACTGTCAAGCTCCTGAGATCTCAGTTGCAGAACAGCCTTTAGCTTCTGCACTGGGTGCTGATTGGCATCAGACAAGTCATTGGTGTGGGAATGTGTGTCTGCTTGTATGGTAATCTTCTATTCCACAGCATCATCACTGATAAACCTTATAGAGTCTTTTTTTCTCTTAACAGAGGAGTTTGATATTCTCTATTTTCTTATCTGAAGCCTGTGTTATAAAATCCCCCCTCTAGGGGTATGGACTGTGCATCTTCCAGCCCTGTGGGTCCTTGCCAGTTCCTTCAGATGCTGCACTGCTGACTCCTGACTGTGTTTTGTTAGGGCTGATAGCACAGGATTCTGCTTCTGAAATGCACACTTCTGCTTTCTCAGCTTAAGGTCCTTACTCATGCGAGTTGTTGGCATGGCACTTGCAGCAGGTGTTCATAGATGGTCAGCTCCTGAATGTGTGAAAGCATCTGGTTTGTGACAAGTACAGGATTTCTAGAGAGAACAGGGAACATTAAGAAGAGAATGATGTCTTTTGGGAGTGTTGCTGAGGTATGAAGGAGCTGGGTGCCTGAGCAAGTTGGCTTTTGTGGCTCTTGATTCTTTGGTGAGGTGTTTATTAGAGCTGTACAAATTATTTAACATTTTTATGGCTCGATTCTAAACTAAAATATATTTTGCAATGAAAGTTTTTGATAAACATTTCAGGCTTTTAAGAAATACTTCTGGTTTTATTCACCCTTTAAATTTTAAGCCACCTGACTTCGGTGTTCTACCTTGCTTGGCTTCAGCTCTCAAGACTGGAGTAGTACTTCTTGAAAGGAAAACAAAGTTGGCCACGTGTTTTGGCATTTATCTACAAGTGCTTCTGGTTGGCATGGGCTGCTTTACTTTTTGTATAGGGCAAAAATAGTCCAGAACTGGTTATCACCAGCAACATCTGCTACTCAAAAAGGCATCGTATGGCCCTATGTGGTGCAAGTCTCGGAAGTAGCTTACTTTGATCAAATACAAATCAGTCAGGAGGTTTTTCCCCTTTCTCAGCATCTCTTTTGGCAGAGCCACCATCTGTGGTTAGGGCTGGAGAGCCCAGTGGCTGTCTGAAGCTGAAAAGAATGCCCACTGGTGGGATGTGGTGAATAGCTCTATTCATAAGTCATCTTGCCCTCCCCCTTCCTCCCTCCAGTAATGCAGTTGAGGTCTCCAGGATACTTGTGCAACCTTGGGCATAACACACTGAGCAGCAGGGAGAGGAGCATGGTACAGCCCGTCCTGAGGAACAGGAGCAGCACGTACCTCCTGCTTATAGAGCACATCAGAAAAGCAGCTCATACTTCATTTCCTTCTTCAGTGTAACCCTACTACTAGTCACCTTCTCCAAGGCCCAATTCCTTCCCTTTCTGCAGTCTGGCTCAGTTCTGCTTCCTATAGCAGACTTTGTTTGTGGAGGGGAAAATGGTGCTGCCTTGCTTGGACACAGAGGTGGGTCACTGAGCCAAGTGCCTGCTGCGTGCCTCTTGTCATGCTGTTGGGGCACGTGATTCTGATCTTGGGAAAGGACTTCCTTAAGGATTTTGAAAGCTTTTTTCATTTTCTGCTGCCATGAAGCTTGACTGCTGGAAGAATCTGGCAAAGCAGTGAGCTGCACTGCTTGTTCTTGTTTATTTTACCAGCGGAGAAGAAAGTGTGGGAAGTAGGAGGGAAAGCAAACAGAAGGTGGGAGGGAAGGGATATGCAAGAGTTAAACATAAAAACTAGAAATGTTTAAGAGGTAAAAATGAAAGTGAAACTTCCTGAAATTAACTTTTATAGAATTTTGTAAATAAACGTCAGTCCTGAAGGGAATGATTTTCATGGCTGGTGCAACAGCATTGCCTGACAGCGATGGAGGCCTTGTCCAGTCAGCTGCTTCTCTCTCCATTCACACTGTTCTCCTGTGCCTTGTCCTGATCCACCAAGCTATTAGGAAGAAATTTGACTGCATCATCCAGTTTACAGCCAGGCTTTTAGATCTTTCCACTTCCAGAAGTGCATCATCTTTGCCTTACAAGAAATTCTGGGTATGTGAGTGGGCTGTGTGGTGCTGAGCTGCTTGCTGGGTTAAACCCCAACACGTGATGTGCCATGAGGGTGATCCCTTAGAGATGGGGTCAAGCTCCCATTTGAAGTATGGACTGGCATGCCTAGCAGTAGATAGTCGTGGTCTTGAAGAATGCTGAGATGTGAGGAAGTGGCTCAATACAAAATACCAGATGAATTGCAGTTCTCCTTATATAAGGTTGTAGCACTTATCCTTAAAGTAGCAGGCTGAAGGCAAAGTACACATTGCTGAGGACTGGACTTGCTGGTTATAACCTTCCTGTCACGTTTATGCTGTTGGCAGTGCTTTGTGCTGTCTTCACGTGGAATTAGGAACAGGTATTCCTTAGTTCAGGGCATTGCATAGTCTGGGATGAACTGAAACTGAGAGAGGATCTTCAGTGTAAAAATAAAAATAAAATGAGAAGTTTCCAGGCTATATGTTAAATTATACCAAAACACGACGTCAGCTTTAGATGTACCTCAGTTCTCCTTTTCCTTCCAGGCTAAGAAGTGTGCTATAACAAAAGCTTGGGTTGTTTTCTTCTTCCTGCTTCCCTGAATGAGCTGCTCTCATGTTTCTTTAGGTTACATATGCTTTCAGATATAGTTCCAGTCAAATGACAGCATGCTTGCTGGAAAAAGTGAGCTGAAGAGATGATGGGTGACTAGAGACTTTTTTTGTCTGGAGTTCTGAGCTCCCAACTAGAAAAGCAGTCATGGCACTTAAAGTGCAAATTTCTCCTACATGGCCCACTATTTAATTCTGCAGGAACATGTTCAGACCAGATTAGGGAAGAGGATGGGATTTACTGTTTTGTGAGTAAAACTTTTCAAAGGGAGGTGAAGAAGACAGACTGTTTTCCTTTTCCTCTGCCTGGCTCAGAGGTTTATTTCTTTGGCAGTCTGGAAAAATGTCTGTCCCTCCCATCTCTCCAATCAATTGCACCATAAACCCCTCCTAGCACTTGGCTGCCCTGGGCAGCTCCTTTCTGCAGAACAGAGCTAGCTCCACTGGGGCAGCTAAATGCTTTGTTCTAATGTATGACCACTGTGTATGTTTACAGAACATCTCTTAAATAACCTCATTTATCTGGCCCATAAGGGACATTCTTCCTATTCCTTCAGGCCTCTGGAAGAAGATGTTCTTCTGGTGGAAGCAGTGCAGTCTTGTCTTGATGCTTTTCATTCCTTCAACACTGTTGGTTGTCCCCACCACTAGGAAAAGCACTCCCTTTCTAACAGTACAGTATTTCCAGCCTGTGGAGCCAGACATAAATGACCAGTTTTTGCCTGCGTTGACTGCTGGAAGCCCTGCATGATGCCTGGCCCCAGCAGCCTGCTCAGAGGTGGCAGTCTGGGTGCTCATGGCTGTTCTCTGGCAGTGTGGGACCATCCTGATGGAGCTTGAGCAGCAGGAGAATCAGCACTGCTCTCAGTTGTCCCTTCTGCCTGCCATTCCTACCAGGGAAGCTGTTGCTGTTTGCCTGCAGATACCTCTGTTAACAAAAGCTGCTGTATTTTAAGGATGCATTCAGATGCTTTTTTCTTTCTGTAGCATCATGTGGGATGATAACTGCGAAGCAAGGCATGCAGTTGCAGTTTGGAAGAACTGACTTATTAGACTTGCATCCTGGCCAAGATGTTCTAAACTGCTGAGGTTGTTTTTATTAGAATACTTCTTAGTATTAGGGCTGAACAGTGCTGCAGTAAATCAGAACCTGAAGAAATCATCAAACTGGCTCTTGAAGGAAGAGTGATCATGTGTTTAAGGCCAACATTTTTCAAGGTGACAAGAGTAATAACAAAAATTGTTGTACTCTGATACTTGTATGAGAGTTTGGGTAAGTGGTTATCTAGGAGACAACCAATAAACATCTGGCTGCCCTCATATCCAGAGGGGTTGTTTCTTGTTATAGTTGGCAAATGGTATGTAGCTTTTACTATGCAAAATACTTGAGCAGTAAACATCTTATCTATAGTGAGACCTTGATAAAAATGATTTAGTTATCTTTGTTTACTTCACTTTGCTCCCTCTCCTGATGGATTGCACTCCAAGTTGCATAGGGATGTCTGAGCCTTAAGCCTGGTGCTGCAGATTGCTGCTGAACGTGAATGCCAGTGGCAGCTAGACAGGCTTGCCTGAGGGGAAGACTGTGTGCTGTACACCCAACTTCAAAGCAGGACAATCTCCTGCATTGCCTTCAGGCATCATTTTTGACCATGTGAGTTGTGTGCTGGTTGTTTCTCCCTTTGGGCTTCCAGAAAAAGCGGGATGTGATAACCTAATTCTCTGAGCAGGTATGGTGGCACTCGGTTACCTTTGTTCCTTCTGATTTTACCTCATAGGAGTTGATTGGCTGTTTCTGCTGATTAGATTTCACTGGCCAATGTACAGCTGGATGTGAAATGCAGGAATCCTGAAACGGTGGTAGAGCTTGGAAGTTACACAGCCCTAAAACTGGAGAAATAGGAAAGTTGGGATGATGGAAGTAATTGTGGGCTGGAGGTTAACTGCTCTGTGGGCAAGATGAGAGGCACGGCTTGGTGAGCAGGAGCCTCGGGCTTGGATGAGCTCACGCGCCAAAGCTGGCAGGAGCAGTTGGGTACTGTTGAAAGAAATGTTGTTCTTGTGAATAAAGTGGAAGCTTCAGAAGCTGAAAGTCACTGAGGAAACAAGAAACCTTGGCTCCAGAGGGACAGAGAGTATGTGAGGGTGTCTTTGTTCACTTCCAATTTGTTTTCACTTGAGCTGCTGTTTCATCAATACTGTCCTCGAAACCTTGGTCGTTACCCAAGGAGGGAAGCTAAAAGTGATGGAGAGCCTTTCCAAAAAGCATTGAAACAAAACGATTGGTAGCCTTGTGAGGTAGAAGGCTTCTAAAAGAGAATTTCAGGTGTGGCTGAACTGTTGCTTGTTAAGGCCTTTTTCTGGACAGTTTTCTAAGCATGCTTTGAGAAACCTCAAGTCCTTCGCGTATGGTGTAGTCAGCTTTATGCATGTCATGGCAATAGCCATATTTATTACCTGTTATAAATCTCAGTGATTGTTGTTCCCCTGGAGCTGCAGTAGGAGAATAGAGGTAAATGACTGCATTGCCACAAAAAAACAATACTCTGCTAAAATCCTTGCTGTATACCTAGTCTCCCCCCCAAAAAAGGAAATAATGATCTGCATTACAGGATTTTTCCATATACAAAGCTGTTCTTCAGCCCTGCTCTTTTCCCACAGATCTGCGCACTAGGTCTAATTTAGCTTAGTACATCTGGGAGTAAAGCACCTGATCCTTGAATCAGTCAGAAGTCCTCAAGTCCCTCTTAGTTGTTCTGGGAAATGTGATGTGCTTGACACTCTTAACTCTTTGACCACATCCGCATAGCTTGAGCCTGTCTGCTTGTTCTGTAGGAGCAGGTTTGGGTTACTCACTTGTCAAGGATGGCATCCTGTTGTGACCTGGATGCAGAATGTCACATTTGAATTCAGTTGTGGCTGAATTGCATCTCTGTTGCTTAGAGACAGTTTTTTTTCTGAGCAGACTTAAAACAGCAGGTTCTGTAGGAGTTCAGGATGTCTTCAGATGAGAACTGAATCCTGTCTTTGCCTTGGTGATTTAACCTCTCAAACGGCTGCCTCTGAGCAGGGGAAGCTTTCAAATCTACCTTCGGTCTGCAGATGGCCAAGTGCTATTTTTTCTTTTCCTAGTAGAGACAACTATTGTTGTTTCCATCTTGCCTAAAGGTTTCTGGTCTGAAAGTGGAGTACTGTCTGCGCCAAAGATTGGCTCGAGTCTGCTGCCAATGAGATTGACTGGAAATGCAGTCACCCGTACTTTGAATGCTTGGCCAAGGTTTTGATATATTCTGGACATGTTTATTCTTTGAATAAGAACTTCTGTTGCATTGTTACCTCCGTGTTAATTTCCACTGTGCTCTAGGCATAAAACACATCCTTTTTCTTCCGAACTTAGAATTTGCCAACTGCAATAAAGGGAGATGCTTTTATGTATGACTAGGTGTCATTTTCCATATGACAGCAGTACTCCAAATCTAAAAGCATATCTCCCAGAGACCAAATGGGGTCTCTGTGCTTATCAATAATAAAAGGTATGCTTATAGCATGGTCTAATATAGAAACATATAGCTGTTCAGTGTTCTGGAATCAATTGGGTTTTGACAGGATTAAGCTGTAAGCTTACACACGAGAGCACATGAACTGCTGTTATCTTGTACAGCTATGACTGCAAGAGTCTGAACTTATGCATTTCAAGCAAGCTTGATGTCTGCAGCTGTGCAATGCATGTTTAGGGCACCAAGGGTATCCCTTGTTTCTAAGCAAAAAAGGTGGAGTTCTGTTCATTCTAATAGCAGGTACAGCACAAGTGTCAATGATGTTATTCTGAGGCGGAGAAGTCACAGTTTTGGGAAGAGAAATTGCCTCTCATTGCCCACTTTGAGTGAATGAATAAGCAACACCTTTTTCTACAGGCTCAGTGTCATGGGGCAAAAGGGATTAAACAAGTGGCTGATCTAAAAATGCACCTGGGACAGTTTGGCTGTGCAGGATTCAAAAGAGACTGTTCTGAGGCAGACTGAACACGGTGGTAACTTGGCTTATACGAGTTCTGTCTTTTGGCTGGCCTGCAAATGCTGAAAAATCCAGGCATAACAAAGCTATGAGGCGTGGGGCCAGGTGGTCCTTTGTATCTGTGTTAGCTCAGAGTGAACAGAGCTTGCAAGACCTGTGCAAATGATTACAGAGTTCTGGTACCTTGTGTGGGGCCCTGGAACTAGTAGTAACAGAAGTCCATCAGCAATGGGGTGTACCAGGGCTCTGCGTTCCTGAGTGCTCTGCAGCTTGGAGGGTTGCAGCTAGCATCTTTCATCTTTAGGATTTGCTCTCAGAACAACTCAAAATATCTTTAGTTGCAAAGTAATTTTTAGGCAGACTTATCTATATAGAATCTAAATTTAGCTCAAGGAAATGCTCTTTAGGTTTGTTATGGGCTTTTAGGATGTCAGAAAGAAGAATACTACATACTCTGAATATACCATACTACTAAATCTCTACTGCATTGTCACTCTTCAACTTTGAAGCTGAGTGTCTGTATCTGATTTTTCTGGAAGAATGCTTGTCAGCTGTGGGAATGCTGAAAGGGACTTCTGAGCTGTGCGGTGTGTACAGAACAGCACAGCTGGAAGCCTGGTCAGCAAAGCTAATATGAGAATTGCTGATTGCTGTTAAAATGGAATTGCTGTTGAGAAGGCTGTCATTAAGTCACGGCAGGCAAGAGGAGGGGCGTCAGACAACTGGGTGGCTTTGGGAGTTGCCCACGGAGAGTATAGTGATGATTAAGAAAGCATAAATTGGCTAGCAAAGCCTGAGGGGGTGGATTAATCTGGCCTTCCAAAGTTGACCAAATCAGGAAAACCATAATTACAACTGAGCATCAAGAAATAGCTCCGCAGTTTGGCTGGACTCATATTTGTTCAAATTAATGAAGCTATGGCTCTGCTAAGTCAGGATCACTGTTATTCTTGTCAGGGCTTCTCTCTGCAGAAGCAAATGCTTGAACTTGAAAAGATGACAGAAGAAACACTTTGCACAGCTTGAATTACAGGGAGCTCTCATACCATCTGACTGACCTCTTGCACTGCAAGCAATACGTTTTTTTGTGTTTCCTTTATGGAACACCAACTTCTGTTAAACTTCTGCTTCTGAAGGCATGTGATCTGTAGGTATTGAAGGAGAGATCCTGGCCTTGCCTTCTGGGATACCGAGGGACCGACCCTTGGCTTGATGTGTTCCAAAGGTTATTCACCATCTCTGCTGAGAAACTGTACCTTGTAACCCTATTTCCTGCCTTAATACTTTTATCTTTTTTGTTTTTTATAATAAAACCATTTAATGCTTAATAGTTTTTCTTCCTAAGGGTAAGCTTTAAATGAAATGACACTGAATAATTAAAAGTACCTTTGTGCATAGCCAAGGCTACTAGAGAAGGCGTTATTTCAGAGTGAGGATCTGAGGGAGGTTTCAGCTTTTGGCTTCAGTTCATGAGTTGTAGCATTTGCGTGTCTGGGCTTGGGAGGGATGGGGTATGGCAAAATGCATCAATACAGTATTTCTCTGTGAAAAGGAGTGGAATAGGTGAAGAATTTGTTCCGAGGAGTTTGGTTACTGCTCTAAATTGTTGTGGAAAAACACCTACAGCTGCTAGGCAGCCACCGCCCTAACAACAGAGGAACAGCACTTGGTCTGCGTTCAAGCTGTATCATGTAGTGACCTAAAAGGCACAGTTGTCAAAGAGTGCTTTCTGTTGCTTGTTACTGGTGTTCCATAGTGCTATTGTTGCACTGAGTCCCTGCTTCCATGTGTTTTACAATCTACACTCACAACTTGGTTTCAGCAACCATGCTTTAAGCCATGAACTTGATTTGGAAGTGCTAGGTCTTTTCCAACCTTAACGATTCTGTGGTTCTGTGGACTTGTGTAAGAACTTCTCTAGGTGCTGTATTCTTGTTCCATAGCACGTGGCTGTGTGCATTAGGAAAGGGGCCCTTTGGCTTTACTGGTTTTGCTGAGGAGGAGAGCATTGCATTTCTATGCACTAAGCAATGCACTTGTGCTGGGAAAATGCTGATCTTCAAAGACAATAGGTGCTTGTCACTAACAATACATGTCCTTAAAGCAGGCAGGAGTAGTAATACTAATGTAAGAAAGTGGTGAAATAGCACTACGAAGGCCTGGAAGAGACCAGGTGACCTTGTGGCAATGACCTGCTTTGTACTTTCACATCCGACTGCTGAGTACAACTCCTGGTGCCCCACAGGACACCTGGGTGTGCTTGCTTCCCTTTTTGAGGGAAGCTCTCTTTTGGGCTCCTGGAATTTATTACTGGGCCATATTCATGTGCTGCTATTAATTGATTACACCTGCATGATTACTGGGTGATAATTCTCTTGCATTATTTTGTTATCTGTAGCTCCTTTTCTCTCCACTCCTGTAACTCTACACTTTAAATGCAGACAAGGAAGCCCTGCGCTTCCTTTTAGGCAAGATGAGTTGAAGTTCAGACCCAGTACACCAGTCTAAGGAAGTGTGTGAAGTATTTTCGGACTTAATGGATATAGAAATTGCAAATCTCTTTTCTAATGTGCTTAGAATAGCTGGCTCCAAATCTACCTTAAACCAGTGCTTTGACACTTGAACTTGGGAGTTGTGGTTGGGAGAATACGTAGGGATAGCATATAGCCCTGAATGTGTTGCTGTCAGTTAGAAAGCCCTGTGTGGGTTGGTTGCAGAAACCTCCTGCCAGCACTTTCCTAATGCTGCCTGCTCTTACTCAGGTGGCATTTAACATGCCCGTGCAAAACAGGAGTGCCTTTTTTCCTCCTTTGCCATTTTCTCAAACCCAGACCTCTTGTACTAAGACTCCTGGAGGACAGAGCTTCAGTTCGATTTGTTTGGAACAAAGCAATATTTAGTACCAGCAATGGCACTCAGTAAAGGATTAATAGAAAGCCAAGACTTTGAGATACCAGTCAGTCTCTTGCAGGACTCACCACTTCTATTTCTTGCAGGTATCTGTCTATGCTACATACACAACTGTATAGTAAATAACGTGCTGTTCACACCTGCTGCTGAGAACTTAATGCAACAAGAACCAAACAATCGCTGTTGTTCCCCAGCACCCTAATGAGTTCACAGCCAATTATTTACTCAGAGTGCATTTCTTGGAAACTGGCCTAAGTTTATTCTAATTGTGTTGGGTTTTTGTTGATTTTGTTGTTGTTTTTGTTCTCCATTTGGGGTGAAAAGCGAACAAGAGGGATCCTTGCAAGGTCTGTTTAGCTCTAGGAGCCTTTTCAAGTCTGAGACCATCTTTTGGTGCGCTTTCACTTCTGTAATGTTTAAGCACTGTCATTGCATTGCATGACTAATGACTCTGAAATGGCTTGCTCTTCCATCTTCAGTGGCTGCACTGTGTACACAGTGAAGTGTGTATTTTGGGAGTGTTCTCTGCTTCATATAAATGTGGTGCTACAAAGGGAAAGCTACAGCGGTGAGATCTTTGTTGCTCACTTTGAGTGTGCATCACAGCGTTGGACCTAATACTGTCTTTTGTACAGAAAGTACAGGAAGTATTTTGGCTGCGCTTTGTCACTTAAGCCGTAACTGCAGCTCTGTCATTCTACCTTAGATTCAGCTTTTCCTTCTTCCTAGTCTGTCTTCTCCTAAACTGATATAAAACAAAAACTGCTATTAAAATCAGCGGAGTATACTGTAGCCCCCTAGCTTGTAGCGTTCTTACAAAAGAATAATTAACAGTAATTGGTTTTGTTAGATTTCTGTGGGATTACTTGTTCTGAGCAGACCTCCTCTGTTCATTACTTATAAAAGAAGTTCAGTTTAATTCTGTCACTAGTTTGCATCCTTTAAACTGATGCATAACAAATGAGAAGGAACAGTGCTATAGTTAGAGCCACAGTCAGCAGAAAGGGGACCACTGGTCACTGGCCTCTTGTAATTGCTTTGCCTTGTGGCAACGAGTTTGGCTTGATTTTTTAGCTGTACAGAGAAGAAATGAAAAACTCTGCACCCAAAATTGGAAGAAACCTCCATGTAATGGGTGGCTATTTTCTTAAAAGGCTCACATTTGTCTTTTGCGAATGGCGTGTGGTCACAACTGGGACATTGGGTTTTTGTCCCAGAAGACATGCAGTCTGTGTGTCTGACACAGCTCCAGTGACTCAGTTCCCATGCTGTGACTAGCTGAAGTCTGAAGAAGACTGTCCTCATCTTCAGAAGTCCATTTTGTAGCTACACTCAGCTTCCAAGTTGACCAAGGATGCCAGCAGAGACCAAATACAAAACCAGCATCATCTGGTGCGAGTGGCTACAAGGCAGGGAAAGACTTTAATGTGTATTTAAAGCATATTCAAATGCAAACCCATCTTGGATACTAATGTATGCTACAAGGAAACGGAAAGAATTTGAAATGCTTTAGGGCTGCTTGTTTTTTTTCCTTTTCTATTAGGCAAGCTCAAGCATCTCATTGAAGAACACCACGTATATTAAAGGCATGGTGGAAGGAGAGGTGGGATGCAGAAGGAAGGAGGGCAGTATCTGAAGAACGTTAACTTTGTTTCAGAAGAGGAAACAAGCCATGTGACATGCAAAAGCAATGAGTTTTAATAGCATTTAATATGTTTTTAAACATTTCCATCACCCCTCTATTTCAGACACAGCTTGGCAGTAAATCAAAGTAAAAACAAACACACGCATCCAAGCTAGCCATTAAGCTGAAACAGAAATAAAACACTGGAGGGGGTGGGAGAAGGCGGGGGAGTACTGAGTTTACATCAGTGAGGTTAAGGAACAGGCAGACAAAACATTCAGCAGCAGGGGGAATACATCCTGCTTTCATTTTGGCCTGATCCTAAGCCAGCACTAGAAATGGAAACTTGTTGATTGCAGTAGCAGGCTACGGGCAAGAGAGCTGCATAGCTTGGCTGCATTGCTTTGCGAGTGAGAGGTCTGCTGGGGAAGTGGTGGTACTTAGGACGTGCTTTTAATGTCGGCCTGCTCCAAAGCTACTGCAGAAGCCACTTGTTGACTGAAGCTTATTTCCATCCCTTGTCTGAGGGATCAAGTATCAGCGTTTTTCTCCTTTGCTGCTTCTGCCTCTTGTGTTGCTAGGCCTCAGCTGGTGCTAGTCAGTTTAATGCAGTGAGGCCATTATCTCCTTTTTATTTCTTTAGAGGAGTATTTCTAGGTCTGTGCTTATCCTTTGTTTTGGGTCAGTACAGGAAATCAGTTGTTTATGATGCTCTAGAATCAGTTTCAAATATTGCAAGACAGAGAAACTGCCAGAGTGTTAGTGACAGGGTGAGCACAGCTGAAACCATAGAATCATTTAGATTGAAAGAGAACTGTAAGATCTTGAGGTCCAAATATTACCTGACACTACCAAGTCCACTGCTAAACCCCATCTCTAAGTGCTACATCCGTATCTCCATACCTCCAGGGACAGTGACTCTGCCATGTATTTTCTGAGCACTGTCCTTGGACCAAAGACTAATTTTTCTCTTGATAATCACCTTAAACTCAGCCTGTCCTCGTGATTTCATTTAACAGTGTCTGAGTTATCAGGAGCCTAGAGGTCCTTTCTATTTTTCCTCCCTGGGCACAGAGCCAGGAGTCAATAGGATGCATTTTTCCTTTCTTAGTGAAAGTTGATAAGAGGTAGTGAAGAGGAACTGCCCAATCGTTTATGCTTTTATAATTTTCTTCTGGCTGTCTTATCAACCCCATCTGTTCTCAGAAGCCTTCTAAGGATAGAGATTAGCATGCTGAGAATCCCAATAACAATGTCTTTATAGTCTAGACAGACAGAACAGAGAAGAAATTTCAGCAACCTGCTGAAGGTAATGCAGCAGGCTGAATCTGGCCTGACCACGTTAGTGGTGTTCTTATCCAGTATGATTCTCAGTAATACATGCTGTTAGTTCAAGTGTCCACATTTGTATTCTCTTGGTGTGCTGACAGATTGAGCTCTAGTAGGTTCGGCAGCCTTATTCTGATGTTGCTTTCTCTAGCATCTGTTCAATCCCTGAGCCAGAGATAGTGCCATATGTTTGCAGCTGGATGGGATGTGTGTCCTTGTCACAGGTAGCAGATGAGCATCCTCTTGTAAAGCTGTCTTTACTGGGCTCAAAAAGCCCTTCAGGTTCCCTCCTGATAACAAAGCTGTCATCCAGAAGTGTTCTGAACCTTCACCACTTAGCACCACCTGAGGCATTAGTGGTTACCTCAGGTGAGAGGCACTCCCTTGTTTTATAGGGAACTGAAGCTTTAGGCTGATGGAAGTTTTATTTCCTAGATTAGAAAAAATATCCATGGGGTTTTCAGCCACAGCCTGCACTATATTTAGAATGTCTTAAAACACTGCAAGCTTCAGACCTGAAGGGGTTGTTATTATGGAGTGTATATGTACTTGTTTGTTTTTTTTATTGTGGAAGAATAATCAACAGAGATTCTGTGGCTCTGTTTGCAATGATGAAGTAATTAAAGTGTATTTTGAGGAATGGTGGGGAAAGAAATGATGAGAGCTGAGGGGGGAAGCAAAGGAAGAGGTTCAGGAGTTACTGAGAATAACTTCCTAGCCCTTCCCCCACTGCTCTTGCAAACCACAGTCTTTACCTCACAAAGGTGGATTGCTGCCAAGGGAAAGAGAATTAAGATCACATCAAACCCTGCACTTCTTATTGAAAAACATTAAAAGCTAGAAAAATACCCAGACCGCCGTGGAAGGTTCTAAGCAGCCCCTGTAGTGACTCATCCAGAAAGATTCCCCTATTGTCCTATATTTTCCAGCCTGCCAGACAAGCAAGTATTTCAGAGGATATAAGTGTGTATACACATGTATGTATGTATGCCATAGCAACAGAATTCATAACAGCTTCAGGGTTTCCACGTCAGACACCTGGAATGAATACAGTGCGCTGTAGTGACCAAAACACTGGAGACATTCACAGCACTATCAGCTCTCAGTATTCAGCTTTAATTCTAATAAAGTTGGAAACTTCATTTTGTCTATTGAATTCTTGGGTTTTGGCTTCCTGTAATTAGGTGAGGTGATCAGAATTTATTTTCTTTTCAAGGAAACTCTCCAGGCAGACTCCCACCATGGGTGCTAAGAAAATTCCCCTTTTTCCTATCCTAAATGTCTGGATGTGTGCAATTCCAAGTTAGCATGTGCTTGCGTTTGTAAAAAATTAAAAAAAAAAAAAAAAATAACAAAAGAAGAAGAAAAAACAAAAAAAAAAAAAAAAAAAAAGGCGTGCGGAGTGCCCTCTGCAAGGCTTGCCAAGGGGAGAGTGGAACATCAGGTCATTAAGGAAGAACATACGCTGCTGCAGATATCTGCCGTTGTGGAGCAGCACGTAGGTGTTTGGGGAAATGTGATTTTCCAGCAATAGGGAGGGTTGTGGGAAAACTGAGGAGAGTTCAGTTTGGTTTGGATCTGACTCTCTTCTAAAGTGATTAATTTACTACAGAAGTAGCTGCTGGAGGTAGAGAGAACAGAGGAGTTCTGTGTTGTTCCTTTTTCACATACATTAGGAAACTGCTCTTCTTTCCAAGTGCATCTCTGCTTTGTTACCAGCCCAGAGCCAGTTCAGAAGAACAGGCAGTTTTGAAGAACACTTTCTCTCGGTAGAACTTAAGTAATATGAGAGCTACATACATTGTTGTGGGTGCAGCAGTCCTGCAGGGAATTTCCTGACCTCTCACTATGCAGCATTGAGCGTGGTTGCAGTAAACATGACTGATGAGAAAGCAGTATTTAATCAAAAGAAGACTTCACGTGTGATGTACAGTAGATGACAAAAGACAAAGCCCTCAAAATGCATGTCCAAATATTCATTTCTGGTTTTGAGTTTGAGTCCTTGAATGCAAGCTTTGCTGTAGTGTCCAGGTATTTTGTATGTACTGCAACTGAGCGTGGCTGCTTGCACAGAAAACCAGGGCAAATCATTGCCTCAGACATAGACAATTAGTAGAAAGAAAGAAAGAGGGAAGGGATGAAACAAGGAAAGAAATAGGTGTGCTGAGCCATGGAGCTTTCCCATAGTGCATACGTCTCTTTTCCTTGGCAATGAGGAAACTTGCATACGTACATCCTTCTGAAATCCCTTTGTATTTGCAAAGATATCAACTCTGTCAAAGAGTTGTTCTTTAAATTAATAATTTGCTACTTTCTATTTACTCTGTGCATGCCAAGGGTTTGAGTCAGAGCTTTGCAGTCAGATTCTCCTCGACTGGTTCTGATTAGAGGCTGAGTGATGGAGCAGAGGGTCTGGCATGGCTCCAACTGGATTCCATGATGTCTCGACTTTAATGCAGTTAAATCCCAGACCTAGTGCTGTAGTTTACTGCTGCTGACTTTCACCTTGCCTCTGCAGCTGCAGAAAGCACAGCATGCTTTAGCTGACTTAAGGTCAAAGGCAAAATTCTCAGCATGGCTCTCTTTGGAGCCAATCTCATGATCAGTAATACTATATTATTACTAATAACAGTATCACCACAGGCTACTTCTGTTTGTACAAGTTTGTAATGGAGATTGTCTGCCCGTTTGTCTTTGAGATTACCGTTTCATATCAGACATTGCTACTGCTCCTAGCAGCAAAATGGTCCCTTCTGAGAGGAAGTCAATATATCCTGAATAAACATATTCTTAATCTTCTTCATTAAGATCCCACATGTACGTGTTTGTGACTGTTTTTAGGTAGCTCATCAGTTAACTCAGTGTTACTCTTCACTGGCGATAATCAGCAAAAAATGTCCTCTGTGCTTTTCCATATGCAAGGCTGTATCCCACTACTAACATGTTTAACATACAGTTAATATAAATAGACTTAATAACCTTTCAAATGCTGAAAAAAACTTTTTAGCAAAGATGTTTGTGTCAACAAATATTTGGTTTTCTGGTAGACTTCATATTTTTGGTTTAAAACTGTCTCGCTATGAGAGGTAAATCAAAAAGTTTAAGTAGTAAAACAACAAAACACAAACTACAGCACAAATCATAATGATCTGAGATGAAAATTTTTCCTGCTGATACTATTAAGTAGTTCAATCTCTTGGGTTTACTGTTCAGCCAGTGCTTGTCTACTTTTTGGATATCGTTAAGGAAAGCATTCTTGCACATTCCCATTTTCCATCCTTATATTGGAATTATCTGCATACTTAAATTAGACAAATATTTTAAAGTCTTGCTGAATTAGAACTCTAATCTTTACTTTCATCTCTTCATATATTAAAAAAAAATCTGTAAAACTGTATGCTGGCAGCCACGAGCTTTAAAGCATGGACTACATGTTAATGCACATACTGATGACTTGTATTCACCTGCACAGGACCAAAAGTAGGATGCGTGATGTGCCAGATGCGGATGTCATAGTGAGACCGTTTGCCTGAAACTTCTGAACACCTGATAGCTTCAAGTACTGGAAATCCAGAAGCTCAGAGTTCTGTCCAGAGAATTTAAGTTGGTGAACTGAGTTCAAGTTTTTGGTTCACCTGACTTCAACTCCCACAGAGGGACTCACTGTGGCTTACTTAAAAATTTAGCTGTTGATATACACAGCTTGCTTAATTTCACAAATACGTGCAGTTTGCCTAAAAAGGAACCCACTTTCCAGCATGAAAGTTTAAAGTATTTTTTATTTCTTTTAATAAAAGGGTTACCATGAGCAGAACAAGTTGAGTCTCCCTCCATCGGTCCATAGAGGCATTTTTAAGACTAGATCCTCAGATATTAAGGGCATTTGGAGCTGAAACATGTACAGGTTGCTTGTGGTATGTGTGTATTTGGGTAGTGCCTGTGCTGCTTTTTTGAATGATTGCCTTGGTAGTGTCTGGTAGGGAATTTGCAGATGGATTTGTGACCCACTGCATTTTGGTGACAGTTGATATATTCCTCAAGAGAATCTATGGTACTTAAGCACTGGTAATGCACCTTGGCCTGGATTTTTAGAGAAATATGTTGTATAGTTCCTTTATATTTTTTTTTCTTGGCTCACAAGATTGATTTAAGTGCCTTTTTAATGCAGGAAATGGGACAAGATATTTGAATGGTGTCTGGGGAGGAGCCATGCTTCTTGTTTTTAACCAGTAATTTTGCTGGGTTTATTGTATTTATTTTCCCCTGTGGTCTCTGTATTTTGGTCTGACTATAGGGCTTTTCATATGGGATCTGGCCCAAAGCCTCAAGAAGTTGGTGGAAAGGCTCCCACTGATTTAAGTAAGCTTTGGACCAGCCCCATCTTTTAGCAGAGAGCCTCCTTGTCTTGATTTTCATTCTCTCCTCTTATTTCTCTCTGCATAAATTACAAGGTCGTTTGGAGTCTTTGTATTTTGTTGAAGGATGAGCTTAACATATGGAAGCTTATTCAGCCAGTTGACTGGCTCTTTTCCATGCTAAAACACTTCAGGAAAAGCACTGTTCTCTGCTAAACATTACTGAAAAGATGATGTGTGTAGGATCTAGAAGTAGATGCCTGATTCCTGTGTTGTTGTAGTAGAGGGTTTTTGTCTTGTGGGATTTTTTTGTTGTTGTTCTTGAAAACCTCAGCCATGCTTTGCAGTGGAAACTTTTATGCATTTTTATCCAACCATGAATGGAGAAGCAGTGTACAGTAGCTTTATTATTAACCTGCTAATGCTCCCAGGAATTCTCTTGTTTGTGGAATGAGTGGCCTTGAATTATTTTGAATTGATATAAAAAGAAATCTTTCATATATCTGCAGGATGTTGAGATTAAAAGGATAGAATTTGGACTGTATTCAGAATCTTTGCTTGTGACTTTGGACTAGAATTTCACCTTGAATATAAGCAAATTTCTTCAATCCCTGTCTACTTTCTCAGCAGCCAGAGCATTTAATTCTTATAGGCCAAGTGGTGGCCATGTTGCAAAGTTATTGTTGGAGCAAGCTATCCAGTAAGTGCATGTCTTAAGATTTTAGATACTTAGATGTATCTGTTTTCCTTCCTGCTCTACAGTAGTGGATTGGAGCCTGCTTATCATCAGAAAATGTGTAGAAAATATATCTGCTACTTTAGAAAAGGAAGTGGAGATGCAGTCTTCTGCCACAGACATTCATGGAAGTATAAAACAGATACAAAGCTGTAGCAATTTAAACCTAAACATAAGAGCTCAGCATCACTGTATACCAGACTGAAGTCTTACAAGAGCAAGATTACTGAGTTATTCTCAGTTCTCTTAATCAGCAAGCACTGTTGTGAGAATGAGTGTGAGCTGAGTCTTCTCTACATTCATGTTTCTACTTCCAAGGTATATTCAGGTTGAAACATTGAAGCTTCAAACTTAAGAAGGATGTTATTGGAAAGAAAGATCCTCAAATATTTACTGGACATCTTTTAAGGCTGTCAGCCAGTGCAAATATAGGATATCTCTTTATTGATGTCTATTTCTGCTGATTTACGTCTTTTTTTTTCCTCTGATCAGTTTTATCATCCTCTATTTTTGAGATTTGCTTGTTTGGTTCTATTGTTTCAGCATCCGTTAGTCTAAGCTTTGAATATTTGTCCCAGCTGGGAATGAAAACCAATTAGCATTTTTATTCATCTGCCTTAAAATCATATGTTCAGTAAACTCTAGGTGCTTGTGTTAAGATTCACTTAAGATCTTTGGTAAACTGGGCTTCATATCTGTAAATTGAACTGGTGTTACAGTGTGAAATGTAGTCTGAAAGAAGGACTGACTTGTTGCTGGTTTTTTTTTTCATGTTACACAGAGATGTCTCAATACAAAGAGGCAGTTTTGTTCCTTTTGAGATGCTCTTATAATCTTTAATGTTCTATTTCAAGTGTCATCTGTTAAAGTTGGCATAGCTAACTGTCAGTGAATGTACATGCTCATGTTATGACTAGTTCCCTTCTTTCACAACACAAGTGGGATTGGGATGAAATGGGATTTCAAGATGGTTTGGAATGCAGAAGTGAAGCTTCTCATCTTCAGATATTTACTTTTCATACTGATTCACAGTAATCATTTTCTAGAGAGGACAAAAAATAGAATCCTGCTTCATTTCAGGCTATAACTTTATGGAAGCATCCAAGCTTTGACCACAGCTACATCTAAAACACAGAGAATAAGTTGGAGCCCTACATCCAGCTCTGGGAGGTCATCTCATCTTGCGGTTGAACCGAAGGGAGCCACCGCTCCCTGGCTGCCCACGAAGGGGTTCCCTTTTCCTGCTTTCGGGCCCCGCACCTCATTTCAGCCTCGCGTTTCAGCACCGCGGTGGGGAACAGCGCCCGCGCGGTGCCGGCCGGACCCAGCGGACGGGGGTCCAACACACCCCGCCCCTCCTCGTCCCCTCTATGGCTTCTGCTTAACCATCTCCTGGAATGTAACTCAGTTCCTTATGCTCTTCGGGAGATGCGTGTGATAATAACAACTGCAATGTGAAGCTATTGGGTGGCTGGTGAAAGCTAATTCTCATGTCTTCCCCTGTCAAAGTGTTGCCACTGTTGACAGTTTGCACTGGAAACGAGCATGTAAGAATTCTGGGTTGCTTATTTATGGGAAATGGAGATAGTTGGGAGGAAGGACATTGTTTTAGGTATTAAATTTTTAGTTAAAAAATTAATTTGTGGAGATAAAGTATACAAATTTAACAAGTGCACGTTAGCACGCACAGCTTGTCTTCTGTTGAGCTGAAATGGGCTGCACGGGTTGTTTTGAAGAACTGTAAGCAGACAGTTGTGGGATAATCTGAGGCTGTTCCTAAATCAAGATTCACAGGCTAATTTCTGAAATGGACTATGAGAATCTTGAAATTCTTTGTTTAAAAATACTCTTTGGCAAAAAACGCTCATTAACTCTATGAATATCCTTTGTATCTGTGAGTCCAGCCGTGTCCTGGAATAGGATAAAGGATTTCAGTAGAAGAGGACTGGGATATGCAAAAGTGATTGATTGAGTGTGGAGGGACTTTGGATTCATCTTAAGATACAGTTTTGCAGCTTTTTGTGGTAAAATCCTACTGCTTGGTGGCATTGAGTAAAGAAAGACTGCTTTATTGATGTGTGGATGTGTTCTGAGGATGGAGGAGCCAACATTTTCTACTAAGCAAGATATGTCTCAACAGTCAGCTAGAATTCTGTTGTTAGTTGTGCTGATTATGCATTACCGTTTTTCATGTGCTTTGTAACATAAGGGTCTGATGCTACAAATAAGCCTATATACTGTTTAATTTGTGGAGTTCCTCAGGTGTGGCTGCAGAGGCTGTTTTGGTGCTCAGTATTTTGGACTTCATTGCAGAATCCCTGCCCTTCTCCACATATCACCCTTTCAATCCATCTGCTTTTTGAAGCACTACAGTCCTGAGTTTTTTGTGGTAGCTTCGTGTGTGTGGCTTCTGCACTACAACCTTTTGTTCAAGTTGTTATTTACTTCTGGGTATCATCCAGGTCCCCATTTTTTTTTTTTTTTTTTTTTTTTTTTTTTACTAANTTTTACTAAAATTGTGGGTTTGGGCTTATTTTTCATTAAATGTGCTATTTGCTTTTTGTCCTCTTCAGCAGATTTGGGAAATACTTGCTGTGAAAATGAATCTTGATTCAGGTCTAAACTTCCCTTGTGTTCCAGGACTTCAGGCTTCTTTTCTAAAACTCGAAGTTTTGTTTTCTTCATTAGTGATAATCCCCAACACATGTCACCTCCTTCATAAAAATGCAATAAAACATTGTAATAGTTGTTGTTTTTTGTTTGTTTAACAGGGAAAGAAACTAAAAATGACTTCTCATTCTAACTCCAATAGATTTCCAGTTGTGCTATACTTCTACTGGCTGTTCCCTTTCACTGTAGCATCTGCAAACCTTGATTCCCAATTCTATTGGTAGCCTAATGAAGCACACTTTCTAAACAATATAGGAATAGCCTGTAACTGTCATTACGTATTTGTGCTGAGAGGTGTTTCTTGTACGTTGCCTTTTGGTTAGACTTCTGAAGGTTAGGCAGCTATGAATAAGAGATGATTGACCTCCTCCTCGGCTTGTCTTTAGAAAGATGCTTATTGGTGTACTCTTTGCAGAGACTTCTTTGGATTATGAGCCTTGAAGATACTTAATTGGTCAAATGGGGGAGTTTTGCAGAACTGAGATTTCGTTCCAATGCAGGCAGATAACAGTGAGCAATTCATTGCCAAGACAGAAATGTTTTATACCAAAATACAGGTAGAGCTAAAGCAATGGTAGAATTCTAAAGTAGTAAACAGAGACACTGCTGGGTGATTTCTTCGAGACTATTCAAGACTGCTGTTTTAAAGAATTACATTTTTAATACGCTTGTATGACTTGGCCGAAGTCACGTTGGGATTTTTCCTTAAACTTCTGAATCCAAATTGCTGGAATACCATTCCTTTCTGCACTTTATTAATAGTGCTTCTGTGCATTGACAGTAGAGAATAGAGCCTGGCTTTGTGGGCCTTCTTTGACCCAAGTCTTACTAGTGACCATCTTTCTTGCACGATGTTGTCTGACATATTCTTGTTTCTAGTCTGTAGTTCTTGGCTGTGCAGGTGTGTTACAAACCAAATAATGGCTCCAGTGCTAACACAGTCCAGCTGTAGGAGGGGAAGCTTTAATTAAAAGGCCTGAAGCAAAAGTTCTTTTCTCCTGCAGACTGGCAAGTGGAAAGGGAAATTAAATTTATTTTTGGTTCTGCGTGGTTTTGAACTTCTTGTTTTTCATGTATGAAGATAGACCCAGGCACTGGCATGGGGTTTGCTGCCAGGTAAGATCTGTGTCTGTTGGGCTGCATGCCAAAGGAAGCTGTGTGTGTTGCGTTTGGCAGCAGCAGAAAATAGTGTGCTTGAGGTGAAAAAGGGCTGACCAAACATCTTCTGGTGAAATCACTGGCATTAAGCACAGGATGGACTTAAGGCAAGTACTGAATATGTGAATTGTCATTATTTGAGCTAGAACTATTTGAACACTGAGCAACTGTTAACGTGTTAGCCCAATTCCCTCTTATGGCAGGAAAATATCATTTACTGTCTTCATTTCGCTGACTGGAAAATTGAAATTTCAAGGGCTTCAACCTCAGTAATCTTGATATAAACTGGAACTAATTCTGTTTTTGTGGTGTTACTCCTCACTGGTGCTGATGTAAGTGAAATTTGAAAGCAGCTTTTCCTCTTTGCCAGAAAAAACTGGGACAGCTTATGCAAGCAGATGAACCTCCTAGAAACAACGGTGTGGTACCTGTTGACGTTGGCAAATCTGCTCAAGTTTCATTTAGAAATAATATAATTAATTGTTGCTGTGCTCATTCTGCTGATGCAATCTCGGATTGTGTGATAGCTGTTTGCGGGCTTTAAAGTGTGAAGATCTACAAAAGCATCTGTCAGCAAATAAAAAGTTAGGCTCTGAGGAAAGTCATTTAAAGCTACATCTGAAGCCTACTGGAATTTGCATTAGATTCTTTTTTAGTTGCATCAGCTGGGACTCTATTGTGACTACTTGACACTTACCATTTACTAATGCTGAATGGAATGCTAATCGAGGGAGATTTTAATAGAGATGTCAACTATTCAAAGGACAGCATTTGACAAATGCTGGCAAGTATTTTTACAACAATTATTTTATATGAGGCTTTTCACATAGACAGATCCCAAGGTGCTTTATGTTAATCTTCTGGGAGGAGGGAGAAGGTGGTGTGATTTGTTCTTGCTATAATCAGTTGATGTTCTGTCATAGTAAAAGTCCACTTATACAGAGTGCTGGGAGAAAGAGCAGCTCATCTTCTAGGTGCAGAGTATTATGGAGCTGGTTAATTTCTGCTGGGCTCCTTTGCCTCCTGCACTGATTAATGTATTCTACTCATGATTAGAATTAACAGCGGGTAGGGTATAGAAGAATTTCTTTCTGAAGGTTTTACATGAAATGACATCTAAGCTACAACACACACTGTGCTGCTTAAATACTGAATAAAACAGACACTAAAATAAATGTAACAAACAGTTATTGGAAATGGTTATAAAAATAAAACAGGAATCAAATCATCATTCACCGCCTCCTGGTACTCAAAAGTCACTTCTAATGAGAAACATACTTAGAGCCTCATAAGATTATGCTATTTAAGAACAATAAAATAGCAAGATTTTCTATATATAGCTGTGATTTAACTCATAAAAACTCCCATTAACATGCAGGGAACAGCGGTCTCAGTAGAATAAGATGCTTGAGGGTCTATCTGAATGCAAGCCCAAGCCCTGGAGATGTATTGGAGCTGAACTCTTTGCTTTAAATGAAGGAAGGACTCTGAGCTTTGGCTGTTGTTGCTTGTAAGAGTGTTTAGCCTTGTCTCCCTGATAGGAGCCTCAGTGAAGAAAGCAAGAAGGGGTCAGATGTATCCTGGGAGAGGGGGGAGCAACCGTGTAAAGCTTGTTACCTGCTTATCTGTCCTGCTGTTGCCTACGGTGGTTCTTGCAGATACTTGATGTCTGTTTGACCATGCTTAGCATTGCTAAGTGAGAGGAATTTAGCAGTACAAGCCTACTGCTTCCTGCAGAGAAAAGCAAAAATGGCATGAAATCTCAGTTGAAGAAAAAGCTCAGCTGTAGATCAATGCCGTAATAGTATCAGCAGGAAGCTGGCTGCTTCTCTACCTATCCCACTGTGAAAGAAGGGGTTAACACAGACACATGGGTTTTAGTATTGTTAGCAGATAAACCTAGGCAAAGCTTCATTTTGTAAGGTGCTATTTATTCAATGTGCTACAAGGCATCAAATCTTGCCAGTCACAGTTAATAATTATTTAAAGGAACAGAAACAATCCCTGTGTGTTGATCTTTCATCCTTACAGTCACGTCTAAAGCTTTTCCAGCAGAGGATTGTTAGCTCAACATCTTGCGTGTCTTGCCAGTTCAATGAGTAATATTTGTCTCTATTTTAAGATAAAACACTGTGTTTAAATTAGTCTTTCAGTGTTGAAGGATTTATTTTGGAGTTGTTCGTGTCTGATGCAACAATCCATGCTCTCCTGGTGAGTTCAGTTCCAGTTGTGTTAAATCAGTGCAAAATCAGCACGATGCTGTAAAATTAGCTGAGATGTCTTGAATCCATCTTATCATTCGGTATGAATATGATGGTATGAGTAGTTGGAGATCTGGTCTTACCTACTACAGAACTGTTGCTTCATCAGTCCTTTTTATTGCGTGGCACCTCATCTAGTTTTGGACTGGAGCGTTCCCTGAGGGTGTAGATAAGACCCTGCTCTGTGATCTGGTGAAGCTGATGAGTCTGTTCTGCTGGCCTCAAAACAAACAACAGCGATGAACTGAGAAGATGCCCTGACTGTAGTCTCACTTAAAATACGCACAGTTAAGTGCTAGAAGAGATATCATTGAGCTGTATCTCCTGTAGGTAGAAATGGAAGGTCAAGCAAATCTTCTGCCGTTAGCATCTGATCCTATAAATACTGAAATATCTGCCCTCCTGGGAGGAAAGCAGCGCTACTTTCTGAAATGGCTACTTAAATTTTTGCTAATGCTGTGGTATGATCTGATCTTCTTATGCTTTTTGGAAGTAAAATAAAAATTCGAGTTTGTGTAACACCATGCTTATGAAAAAAGTCCTAACTAAATACGACTGTTCCAAACGTTTTCTTCAGTTGTGACTATGCAGTATCAGAGAAATCCACTGGCTTTGTAGCTACAAACTGCGTTTCTTGTGCAAAACAAACAAAAAACCAAAACCAAAACAAAGTGTTTTCTGACCATCTCAGCTCTTCACTGTAGGGCTGAGCTGTTGCAAAAAGCACTGAGCCTTCTTTCCCTGCTTGGGAAATGGACCCCTCTGCTCAGATGGAGAAAGCCAAAGAGATCCTTTTAACTCCCAGTTTGGGAAATGCTTGTTGCATTGAAAACAATGATTTGACACTTAGTTTTGCAATATCGTTCCGAATATAAAACTGTACATTCTGAAAGGAAAAACTTCATATAATGAAGTTTTTGAGCTTAAATGAAATGTTTTGATTAAACTTCATCTGTTCATTTTGACCATTAGATTCAGTCTCAAGAAAGCTTTAGCTGGGAAGATTTCTTCACTTTTTCTACTTTTTCTCACTCTGAACATTTCAGAGGATCGAATCAGAAGCTTACCAAAGTCCGTTTCTCAGGAAGCTGCTTGGTTTGGGTTTGTTCGACTTCAGATCTCTGGCAATTGTGTGCTGATTTTTTTCTCTAGAAATACAGGGGATGGGCTTGTGCTGAAATAAAATAGAAGCAATAAAATAGAAGTATCTGATAACTCTCAGCTTTCACATGGTGAAAAGGCCTTTTCCTCCTTTCCTTGTGGCCATATTTGGCCTGGAAGAACAAAATTGCTTTTTGTTATGTTGACTTTGGGGCTTTTCTTGGATGTGCTGTGTGACCCTGCTTACTCAGAAAGAGGAAGAAATCCTCAGTAACCCTCCTTTACTCATTTCTGATGGACAATAGCTTCTGTGTGTCAGGAATTCCAGCTGAGGAGGACTGGCTGCATTACTGACCTTCATACACTACTGTAATTTTGTGAATTGCTGCCTATACAGTGCTGAGGCAACAGGGCTTTTCTTATTCTATTGTTTGAGTTTGGGAATGGGGGACTTTAAAGGCTTTTCTTCTCTCTGCAGAAAAGCTTCCAAGTCGCTGAGAAAGTGAAATTGGTTGGGTGATAAATAAGCAGCTTGTATCACTGATCAACAGTATAAGAGCCACCTTATATGACTTCAGTGTTAAGTGCAGAGTCCACAAGGAGCGAGAAAAAGCTGCTCTGGGGTTAACGTAGTGTAAGAGTAAAAGGAAAATTGCAATACAGTAAAGCTTTTAACCAAGCTTGAAAGAAAGGAGAGAAAAAATTCAAAATATGAGAACAAAGTATGGCAACTATGCAGCAAAGATGACCTGGAAAGATGTGAAACAAAAACTAACATTGAGAAACAGACCCCAGTTCAAGATGAGGCATCATGGGTTCTTATCACTTGGGGGAAATTCCAGGTGCTTTGGAGCTGCAGAAGAAGAGTCTCAGACTGCTGATAGGGTGTGCTTGTTAAAAGACTGATTTCCATTCATGCTGGGTAATCCCCGTAGTGCTGGT
Organism: Pavo muticus; assembly: GCA_016647715.1. Lineage (NCBI taxonomy): Eukaryota > Metazoa > Chordata > Aves > Galliformes > Phasianidae > Pavo > Pavo muticus. The sequence continues at coordinate 7,782,360 of JACDJE010000064.1, forward strand.
CTGTAATACACATGTGGCTTGCTGGTAGAAATGCTGATTTGCAAATACGTAAGTAATGGAGCTGTAAAAGTATCCTAAGGGCAAGAGAGCACCCACTGCTCTTCACAGCAATGGGTGCGTGATGCAGTGCTTTCCTTTCTCTTTTGTGGACTGGGATGCAGAAGCAAAGGGCAAAAATGTTGTACATTTTAGATGCCTTCAGCTGTGGTGCCTATTTGAATGTGAGTTTGCAAGTTTGGTCATTTCTACTGAAGACACAGAGCCAGGTAATTAGCCTGAAAACACCTCGGGCAGTGGGTATGCTTCAGACCCCCCCCTGGCACCCCACACCAGCAGGGCTCTCTGGGGCCATTACAACTGGGCTGCTTAACATTCTTCCCAGGCTTTTCATGTTCCTTGAGAAACACCAGTTGGTCTCCAGCCCCGCAGTCCCCTGGGGCCTCAGAGTGATGGAAGTGTCATATTTAGCAAGAAGTTCCCCTGTTTATTTCTGCTGTTATTCAGCTGGTTTCCTTTCACTCTTTCACTTGTTTTCTTAACTGCTTTCCAACTGCTCCACTTAATTAGGAGGATTAATACCTCTCTGTGAGGGAGCCTTCCCTTCCTTTCGGCTGTGTGCAATTACAAATATACTGTCAAGAGAAAGGGTGGTCTTTATTGCTCATTCTATGGGTTTAGGAATTTGAAACACAAGGTGCTGTGTGACAAGGAACTCCGTCCCTTTGTTGCCCTGGATCGTTACTCCCCTTTCCAGCCCCTTCTTTGCCTACCTTGTCTGCTCAGCTTTGAGCTGCTGGGAAGATGTGGTTGCTTCCAATGTGTTTACAGGCTCTTGAGAGGGAGCTGTCATTTAATCAGTCCGGGCTGCTGCTTCTGCAGGGAACGCTGCAGGCCACTGTAATAATTTATCATACTCATTACAAACCTTGGCTGTGGCAGAGTTTTTGAGGTGGTACTGGCTCTTTTTTTTGTTATTCACATCAGTCTGCAACGCTTTCTGATGGAGTAAGCACCCCAAGCATCCAGGCTGATATTATGAACCATATTTACTTTCTTCTAAGTACAATGGTAGTCATGATTCTTAGCGATGTTTAATTCTCCATCATGAGTGCAGGCAAATGCTCCTCACGTGTCTTCTCCCTTGTTTGACTTGGCTGAAAGTTGTTCAGCTTTTCAATGGCAAAAGGCATTAAATTGAGTAAGTTTTATGTGCATTTGAGATAGAATGGCTTTGCAGGTTTTGTACTGAGAAGGTTATCCCATACTGAAAGTATTTCAGGCAGTATTTGCAACTGAGGATTACACCAAGAAATGCTGTACATTTAAAGTAAAGAGAGTCTCCAGCAGTATGTTAAGTTTCTTAGGAGAGCTGTGGAGGTCCATTTTCCATTACAACCCAGACGTGACGGGAACAGATTATACAAGGCCTCTAATTACCTCTCCTAAGCTTCAGCAAGACCTCTGAGCTGCCCCGTGGCAATGAGCTTTCTCTTTCCCCGACTCAATGGGTTATTGTGCTGTTCCCCTCCAGCTGCTTGTCATGCTGGAGGGGTGCTGACTGGGGGGCGGTGAGTTTGCATTTGATAATTGACACTTATTGCTAGAGACAGACAAGGGTTTGAACTCTCTCTCACTTGGGAAAGGTGATGTTTGTGAAAAAACACAGGCCAAGCTCCTGTCCGTCACTGGGAGATGAGCTAATCTTTTCCCTTGACATCGTGTGAAGTTGCAAGCTGTGGCTCAGCACCCCCAGTCCTCTTGCCACCCAAAGTCAGAGCAGAACAACTGTGCAGATTGCTTTGGCAACCGTCCAGCAATCGTTTGCGCTCATTTGCTCTGGTTCTTAGAGCTGGTTTCTGAGGCTGTGCTCTGTTTTGCTCTGTGGCCCCATGATATTGAGCTAATGGGATTCGTACCCTGGGAAGAGCTGGGGGAGAGGGAATGCTCCTCACTATGCCTTCAGCTCTGGAATTGAATTAAATGAGTGCTCAGCTTCTCTGCTGGCTGCCACCTGGTTTCCACAGCTCTGAAACAACTAAATGGCATGAAAGATTTAAAATAAGTACATAAATGAAGCTGCTTGATCAGTTATGTTTTGTCTGTTGCCTTGTTCCTTTGGATCTAAACCTGTTACTTAGCTAATGATTGACTGTGCACATCACTTTACTGTGGTACACCATGACAGGGTTGGGCTTTGCTCTCTATTACTCAGCACTTCCCGTCTTGACTTGGTTTCATGTGAATGGTGCAGACAACATTAGGCATTGTCTGATGTCCATAGTGTGGTGTTTTGGAGGCGTTTCCTTGAATTCTTATTCTTTTTGGCATAAGAAATAAGGCACGCACCAAACTTTTTGGTGTGGACCCCTAACAAGTCTGCTCGTGGAGTGCTATGGACGCAGGAACTCCTGATAAAGGCAATACGGGTCTCCAGAGCTGCTTTTCTTCCTGGGCATCACCAACACAGCAGCAAGTGCTCTGCAGTAAGTACTGATCTATCTCAAGACAGCAAGCTGTGTGTGGTTGGTTTGCTGGTAGATACAGCTTTCTTCTAATGACCAATCTGAGGTTGGAGGTTGCTGCTCACAAACTATTTCTACTAAACAGTCAAAGCACGTGTGCTCAAATTCTTTTTTTCCTCTTAATGAGGAATAAATAATTACTTATCCTGTGCATTTACAGTCTGGGTGTCTGTCTATACAAAATCTCTCATGCTGACTCAGAAGTTTATGTTCATTTCAAATTAGAAACTTCCTGGTAAGATTAATAGAAAAGCTCATGATAAAAACTCTTCCTGGCTCTGTGCACTGTCACCTTGCTAAATTGGTCCTCACTCATGCTGTGTAACTCTTAAGAGTGGAGGTTCTTTGAATCAGGTCGGGAAAATAACGGAGTGGGCTGTATGTGGGTGGGAAAGGGAATCACAAAGATGAGCAGTATGGATTTATGCACTGCTATGTGTATTTGGTTAATTGCAGATGGCTTCACAGGCCTAGTTTGAAGCGCAGCCACAGGAAGAATTGCATTGTTACAGCTGAGGGGCATTAGAAACAATTTGCTGAGGTGGGAAGTGGGGAATTTCAAATGGAATTTCCCAATGAAGAAATTGAAGGCAGAGCTGCTCCAGAAGGGCTTCCTTCTGCTGATGGAAATAAGATGGCCCACGAATGGACTTTGTTAGGGCAAAATTAGACGTGAGGACTCTGACTTCTGGTGCAATGCTGCATAGTAGAGCAGAGACATCCCAGTGTTTCCTGATGGGAGTATTTTAGAAATCTGTCTTAGTTCCCACTGGGGGAAGGAAGGCCACAGGAGAAGATATTGACCATGTGGATCTCAGACTAAGATTTATTTTAACAAAATAGGAGAACTGGCACGTGTGATGTTTTTTCTTCTGTATTTCACAGCAGATTTGGAGTTTATTCAGGCCAGAACTTAGAGGCATGTTTTTCCTCTAAAATATAGGACAAAACTTTAGGAACTGCTCATCTCCTGTCAGAAATAAGGTACTCAGGTGGCACTCTTCACTGTAGCTTTCAGAAGAGGTCAGTATCATTAACCACACTTTGCATAGGAAATGCTGAGACACCCACAGCCCCCCTGATACCTCCATTTCCATTTCACAGCTTCTGTGGAGCTTCCACTCTTTAGACAGTCACGCAAAGCATAACAGGCATTGAAACATCTGACTTCTTGGGAATGGCTGTGACCATAGCCAGGGGTGAAGCTGCAGATGGTTCCTGCTTCCGTATTGAAAATGGCTCATAACATTCCCATTCCAGAGCTGAAGAAAGTATATTCACTCTTGTGGATATACTGTTATATCAGCAGCCACTGTTTAACTCTGCTGGCCTCTTTTTGTATCACATGGGATTGATTTGTTGGTAAGCTTAAATTGGTAAGCACAGAATGGGATTAAGGATATCTTTTAGTGGAATTGGACAGTTGCTTTTTCAAATTGGAGTGTCCGAGGCTAAGAAGAAAAAAGCTTATTTATGCAGCACATATATTAGGCCAACTTGGAGATCTAATTACAAAGTGAAGGAAACAGCTTTTGCTGTTCCCAGAGTACAAATTTCTTCTTTCCAATTGCCACATGTTCAAGCTGACATTGATTCCTGTAAAAAGCGTGGTGTCCAGTGAAATGGGAGCAGTGGCTGCTGCTTGAATGCTGCATTGCTTCAGGGTAGCGCTTGGGCAAGAAGACCCATGAGGGTCCCCAAGTTCTTAATGGGACGGTGCTGTGTAAGAGGGAAGGACACAGCCCATGGCTGCAGGCTGAGATGCGGGCCCATGTAGGGGGAAGCTGATGGGATGAAAGGAAATGAGGAGGGAACTGTGAGTAGGGTACAGAGACAGAAATGGGGCTGGAGGTAAAAGAAAAAAAGTGATTTAATGGGGAACAAGGTGAATTAAATAGATATCTGGCCAATTAAATGCCTATTTCTTCTTGGCCCATTCTCAGGTTCCTAGTTGACTCAAACTGTATTTTAATATTTTCCATTTCTCCCTGGAAGGAAACTATCCCTTAATAAACTTGTTTTACTGCAAATAAAATATTTTGTGTTCCTGGCATTTGGGGTCTGAGTAAAGAAAAGCTGAGAGCCATAAAAATGATATTTGTACTTTCTCTATTGGACTGACTGACTGCCCTAGTCTATACTCCAAGAGTCCATCTCCTTTTTCTCTTTTTTGTTCTGAAAATATTCAGACCTGTATCTTCTGCATCCAAGAGAGTAATTATCCATCTGTAATTTATTTAAGGCGAAGAGCACAGTGTCTTCCTGCCAGAAAGTGGAAGACTTTTGAGCATTTCCAAGTGATGGTGGTAATGGAGATCTGAGGGACAAGTGTAGAAACCTCTGCATCTATTTCCAAATTGTCTTCTTTCAGTGGTTCTGAGTATTTCTCTTCGTTTAGAGATGTTAATCTGGGAGAAGGAATCAACTGGAAAACACAGAAGTCTTAAAGGGAGGAAGAAAATCAGAATGGAGCTCAGTTGTTACTGTTGAAATGTCTTAGGAAATTTAACGGGGTTGAAAATAATGGGACCTGAACAGCTGCAAAACCAAAGCACGACAAGCTGTGTGTAGGATTCTTGAACAAACTCCCAGTGGTCTGTAGCAAGATTACTTATTTTTGTTAAATTCAACTTGAAGTTGAAGATGTCTAATAGAGCCCTCAGGCCTCTGTTATATTTCAGTTTCACTGAAATAAGATCTGAAAAAATGGAAGGAATTGAACCAGGGTAGGAATGGAGATATGTTTTGGGGAATGGAGCTCTGGAATAGTAGGAAAATGAAGCATTTAGTCTTGGAGAGGCTGACAGTGATCACACCTGCATGTGGCCCTTCTCAGGACAATATGACCGCAGATCAGGAGGCACAGGGACCTCTTGAGATGGGGGGGCACTGTCCAGCCCCACTCGCAGCTATAGGCACAGCATGTGCAGACTGAGCTCCTGAAGGGAAATGTTGCCTTGCCTGGAATTTGAATCCTCCATTTCATCTTTCCAAGCCCTCAGAGCAGACCTCAGCTCAACCCTCTGCTTTTGCCACCACAGCCCAGGGAAACCTCTTCCTGTTATCCCTCCCTGTCTCGCAGCCCTCAGCAGTTTCTTCCTCCTGCCCTCTGCCTCCTACAGCAGCAGCTGGAGAAGGCCTGCTGGAGCCCCTACAAAGAGCACTCTGTGCAGGCTCCTCTGCTGACCTCCCATTACTGAACCCAGCACAGAGCCTATGGGGCAAGAAGTGCACATCTGCTGTGAGGAGCCCTGTCGGAGGTCAGTGCCTAACAGGGCCCTCTCTCTTGTGTGGCACTTTTCTTTCCTTTCTGTGTTTCTAGCATTTCCTCCTGTTGCTGTGATCTGGCATTTTCCCTTCTGCCTCCTCAGCCATACACCAGAAAATTAATTTGTGTGCAGCTCCCATTCATCCATCTCTCTCTAGGAATACATTTCCCCATGGGATCTCTAGAGATCAGCAGCAGAGCTTTGCTGCCTCTGAAACTCTTCATCTTCTATCTTTTTTCTTCTCCTTCTCCATCTTCTGAGAGCTCATAGAAAAGACAGACGTATCTTCCGTCTGCTCGCATTAAGTGTATGGCACAGTCTGGTTTGTACTTAATCCAGAATTTATTGAGTCACTTACTGTGCCCTTTGTTTTTGAAAATTGCTTTTGTATTGAAAACAGACAAAGAAAAAAGGAGGCAGAGGAGGGGATTCCAAGGAAGCAAAATCCCTCTGGTAGCTGCAGAGAGATCATAGAATCATTAAGGCTGGAAAAGACCTCTAAGATGATCATCAAGTCCAACCATCAACCCATCACTACCTTGCCTGCTAAACCGTGTCCCTATGTGAATGGGGCTTGTTTGATAGGGAGAAAGGAGAGTCCTAACGGAGCAAAAAGCTATAAAGAAGCATGATATATTTCCTGTCTCTTCCTGTGGTCAAGAGTTTGCAAATTGAATTGGAAAATGCTGTAGCAAAGCTCTGCTTGTGCACACTGTAGTCCATTCAGCATGACAAGATGGTTAAAGGAAGGAGGGAGGTGTTACAATGTCTAACTTTTTCTTGATTCCCACTAATTAAACTCCAGATGTCAAAATAGCAGGTGTTACCTTTTAACTTAATTATTATAAAGGTCAGTTGTACTGTGTTTGCTCTTCAGTAGCTCAAGTAAGGCCCAGAGTTTGGAATGCTGATGTGACTTTGCTTTTAGCTTAGTGCAGCCAGAGATGTGTGGTTGCATGGACAAAAATGAGGATGTGTCACAAGATGGAATTGGGTTGTTGGAAAAGCTTGCAGCAAACAGCCTGATTTAGTCTCTCATCTTCTATATAAAAATATCAGTTGAATAATGTCCTTAGCGAAATACCTTCATAATGCCTTGATATCTAGAGCATCCTGTGGGTACTTTATGTCCCTGAGAGAGGGCCAGGCTTGAAGAGTCAGATGGAAATTGCCGGGAACTGTGATGGAGAGGAAAAGAAATGTTTGAGCTTTCTCACATGTAATTATTTAAAGATTTAGGGGAAAAAAAAGACCCAAACCATAAAACTGTCTTTCAGTTGTAACTAGGCCAGCATAGAGGGGAAACCCTTTTCTTTGTAACAGCAGTCAGATGAATTGGTGGCATTTCACAGCTTATCAGGAAATGACTTTCATAATCAGATGTTGCTGGAATGTGACTGTGTTATGTGTTGTGTTTCTAGGCTGGAAACAAAATCCAAACGGGTTTGTTAGTTAAGCAGTTATGAAAGGCATAATTGAAAACAATGCTTTTGAGGCCAGCTAAGAAACATCTCAGTGAGCTTCTACCTTCATCCGAATCAGATATATTCCACCTGATATGAGGAGAGCACCTTGTTAAAGATTTAGGGCTCTATTCTGGGGCCAGTATTTGTAACCAGCTCTGGCTTTTAACACCTCCTTATAATCCCAATGAAAAAAAATGGTGCAAAAGTGGGTCATTTATACTTTACTGCCTCATTAACTGCTGTTTACATACGAGTGCACAAGTGAATACTCTGCTTCCCTCTAATGGTGCTGCCTTCCTCTAACCTGGCTCAACTGAGAGTGCGAAGCACAGAGCCAAGATTTGCCTCTTACAAAGCTGCAGCTCGGCAGCCCCCATGGGGACCAGACCGTGCACGAGGATATCTGCTGTCTCTTCTGCAGCTGATGTCATCTTTCTGCATTTGAGGTGCCCCATGGAAAGCCTTAGTACAAGTGGTTTTTTGCCCCAAACCCACTGTTTTTTGTCATCTTGTGGTACTGCTACTAGCATTACGTTTGACTGACTTGATTCTGCCAGCTCTGCTTTGGGATCTGTCTACACACAGACTTCTGCTCTTTTATTAGACCTTTAAACAACCTTTATTTAGCTGATCTGCCTTGTGGCTGTGCCTGATACGCCATAGTTTACTGTTGCTGAGTATGACCATGGATGGTTACAGTGAGGCTCTGTTGCATTCTTTTTTCTGTGCATACTTTGGCCTAATTCACACTGGAGCTCTTAGGGAAGATTTCATTTTCCAATGAATGGGAGGCATTCTTTGTAAGTCTTTCACTGTGTTAAAAACTGTTTTGCTTTTATGTTATGTTTAGCTTCTCCCAATAACACTAAACAACATTTTGATTTAAAAGAACCAGTTGTTCCCCTCTAACCACCAAATGCAAGCTGAGAGATAACATGCGAGTGTTGAATTCAGCCATGTCTACTGAATGTTCTCAAGTGATAAATGAGGTTGCATATGTATAAATGTTATAGGAGATTTCCCTTTAAGGGAAGCATTGCGGGGATCTTTATCAGGCCTAGTTTTTCTCCCATCAGGTGAGATTTTGAAACAGAGAAATAGATCAGCCTGCAGAAATGCAGAGCCTGGCTCCATGGCTTTATGTGTATACTGAAGTGTCTGCTCCAGCTCCGTGTCAGTTGACATCTGTATACGAGCTGTGCAGCCACACTGGTGAGGCAACAAACCTTGGGCATTGGAGCCATGTAAAAGTGGCCCAAGTGCTGATTAGCCTGAGACCAGATCACACCTAGCTCACCTGGAATGCAGACAGAAACAGGTGTGTGCTTGCAAGGAGGGCCTGAATGTGCCTACAAGCAAGAAGGTGAGCACTGATCCCAGTGTGTAAGGCACAGGGCTGCTCTGATCCCCTTCCACCTGCACCAGCAGGGAGAAGCAGGGCCTGGTTACCTCAGCCACAGTAGAGCTCAAAGGGAACACTGCTCTGCTTTGCAACCCACTGGGATTAAAAAAGGAAAGAGAAAGCAGCAGATCCCAAGTTACAGCTATCCATTAATGAGCGAGTGCCACAATCTTGGCTTAGGGTTTTAGCTCAAGCATTCACAGCCCATTTTTTCAGCTCTGAAAGCTGTGGGTTTTCTCTCTGGAGGAATGATCTGGATGGTGTTTTCCAAGCAGCTGCTTCTGTGGAACTGAGTCCCCCTGCAAGGGGCAAATCCCAAAGCCCAGGCCCTGCTGTAAAGGACTTGGGCAGCACTGCTTGCTCTCTGCTCCTCCATCCATGACCCTGTGAGCGAAGGGCTCTGGCACCTGCATGGACAGCTCAGACAGAAATGTGCCTGAATAACATCTGACTGATAGGGCTGATGAAATGGTTTAACCAAAATCCCAAATGGCAAAGCTTATAAACTCATTTTCGATTTAAGTGTAAAGAGGACGAAGTAAGGAAGGCTGTTTTTTTGATTCAGTTCTTATTTGCTTTTAACCTCAAAAACACTTGGCATGGAAAAAGAATTCTCCAAAGACACTGAAAAAAACAAATCTGCAAGAGCAGAATATTTTGCACATTAGTTATCACAAGCACACGCAGTATCCCAGAAGCAGAGCTCAGAGGAAGAACAGCAGTCACCTCTTGGGAATAAGGGCATTCATCTCAGGAACAGAAAATGAGGGGGAAACACAGAAGCAGACACCTAAGCATGACTCATTATGCCATTTGTCTCAATTAACATCCTGAGACAATGGACTGATTATCTCAGTAACATGGGGTCGTGTAATACCCACAGCATGTGCAAGGAGGAATTAGCTTCTCATCATGGAATGGTCTCTAACGTCCTTCTTAAACAGCAGCTGACTCATCAGTCATGAAAGAGGAATAAATCCTGAAGAGGAAAAGTGGTTAATTGATTAGAGCAACGGAACAAGAGCTGGGGCTGCCTGGTCCAGCCTCTGGCTTTAGAATGACTCAAAGTGAAGCCTGGGCAAGCTGTTAACCTCTGTATGCCCCTATTTCCTCAAATTGAGACGCATTACGCGACCTGTCTCTCAGGAGGGCTGTCTTTTGACTCTTCTGTTATTAAACAGTTTCTCTTGGTCATTATTGGATGTGTTTCTCAACATTCCTATGGGGATCCAAAATTTCTGATGTAAAGCTGCAGGACTGACAGAGATTGGGTGACTGCAAAGAGAGGAAGTGGAAAAAAGACACAAATTAAACATGAAAAAAAGGAGTGGGGGTCCCAAAAGCTGCGAGTTTGACCATTAGGGTTTTTTCTCTTGTACTTTCACAGTGTCAGATATAAAGGATGTTAAAAGTGTTCTGCATGAGAACAAATGCTTCTTTTAATCAATGAGGCGCTGATGTTGCAATGCAATAATTAATGTTGTTGACTCATAATTTTTATAAATACTTCTTTCCTTTCCAATTCCTGTTCTCAGTTTCTAGGAAACTGTAGGAAAAGGGATTTATAAGAATTACTGGTTTTCCATTTAGTAGAGGCTGATTTTTATTCTTTGTGGAGGAGATTGAAAAGGAGAATTGTCCTCACTCCTCAAGCTGAAAAGTGAGATGTTGCGTCTCTGGCTTGCTGTAATTCTGTACAGCTAGGAAAAAATCAGTGTTTCGGATGAGGCCAGCATTGCTTTGAGAAGGGATTTTTAGTGAAAAGGATTTGCAGAGACAGAACTGTGGCAGAAGAGAGATCTTTGTTTTAGTACTTAGTGAAGGCAGGGCAGCTGTTTGCAGTTTGTTTCTCTAGTGTAGACTTTTGTAAAGAACCTGATATATCCTTTTTTTTGTATCATCCTTCAGACCACTTTGGATTGTGCATCTTCAAGGGCTGGCAGTTCCAGGCTGGCTCCAGTTACAGTGGATGAGGTGAAGTGTTTTAAATCACAAGTCAGTTATTGCTATTGGTGTCAAAGAGGTTTGTCCACAGAAAGTTGTATTTGCTTGCCAGACGTATGGTGCAGTTGTAGATGCTGATGGGGGTTAATCTACCATAGGAAATTAAGCATAAATTGCCTAAAGGAATTGCTAAAAGGCAAATGCATCTTCCCATGTTACTTTGCATGACTTTTTGAGTCTTTATTTTACATGCAAGTTACTAAAAACAGATTGAAGGGTAGAGATGTGCTGCTAGCTTTCATGCTATCTTTGTGCCATTCTCTTGGATCATTTTGCTTCTCCACCACTGAGCAATGGTGGCGGCTGCTCAGGTTCTACAACACCTCACTGATGTCTGTTCATAACACCTCACCTCTCATTCCCGATTTTTAACTCTTACCAGAACATTTCCTCTTCCTTAGGAGACTCTCTAGAAACTCTGCACCGACCCAAGTCTGTGGCCTTTGCCAGATGTCCCCTCGAGGTGACAGGATGTCCATTAAGATGCCGCCATCTAGAATTAGGGTTGACGTTTGCAGGCCTCCCCTGCTCTTCTTATGCCCCAAGAAAGATTCACACCACCAGAAAGGCAGGACAGGGGGATGTGTGCTCTGTGTCCTGTTAAAGCAGCTGATGAATGTCTGGCCTGCTCAGAGCTTGGGTAAAGGAACTTCCTTAGTCTGTTTGGATGTGATCAGTTCAGCTGTAGGGCAATATTTTTAAGCAGGACTTGCTGCCTGTGTGGTGTAGGATTGAAAAAGCACTTGTATTTCCTACTTCTGTGTATATCCATAACATTTTTGGCAAGTGGTTGAAAGAAAAAAATTAAGTGGTCTTCTATCATATTTCTTATAAAAATGGTAAAGCTGGCATCTTCTGACATGTATAAAAAAATAATGTATTTTATCATATGTCTCAGTGAATATACACAGAAATGTTTGGACCAATCTCTGGTTTTTAGACTCTCCCCATGAGTTGGTTACAGACTGTGATTCTCTTATTGACAGAGTTGCTTCTTGCTCCAAAAATCTACTCTTTTGCCAAAAATTAGCTTATGTAAGGGTGGAAAGCCAACCAACCAGTGCTGGCAAAGATTGGCTGCTCACAGAGAGTGAGTGAAACATACTGCAATACTGCAGTGTTGCCACGTAGGGCTCTGTATGTGCTTGCTTGCTTCCCTTGTGGCTTACTTTGGTTAATCTTTGGATACCACAAACTTTCTTTTCCTGCTGGGAAGAGGGGAATTTAATTCACTGCACAAACCAAGGCAGCTTTCTGAATGAAATGGAGATGTGAGCAGGTAATCCAGAGGAGCGGATCGCAGAATGCTCCAATTTCCTGGAGAGCTGCCTAAAATGAAGGAGCCCTTTATTCAGTGCTATTTTTAAAAGAAACAAGGCAGTTCTAGTCTGTCTGTGTTTTCCAGCCTGTGTCAGAGGGGGTGTTTCTGTGTGGTCGGTCCCTGAGCAGGCTGCTTTGCCTATACAAATAGGCAAAGATCTTCCTAGCTTAGGCTTAACCTTGAGTTTCACTTTTGGTAGCAATGTGACCAGAAAGTATGAGGCAGGTAGTTTATGCATGGAAAGTAATGAATTCCTGCGAGACAGTAATGTATTTAACAGGAAAATATTTCAGGAGGGAGCAGGATCGAGGCAGATAGTTGATAGCTTTTGCAGGGATTACTGTTGTTAAAGCAAACACCTCACAGAGTGTGTCTCCTGGAAAAGCAACTGCAGACTGAAGTTGTGCATTGTGTATGGATTAATTATTGGGGGGGAGGAGGGGAGCTGCCCAACATCCAGATGTGGCAATGGATTGGGAAACCAAAACATGTTTTGCAGCAAAAAGCCAGCACAGCATGGCACAGCTACAGAAGCCCTCTGAGTTTTAGGCCATTGCTCTGGAAAGCAAGAGAGAACAAAACTGTGGTCTCTGGGTGGAATTGCTAGCCCTTTTTTGGGTGTTTAAACCTAAGCAGAACAGGAAGGGAAAGGCAAATGGGGAGCTGCTGCTTGGTCATAGCTTTTTCACTAGGCTTGTTGTGGAGCAAACTAGGAATCAGACAACTGAAGGGTTTCACCATTTGTAGCAAAGAGATAAAAGTATCCCTACAGTTAATTGTCCCCATGGCTTTCTAGGAAAAACAAACAAACCCAAAACACTCCAGCTGAGAAACGCTTCAGAATTTTTGGGCTTAGCAGGTAATTTGTGGTTTCTCTTCATTCTGCTCAGAGAGCGGAGAGCTGCTGTGTTGCTCCATGGCTGAACTTGCATGCTCAAGCTGGTTCCTGTTTTCCAATTGCAAGTGATCAGCTAAAGAGATGGCAGTGCCAAAGATCATGCAGTGTGCTCTCTTCCTCACTCCCCAGGTTCATCCCCACCCAAAACCAGAGCTGCAGCCATTGCTGCTGAAATGAAGAAATGAACTGGTTCCCACAGTGCTGCCTGCCTCAGAGCCTCTCCTCCAGAGACATTGGGCTACAGTGCAGTGGGGGAATTGCTGAAGAGCAATGAGATGAGCTCAGTGTGATGACTGTGTTTCCCTCTTCTCCTCCCTCATCTTCAAAAGTGGCTGCCGTGGCCTTCTGAGAAACATCAGCAAAGCCTTTAGACAGATGATGAGAGGCTCTGCAAGCATGCTGCTCAGTTGGCCGAACAGAACTGTGCTTTTCATTGTCACTGCAGCCTTCTCTTTAAAAGAAGCAGATGAAAAACAGCAGCATTAGCAAGGAACGAGAGGTGAGATGAGACAGTGCTCTGCCATCTGCCGTGGTATTTTGCAGCCTGGTTTGCTAAAGCAGTGACTTGTAGATCAGACATCTGTCAGAGGCACCCAGGTAGGGCTGAGCAGTTCCTGTGATAAGGATCAAGGCTCACAACATTCACTTTCTCCAGTAACATCTGTGCCTACAAGTGTTTGCTGACTGAACTGTTGATGGCACAGGGCATGGCTTTGCTGAGTCCCCCCATTCTTCTTGTTGGTGCGGTGAAGCTCGAAGGGTAATGAGAAATCCATTTATATTTTTAGCAGTTTGTTTTGCAGCTGATGATCCTGCTTTGAAGCATCTGCTTCTTCTATTAAAGTGCAGGCAAGGTGTCTGAACTTGCTTGTGTACAAATCAGAATGTTTAGATGGCTGATTTTCCTGGGGAGACGCTTCCAGAACGGGAGATGAGGAATATTGTGTTCTCATGTCACTGTGCTAATGGGGAATAGGAAAACAAAACAAATATGATTGCACCCTTTGTCAGAGCTTGTAGTTCTTTCAGACATTGGGGTCAACTTTGCTGCTGAGTGCAAGATGAGACACTTATAAAACATCTTCTCTTAAGAAAAGTGATGATCAGAATGAAATGACCATTAAGAGCAGTAGATCCCCAGGGCAAGATGCTGTACTAATGGGTTTTTGTTTGTTGATGTCATTTTCATTTTGAGGGGCAATAAAATCTGTTTTGTAAGTATGATAATCCATTAAAAAAGTTTACAGCTTGACACATAAGGCTTGGATCTTTTAAAATAGTAAAATAAAATGAACAGGAATTATAATTAAAAAAAATTGTCTTTAGATGTGAAGCTTGGTGCAATTACTCTTTGGCTTCCCGATTTCTGAAGCTGGGTGGTCTGATCCACAATGTCCACAGTGTGACATCTGTCCTTCATGAAGGCATAAATTGGAGACCTAAGGGCTGAAAGTAGCTTGCCTTGCATGGGTGCTTGAAACAGGAGACAAGGAAAATGAGCACAGAGTGAATTAGCTGGCTGTGGGGACTAAACTAAATGGATAAAAGTTTGAAGCAAAGTTGATCTAATGTAGATATTTTGCAGTATCGTCGTTCTATTTGAAGATCAAATTGTCATTGAAATTTTCCATGTGTAAATCACAGTTTCTGTATTTTGAATGTCTTTGTATATGATTTGCTAGATGTTCATGTCACTGATGAAAACTGAGCACCTCTCAAAACCTGGGCTCATAAATAAGTGCATGGGAGCAGAGATGTCATGCAGACATGACTGAGTGCTGGTCTCTGTTACTTTTATCTAGGTTTTGTCTTGGATTCCTAATGAAGTAAATATTATGCAATCAGACGCTGCGTGTGCCAGTTTACCATTCCAGCTCTAGCAACTTCTGTGCCAGGTGAAGTCAGAGTAAATCCTGATTTCACACACTTCCCGGCAGCTCCACAGCCTCGTTGGCACACCAGAAAACAGTGGCAAGTACGTTTTTCCAGCTACATGTAGCTCCTGGCCAGCCAGCTGGCCAAACAGGTAGCATCAGATCAGGCCAAGCTCATGCTGTCTATTGCTCTGCTAGAGAAGTGGATAAAGCAGATAAAGAAAAACAATGCTCTGATCGGTCTTCAGATATGCAACTGGCTGCAGTTGTTCTTTGACCTACTGAAAATGGGATTTCCATGTGGTTTGTTTTGCTTGACATCCCTTCATACAAAAAACAATGTCTTCAAGAACCCGCGTTCATCCACTGATGGATGGTGTTGGCAGCATTGGCGTGGGGTTTCTCGGAGCCACTGCCAAGCGTTCTCTCACAAGCTGTCTGCTCAGCTTCATGCAGAAAGTCATTTTGCTAACAAAGGCTGAGTAGATGATTGGGGATTTCTGAAAATGTTGGTGCCAGTAGATTTCCAAAACTGTTCCAGGAAATGGAGTGGTTGGGATTGAATTTGTCTGGAAGTGTTTTGTCTCCCTAATTGGAATGATTGGAGAAGTTTTAGGGGAAGGGAAGTGTCTTGGCTTGCTAGCTATCGACTGTGGATGAAGTCAGGTTCAAGTCATCCTCCTTTTGCAGAGGAGCATTGGAGTAACTCAGAAAATCCCATTTAGGAGGGAGACCAGACCATCAGAACCTGCGATCAATTACTTATCTGGTAGTGGTGTAGTTCTGGTAGGAAAGGCTCTGTCTTATTGATGAAAGTGTTTTCCTGAGATGGGACTCTTTGAGCAGTAACTTGAAGTGAGTTTCATGCTGTTCCTGGGAGCACACTGGGCACTCATTCCTGGATTTTTATGGCCATTTCCCAGACTTTCATTTTCTGTGTAGAATGAAAATGTTCTGGTTTCATTCTGACAGCATGAGAAAAATCCCTTTTGAATTCTTTCTTTTTTTTTTTTTTTTTAATAAAGTGGATGTAAAAGAAGAAAAAATAAATCATGTTCATAGTCATAGAATGTCTTTGGTTGGAAGAATCATCCAGTTCCAATTCCCCTGCCGTGGGCTGGTTGCCAACCACCAGGTCAAGGCTGCCCAGTACCCATCCAACCTGTCCTTGAATGCCTTCAGGGATGGCACCCACAGTGTCCCTGGGCAACTCTTCCAGCACCTCACCACCCTGAGTAAAAAATTTCTTCCTAACAACTAACCTAAACCTCCCCTCCTGTAGTTTAAAGCCGTTCATCCTTGTCCTATCACTGACAGTGTAAAGTGTCGGTCCCCCAGTGTTACTCAATTCTGTTACTATAATACAAGATGTTGTACTTCATTTTCATTGGTATCGGTTTGAAGTATTGCTGGTTTGAAAGTGGACGGTAGACACAAGTTAGCCTTATTGCAATGCACAATTTAGAATCTCAGAGAGATTTGAATGTCAGTGAGATTCATGTCCCAGCAGCAATGAGCCTCTCTCCTATGCAGATGCAGCACTGACTTGTTTTAGCCCTGATGCTGTAATGTGTTAAGAATCTTCGTGTTGGCCTGACTTTAGAACTGAGTAGAACTCCATCTGAGAAATTTGCAGTGACGTATTTTGCCACTGCAAATCCTTTTTTTTATGCCTCATATGGAAGAATGGGTCAAAGCCGTGCTCTTCATTGTTAGAAATGAGCAGAATGTCTCAGAGAATAACTGCAGTGATTTGTAGATTTTGATGTATTTTGCAGAATGTTTTTCAATGTTGCAACAGTATTCTTGGATCTGCCACCATTGTTATGAAACAGGAAGAATTCTTCAGCATCTCACAGAAAGGAAGTCGAAATAAATCGAGGTTTTCTGCTCAGAACTTTATGAATAGAGCCTTAAAACAAACATACAAGCAGGCTGTTATGAGTTAGAATTGTCTTTCTTTGGAGATTTCTCTGGGAGTCCACAACCATCGTGTCTGAAGCATGATCTGGGGAGGAAGATGTTCTGTTTTGAAAGCTTGGGTCCAGATAGAATTGAGGAAAGCAGTGTGTGCCTAACTGACTAGCAGTAGAAGTGAGGGTGAATGATTAACACAAAGCTTTTTTCTTTACCTGTAGTAACAAAGAACATTCTGTTTAGAAGAAAAGGGTACGGCATCTAGGCATGCCAGAGCATCCCCGTGCTTTCATTCTTGTGTGAAAGCAAATTTGGAGGAGGATTAGTAGCCATGCGGGACAATATGGAAAAGTCATGCTATCCCTTTTATTCAGAAAATAAGTGGATTAAGAAAAGAAAATTCATATTTGAGAATTATAGAATTGTAGAATGGCCTGGGTTGCAAAGGACCACAATGATCATCTCGTTTCAACCCCCTGCTATGTGCAGGGTTGCCAACCAGCAGACCAGGCTGCCCAGAGCCACATCCAGCCTGGCCTTGAATGCCTTCAGGGATGGGGCGTCCACAGCCTCCTTGGGCAACCTGTTCCAGTGCGTCACCACCCTCTGGGCGAAAAAAGAAGTTCCAGGATTGTTCTTACACTAAAACAAGCTTATTATTTAGTCACTATAAGCTTAAATGGGCTACGGACTCTTGAACTGTAACAGCACTGAATATGACGATGATGAGTTCTGCTTCTCTGAGTTCAAATGGAGCCATTGTGTGTAGGAGGAACTGCCACCAGGCAGGCATCGTGTGCTTGAAGGGCTGCACTGCAAATCGTGGTAGAAGCAGCTTTTGCTTAAAGCTCACAGAAGTGACTTTGATAACTGGCCCCTGTGAAGTAAAACTTTACTGGAAGTCATTTTTTCCATTTCTGTGAGGACAGAAGTCTGGCTTAATGCACGCACTGCTCTGCCGCTCGCGCTCCGAGTTTAATTTATGAGCGATAAGGACCACTTTGTCTTTCTGCTTCCTGCGATGCATGTTTTCCTACATGCCTTCGCTCCATTTCCTCCCGTAGTTTGTTCTGCCCCATTACCCCGGGTGTCACAGCACCAGCAGGCGGTAAGAGCCGCTAAGAGCTGCGCTCTCCGTGTTTCCAACCAGAAGCTGCCTGTGGTGTCACTGAGGTTTCCACAAGGCTTGTTTTGAACTTGTTCTCTTTTTCAGAGCTATTTTTTCTTCCTCCAGAATACACCAACTTTTTCCTTGTCAGCCTTTCAAATCAAGGATTTTACGAGAAACTCAGCTAGCTCTCAGCAACCCTCAAGAGATGTGATGGAGCCCTATTATACAATTTGCTGACTGTAGCTCTTCGCACTACTAATGAGTTGGTATAGCACATCTCACTGCTGAAGCCAATAGCACATGCCTCAGCCTTGGAGCTCCGTGTGCTCCTCTGGCAGCAGTAGGGCCGGCAGGGTTGGAGTGAGATGGGTTGCAGGCTCTGAGTCAATCAGCTGCTTAAAATGTAATGCTGCTTTCCCAATAAAACCAAGACTGGTGGGTGACACAAGGGGAAGTGCCCAATCTAGTCTTTGCTCATTTTTTTCCCCTCTGTGAAAGCAACCGTAATCTGTGCAACTTCTTTTAGATTTAAACAGGTTTGGTGAATGTAGAGCTGGTTGGAGTAAGAGTTCAAAACCAAGTCTAGCTCTTTTTAATTCGAATTTAGGACAATGGTATCTTGGCTTTTTTTCTGAGGTACGTGTGCAGTGCATCTATATGCTCTCAGCATACTTGTCATGCACCGGGGCAAAAAGGAAACAGAATGAACCCACCAATCAATGTGCTTCCACAGTGAAGAGGATCTCCTCTTCCTGGTAAGTAAGTTATTTAATTTTCTGCGTTTTATGCTTGAGCAGCATGTAAGAGGAAGCTGCAGAACAGTGTTCTTGATTTACAAATGAATCTTCATATTTCTCAGAATAGAATAAATAAAAATCCAGTTTGCATATCAATACACCAAATTTGCTCATTGCTTTCCTTGTTTGTGAGGGGGGCACCCAGACCAAAAGCACAATAATTCATTTTTCTTTTCTAGTCTGAGGAGCAACATAAAAGGCTTTATGACAGGAGGAATTTCTGTTCCTCTTTTACCTGTTCTGCATTGAATGACATTAAGGATGCACTTTTCATGCTTGCATTTATATGTGAAGCAAGAATTGAGCATGTCTAATGGACATATATGGCTCAGAGTTTTGATACTGTTATAAGAGTAAAGGAATAATCCTACTTTTAACACGTCTAATTGTGCAATCCTGAGAAAGCTGATTTTGTACATCCAAGGGGACTTGATCTTACATTTCCAGGAGTGGGATGGGAGATGATAATTAGCTGTGGGGCATTGAGTACCTGCTGTCCCTCTAAGCGTGTAAACCTATCTCATAGGCACTGCTGTTATTCTTTGTTCTCACCCAGCTCGCTGCCAACTTGCCTTGGTTTACACCAAAACTTTGCAACTTAAATTTGCTACTGCAGTCACCAGTGGTTAAACTTCTGCTCGTGCGTTCATCCTTGACAACACTACTGAAGCCAGCAACTGCTCCATGGCTACGCTGTAGTAGTTTTCACACTGTAGATGTTCCTTTCTCTATCTTGTGTGTCTGATCCAGCAGGTGAGCTTGGAGATTGCTTCAATCTGCTTGGGAAAAAGGTCAGGTGAGAGTGTCCCTGTTCCACCTGGTTACCTCCATAGCAAACTCCCTGTCTGCCTGGCTCCAAAGAGTTGCATACAGGCTTCTGTAGCAGCAACTCTGGTGTGAACTGTTCTGCCATTGCAAATGCTCCTCTGGGTGTGGAATATGAAACAAATAAGGGATCTGCTTCCTGTCCTTGCTCCAAGAAATATTCATGGTGATACAAAGTAGAGCAAATTCGTAAAGAGAAGCTGAGAGGTGGGCAGCTGGTGATTACTGACTGCAGTGGGAGCTTTGACTTAAAGGTTCCCATCCTTGCTCTGGATCTGACAGAGCAGGGTATGTCTGTAAGTCTCCTTCCCCTTAATAGTTTGGCTGTCAACTTTGGGTTGAAGAACATAGCACTACCTGTTGTGTTCTGGGTTTTGTGTGAGACTGAATTCACTTGTGTTGGTGCCTTCTGGAGATGAGCATCTCTTTCCAGTTCATAGTTAAACACAGGGTTGTTTTCAGGCCCCATCTCTCTCCTAGCCATTTTTAATATCCCATTTAGTGATCACTGTTCTGCATGCTGGCTGCTTCTTGCAAAGCCTTATGAGAGACCTCTTCTGTGGTTTTGATAATTGATGAAGTGTTTGCATTTCTCAATAATCTCAGATTGACTGGGCATGGGATCAAGAACCTGTCCTTATTTACCTTTTACTTTGAAGTCTTTCATTCCAAGTGTGAATGTTTTCACCTCAGCTGCAGCTAGAGGCATGATCAGACTAGGGGTAAATGAAGTGTTGATGTAGATAAAATTGAAAGAGTATAAATAAAGTAGAAGTGGAATTTAAAGTCTTATTTCTCAGCCTGCTGAGAAATTGGGTCTTATGATCTCAAAGCAGTATCTCCTGATCTTGAAAGATTTGGTTCTGTGACGCCCATGTAAGGTGGGATTGCCATTGCAATTTTCCAAGTGAGAAAAGGTGGCATGAGAGGAAATCACAAAGGATTGCTGATGGAGGAAGAATGCTGAATGTGTATCTTTAGTACCTTTATCTCTAAACCATTAATTTCAAGAGTGGAGCCTCTGTGTAGGGTGGAAGAGCGATAAATTGGTAAATAAAGCTACATCTTGTGCTCTAAATCTTTCTCAGCTAAAGCTTTCTACATTTCCTATAGTTTTATCCTTTAAGTACTATGTGTATATATACTTTTTGCACTATAATGTTGTTGGCAATTGACATCACTAAACTGATGGCCAACTGTACTTAACGAGAGAGACATGATGGAGGCCAACCTTAAAATTCCATCTATTTCGATCCTTGTAAAAGGGTGTGAAAGGTTTGCCTTAAATCTTCAGATGTGCTTCACTGCTATGAAATGAGGTATTCTTATGTGACCTTGATGGAGGACCCTAGGTCATATGCATCTGGGTCAGAGCTAGCATATTCGCCCAGGCAGGCTTACTCATAAAGCCTGCCTGATTTATGAAGGCACCAGAGACTGCGCTATTCCAAAAACAATGTGCCACAAACTTAGTACCGGATGCTCACTCACATGAAAACAATTGTTTAAATGCTGAATGAAAACTCATAATGAGACCCAACGCTCCTCGTTTATGGTCTGACTGAAGCCCCAGCTGCATTTGTGAGTGATTTCCCTGACTTTGATGGCCCAGAGGGCTCTGCTCCAGCTGCATGTCTGGGAGTGAAGTGGCCTGGGCTGCTGCAGGACCGAGGAGGAGGAGGAAGAAGCCAACCCAGCTTGGAGCACCAGGGAATGTGGAGGAAGTGACTGTGTGCTCTGTTGGAGGGCGTAATTTCACCCAGGAGAAGCTGGCTGAAGGCCTGCAAGTATGATTTGGCTGAAGGCCATGCAGAAGCTAGGAATGACCTTAAATAGTAGTCAAACTCGTGGTAGCGTGAGCTGCCTGTGCTGCAGCTGGGGACATCCCTGGTTGCTGACTCACGGCTGCGGGGTGAGATCTGGCCATGCTCGCTCCGTGTGGGAGATGTGCGCTGCGTTACTCATCGCCGTTTGGGATGGGATGTTGTAAGGTGTCTGCAGGCATGCAGGAACTTACATGTCCTAATTTCCCTTGCGTCACAGCGGGTGTCCGTGTTCCCATGGAACAGAGGCTGCAGGCTCCAGCAAAAGCCACATTTGCCTCAAATCTAGATTACTGCACTGCTCATCTCTGATCTGCAGCATGGATGGCGTCTTACCATGCTAACTAGGAAGATTCATGGGTATTTCCATTAATAGGTAATGGAAGTGTTGCAGAGATTCAGACTCATGTTAAAAAGGGTGAAAAGAACCCGCAAATTTCCCATTTTGAAACAAATTCAATAAGTGTGTGTTGGGTGGAGGTGGTGGGGCTTGGTAGCAGGAGGCCAGGGCTGTCTGGGCTGGACAGAAGGTAGTGGTGTCCCTGTGCAAACACACCAGAGAAAGAGCAAAATGCTGCACAGGAGTGAGGATCATAGGATAGCCTGGGTTGGAAAGGGCCACAATGCTCATCTAGTTTCAACCCCCCTGCTATGTGCAGGGTCACCAACCACCAGCCCAGGCTGCCCAGAGCCACATCCAGCCTGGCCTTGAAAGGCTCCAGGGATGGGGCATCCACAACCTCCTTGGGCAACCTGTTCCAGTGCGTCACCACCCTCTGTGTGAAAAACTTCCTCCTAATATCTAACTTAAACCTCACCTGTCTCAGTTTAAAACCATTCCCCCTTGTCTTATCACTAAGAGGATGAGGAATGAAGAGTGAGCAGCAGTGTCAGTGAGGAAAGATGGGGGCAGGTCCCTTCAGCCCTTAGAGGACTAATGCTAGAGAAGCAGGATATTTCCTAATGGGAACTGTGGGGGGGACACACAGTGGAGAAACCTAAAATGGACTGAAATCTGCTGCTGAATGCATATACTTGTATGTTTTATTGAATAGGGTGAAGGCTGAATGAGGATTGTCAGCAAGTCAGTTTAAACGATGCTCTTAGGATCCTGATTTAGTGCAGGTTCCAGGTCTTTCACACCTGGACGCATTCATTTAGGATTAATCTGTCAATTTTACTGATCTCTACTAGCACATTTTATCAAGATCCCCTTTGTGTTTTCTTAGCCTCCTAACACGTTACCAAAGGCTGAAGGAGATGTGATGCCTCAGAACAGCTGGCTCTGCCCACGGATTTGGCAGCTGCTGCTCCTCCTGGAGCCCAGGAGACCTGAGAGAAGTGCTGCAGGTACCACATAGCTGGAAGCTTGGTAAGCACAACTTAAGAACACTTACCAATTCAAGACTGGAATCTAACCTCGGGCTAATTGTTCTGAAATTAATCATCTGAATCCATCACCTGCCTTAGGTAATCACCATAGCAATCACGAAACAAACAATAGCAGTGTTAAAATTATCAAGGTAACCTAAGGGAATAAAGACCTGAGTTGGAGTTTTGGAGAGTGTTTAAGATTATATTATGCATATGTGATGTCTTGCAGGAAAAGATAAGGTTATTGCCTGTCTGTCAGTGTTCTGTCCCCAAGCTGTCCAGGTTCCAAACTGTTCAGTGGCTGTTTGGTGGCGTTCAGCCCTTTAGGCTGGTTGAGGAATATCTTTTATTGAAGAAGTCATGCTGCAGCCAGCTGAACTGCATGAAATCATCATTTGGATTGAAGTAAAAAGCAGTAAACATGATTAAATGGATAATAAAAGGAGTCTTGGATGATAAAAGCAGTCTGAGGGAAGGAAAAGGGCACAGGCACCCATATATCTCATTACGGGGTATCTGTATCAATGAAGCCAGAAAAGCAGCTGTTGGAATTGTCAGCAAAAAGCTCTTAAGTCATGATGTCTTTATATGAAAATGTGCAGTTAGCATCTTGCTGTGATAGTATCAGCAAGAGTTTTAAGCTTCAGCCATTCCCTGGAGTTCAAGCTCCATGCAAACCAGCTGAACTCTGTCTCTCCCTGTTGAGGGGGGATACTAGACACTTAGATTGGCTTTTCTGCTGCAGTGTGGAAGAATCAACAAGTTCATGGTTTGGGAATGCTGCTAAGAAACCACAACAAGGGGCTATGAACAATTGCAGATCCAGCTTCCCTATGGAGAAAGGTGGGGGTGACCCACAACAGAACCGCTGCAGGATTTGACTCATCTGCCACAAGAGCTGTAAAAGCAGCACATTATGTTACACAGAACATGGAATTTCCTGGTGGCACCTGTAATGGGTGGGATAGGTCTGGCCCCTTCAGCCTTCCCTGGTATTTGCAAGCTGTGCTGAGTGATGCACGTGTGTGCTGCACTCGGTGCAGGATGGGCACTGGATAAAGAAGTGGCTCCCAGGTAACACAGTTGTGTGCCACAGGTTTGCAGTTTTGCAAAGAACAGACCTCCAAATTGTGTGAGTGTATGGGGAGGTGACAGATAGAAAAACACCAAAGAAACCAAACTTCCAGCGTTTAAAGGAGGCCTACGGGAAATATAGGGAATGTCTCTTTATCGAGGAGTACAGTGATAGGACAAAGGGTTATGGCTCTAAACTTAAAGAGTAAGTTTAGATTAGATCTCAGGAAAAAATTCTTCACTCAGAGATTGGTGAAGCCCTGGCACTGCTGCCCTGAGCTGTGGGCGCTCATCCCTGGATGTGCCCAAGGCTGTGGATGGGCCCTGGGCAGCCTGAGCTGGGGGCTGTCCCTGCCCATGGCAGAAGTTGGATCTGGATGGGCTTTTTGTCCTTACCAACCCATTAGATGCCAGTATAACCCACTCTGTAGTGGTGCCTCTTTCATCCTTCTTACAATGCTCATGGATGGGTTTTTTTGCATATGAGAAGATATAAGCCATAAAAGACAAGAGTAGAAGTATGTTGCTGGATCTGCAGATCCCAGAAACATCTAGCCCTACATATTGATGGCAATTTTTAACTTATTCCAGGCTTTTTCCAAATTGACCAATGACTGCCCAGAGACGAGATGTTTGGTACATGTGTGCAAGTATATATAGATTGGAATCATGCTGTGAGCAAGTTTAAAATAAGAAAATACAGATGTTTATGAAAAATGGGAATGCCGTAAGTTCTCCAGTATGTTGTCAGATAAAGGGCAGACCTAACAACATAAGGAACACTATAAAGAGATTTTAGAAGATATTTTCTAACAGCAGCCTCTGCTGCTTTGATATTTTTCTGTCAGGTGTTCCTAATAGTAAATTACAGGCTGAGAGTTAATGAAAGTGATCAGTAATCGTGATGTGACAAACACATGTTTATAAAGCATGATGATTATTAACAGTTGCAGAATCTGTTGTGGAAATGGTCTCTACTGTTTTTCAACACGCTGGTGTTGTATGTGCCTACAAAGGACAGAGTCTTTCAGCTGCGTTGTAGAGAAAATTTGTCACTGGGACCAAATGCTGTCTTGGGTTATAAAATGGCAAAATGTTGTTTTGTGGACCGTTGTGTTTACATCATAGCTTTTCACAAGGGCTGTCCCAGCTCTGACAGTGTTCTTTTCATACCCACTCTTCAGCCAGCATACCAAACAGCCCTGTATGCATCGCAGCAGCAGCTCTGTATCTGCACAGCTTCTTTGAGGCTGATAACCCTGCTGACTTCCCGTCTGTAAAAGAAAACACGCAGGAGGTTGTTGCTCCTGCTAAAGAAGTCATGTTGTCTAGCTTTGCAGTTTCACATGGCTATATATCTAGACACCGAGGTCCTAAAAGCCCGACTCTTCTGAAGGAATGCGTACTGCACATACTTGATTGTCTGACTCATAGGACTGGTGCCAGGACTTTGGCTTTTCATTTCTATTTATTCACCACGGGAAACCTAAAGTACAAATAGACTGGATGAAAGCCTGGCTCTGCTGAAGTCAAGGACAAAATTCTCATTGATTTCTGTAGGCAGAGAACTTCACTTCTGTGCTTTTGGTTGTACTTTACTGTTTCTGGCTTAGGGTTAAAGTGACATTTGAAAAGGCTCTGTTACCCCTGGTGATGACGAATTCCAACATCATTCCCACATACGTGTGTTAAGAAGCATCTCTTTCTATCCTGAAGTGCTTGTAGCTTATGAAGTAGGACAGACTTGAAGAAGAGCTCAGTAAAAAGTTGTTCATGAAACACATACACAGACTTTGGGTCTGTTTAAATCTTCCCTACACCAGGATATGGGAAAAGGAAAACAGGGAAGTGTGGCTGACCTGCACGTTGGTTAGCTTTAGCAGCACACAGCTCAGGTAAGGGGCCTTCATGTGGTGCCCTCCTCTCCTACATCATGTCCAGACATCTCAGAGTTTGGTGGTTCTTTCAGTTGCTACAACCACCTCTTGGTGGTGTGAGCTGCCCTGCACTGCTGTTGCTGTCATTTATGCTGGGGGTACCCTTTTTTATCACTTTTGTAGAGCAGTGAGAACAATCATTTCAAATTTATACTACTGTTAGGGAGCAGGACTCGACTGCTGCCTCATTAATGCTTTAGAAGAGCTCAGAGCCTTTTTGTCTGCTGCATCAAGTGCAAATTCTGGTAAATCTTTACTGAAGCACGTGCATTTCTGTTAACATACAATTCCAAGGGAAAAAAAAACACAATATTTTAAAGCGTTCAGTATCTGAGCTGAGAAATCCACTGGTTTAAAAACAGAAAATACCAACAGCTCCCCAGTGCCCAATTAATCATTTGCTTTTAACAACAGACTCGCAGGCAGACACAAAAGTGGAACAGGAAAGCAGGAGAAAAGAAACGCTCCTTTGTCTTGTGGTTGAACTGGTTGCCCTTGCTGGGACACAAGCAGTTCATCTGGGCAGAGAAACCCACTGGCCCACTTGGCACCCTGCGGCTCTTGGCACGCGTTAAACAGGTCGGTAGGTGGTCTGGCACAGACCTCTGGACGTGCTTTCTCACAAGGGTTCTTGCTTCGCAGGGGGAAAACCAGTTCAGTGGAAAGATCTATTCTGCAGGGTTCGTCAATGGCTTCATGGAACTGAGGGAATGGTGTTCAGTGTGTTGCTGAACGCTAAGAATTAGACTGATTCTCTGAGGTGCTGCAGTTAATCGTGTTGGTCTCATTTGGAAATAAGGAAATTTGTTCTGTCCCCGTGCTTTATGCAGCAGTTTTGGTAGAGGAACTGTGGATTTAGAGATCGCTGACATTATCGGATGAAATAATCCTGCTGGAGATGTTAGGAAGGCTGACCAAGAGTCACTGTGCTCCTCTCTGCCTGAATATCTATTTTGGCTCTGAGGACTGTGAAACATCTCGTTTGCTCACCCCAAATCTTTGAAGGAGCTGATTATGCCGACAGTTAGTCTTACTAAGTGTTATTATATCATTGCTGCAGGAATAGATTCATTCTTATGTAAAGTATGCCTGATTTACACTCAGCTCTTGGAAGAACTTTTGGTTTCAAGTAGGGATGCAGATGTGAAATAAGAGGAAGCCAGTAGAAAATTCAGGACGTGTTGAACAAAGTTGAGACAGACCCATTTTCTATCAGCTTAATGGTGTTTCTCAGACCTTCTTTTTTGCACAGTTTGTTCATGTAACAACTGACCATTACCTGAAAGGTAACGATTTTCCTCTATGATCTTTCACTTATGTGCAGTGAGGGGACATTGGGCCGTGACTACTGAGGCAGTGGCCGTGACACGTTATTGAAGCTGATAGTTACAGCCTCAGCAGTGTCAGCTGGATCAGTAAAACTGACCCTATAAGGAAGATGTGAAGTTTTATGTCTTTCACTGGAGTTTAATCTGTCATAATCTTATTTCTTCTCAGCAGTTTTAACTGTGACTTTTACTTGTAGTAAAGAGGGATTATCTGTGCTGATGACCTCATGAGTGGGAAACTCCTTCAGCAAATGCAATTGTATTTCATTTGAGAGAACTTTTGCTTTTAAATATGTGAATTCGCTTCAATTAGTGCTTGATATAAAGAACGTTAACATGCACACCTACATTTTCTTTTGAAAGGCCTTTATGGCTGGGCTGCAGAGTTACTGCCCTCCCTCTCTTTATTCACCAACCACTCAATTCTTTCTCGTGAACTGGCTTCATATGGATTGTTCCCTCTCAGTTGTAACATGGCTCATGGTTACAGCCTTTCTCAGTGCATGAGTGAGGTGAGGTTGTTTTAAACCTTTCCTTTTTTCATTTTTGAGACAAAGGGATGGCTGCTTTCCCTATCTTTGCAAACAACTGCTGTGTGAAAGAGAATTGTCGTGTTTTCCTGCTGTGCTTTTGAATACAAATGACGGTCACCAGCATCATTTGTGCAGAGGTCAGCTTGAGGACGGAGAGGTTCTGTGATGTTGAAGATGCCAGTTCATTTGGTTTGCAGGAGGTACAGGGAAAAGAGTGTATATCAGGTGGGCCCTATTTAGATTTAGGGAAAAATGATGTTTAGTCCTATTAAAATGATTCTGGACACATGAAGAAACAGAGCTTTAAATACCAAGAGAATGTTATGGGAAAAAGCGTCAAGGACTACAAAGGGGCCTTCTGAAACTGTTGACATTGCCCAAATGGTGACAGCATCCCACTTTCATGTCCTTTAAACGTATCTAGGCCTTATTTTTTGTGTTTTGTGTCATTAGTGAAGGCAGTAAGTTGCCTACTTTCACAAGGAGCATTGAGTCTACACACACTCCTCTCAGAAGCTCTCAGACGAGTGGGTAGTGCAGGTAAGGGGATGATAAAATATGGTGGCAGCAGCTTTTAATTCAGATACTGCTCTCTCTTCCAAATCAAGAACTAAATATGTTACACAACAAGCTGAAGAACATTTGGAATTAGAAACTCTTCTAATAGAAGGGGATGCAGCAATTCAGTTTGTGCCCCACTATTCAGAACAGTTGTCTCCATGAAATTGCAATGGCCAGACATTGCCAACACTAATTACTGGGGGTTTTGACAGTTCCATCAGCAAACAAGAAGTCAAGTTAGACAAATATTTTTAGATGTTCCCACATCCTTTCCAGCCACGTGTGCCCATCTTGTTGGTCTGGATTGGCCTCCTGAACCACAAAATGTTTGCATCTGCTTCCCATTACTGTCCTTCACTGGGAGTTCTGTGATGTCAGCAATGTTTCTGCCCTGTTGGGTTTTGTACAAGTAGGTAACACACTTTCTTCCTTAAGAATTTTTTCTTAAGGAGAAAAAAAAGTAGCTCTTTTCCAAACAATTGTCAAGAACTCCTAAGCCTTCTGGAGCATCGCACAAAAGCAACTTAATCCTGCTCTCTGCAAATGTCGTGATGCCTTGATCTCTCTTAACAGGAATTTAAATTGTTGATACAACATCAGCAGCAGTCACGCCCCGTGTCATTGCTGTGTGCCACAAATCACATGCAGAGAGCTGTCGGGAGTAACAATAACACATCAAGGATAAATGGCTTAAGTCTTGTGTGAGAGATAGTGTCATCGTTCCAGATTGCTAGTTGGTTTTCTTTGTGCTTCTACGGGATGCTTTGAGACTGAATTGGGTCATGGATCTGTAGGGGGGTGGAATTTGCTGTGTAAAGGGAAAAAACAAAGTTTAGTGTAGCTAGGGGTTGGTGCTTTCATAAGGATTTACTGAAAGTAGTTTTGCAGTGTGACCTATCCTACAGCTGCAGTGTAGAGAAAAGGGGATTGTTACTGCTGTGCTGCTGGGCAGAACAGTGAACAAACTAGCTTGAGATTTGTCTGCAGGCATTAACTACACCATTAAAGTTTATTCTCTTATTTTTTGCATTAAATCCTCCTAAGAACATTCATCTGTGCGTGTTCTTGCAGTTTCAGCTCATCTGCTTCTAAACTGGATTAAGGTAAGCCTTACATTGGCTACACAGGCAGGAGCAGACAGTTGCACATTGCATAGTATGAGCTCTCAGCTGGTCAGATGTACAGCAGCTCTGTGTTAAAATGGCATTAGCATCCCAGATGCTGACAAGAAACACGTAACAGCATGGGTTTAGTGCTGTGCTGACACAGATGTAATTTGCTGGCTTGCTACCTGCCTGCGTGTATTGCAGGTGGAGGAGATGTGCAGTTCAGTTACTTGTGCCCTTTAAACCATTAGTACAGAACAAGAGAAAGTAACCAGCTAGTTTATAGTAGCTCTTATGGACTCTTTCTCCATCAAGGCTGGAGGCCCCAACTCTTCCTTTGTTCAGAATGGTCGGTATCTCACTTCCAAACTCTCTGCAGGATTCCCCTCTTTGTCTCTCTGTGCACTTCCCATTTAGAAAGGGGAGTAATGGAGAAACCTTATCTCTTTCTGGTGTGTGTATCTCACCCAGGTGCACGTGCATGTTTGATGATGAACACGATCTCTCTTACAGTTGGCTGGGGGGTGTAGACCTAGCTGGGCAGCTTTGCTTGGTCGTTAGGTTTATCCGAAGGTTCAGATGTTGTTCAGGAGAGCAGTGGTCGTTTTGTCTGTAGTTGTACAACGCTGCTGAGCTCTTCACCTTCCTGTGGAAGTTCTAGGCAAAGCCTGGTTTCATGCAGCTTAAAATAGCTTTATTAGGCAAAGACTAAAAATAGTAGGGCTCGATTTAACTCTAAAACAGATCGGCTGTGCTGAAAAAGAGCAAAAAGATAAATCATTCCAAACCTCCTCCTTTTCCTTTATTTTTGTCTTTTATTAACTTTATTTTTAGCTTTTTTTTTTTTTTTTTTTTTTTTTTTTTTTTTTTTTTGTTAGGGAATTGGGGCTTATAAAACTGAAATATTTGTCAGTTTATCTGCTCAGCCTGCCTGGTATGTACCCCACACCCGGCTGTAGGCTCAACACATTGTCAGGTTCCAATTGGGTGTTTGAGGAGTGAAAGCCCTGATGTTAGTAAAGCTCTACACATTCATGAATCTAGCAGCTATGCTGAGCAGAAGAACCAAATGTGATAGAGATACAGGCAATTCAGGCATTGCACAGACATGAAAATTCAGCTGTTACCCCCACGGTTGGTTGCAGCCAGCTGGTGAGTGAATAGACATGCGCTGACCAGTCTGGCTGCTTAGGTCCTAAATAGGAATAGAACATGATGTCTTATGCTTGGTAGGAGTACTGTGGCAGAGAAGGGCAAAGGGGAAATTTCAGAGGCAAAGGACACAAATCAATAAGAATTCATTCTGTTCCACTGCTTCCAGAACAACTTGTTTTTTAAGCAGTGCGGTTGTGAGCTGGGTGTGTATATTTGGGAAGGGTAAGATACAAGGCAGGCTCAAGTCCTGGTTCTTATTTGAAATAAAGCTTGGTCATACCAAACTGATGGCATAAGAAGGCTTTAATAAAATCATAAATTTCATTTGCTCTCCCTCCAGGACAGGCAACTCAACGTGAACATTAATGCAATTTGGAGCCTTCAGTTTATATGGCAATGTTTTATTCCCTTCCTGTGCAAGGAAGGAGATTTGTTTGTATAATTTCACTTTTTGTTAGCATGTAAAAATAGGGTGAGAAGAACCACATGTTCATCTTTAGATGATGACAAGGTGTTCACAGGCACAAGGTGATGGTAAGAGAGCTACTAGCATCAGATGAAGGTGACCTTCACCGTGAGACTTCATGAAAACCTCTTACTGATGCATTTTTGGCACAGTTATCTTTTGCCAGCAATAATTTCAAATGGTTTACAATTAGATACGATGCTTTTGTACCTCTACACCTCCTTTAACTACGTGATATATAATCATATGCTATAGGCATTGACTCAGCAAAGCTTCTAAGTTGATGAACTTTAAATACTTATTTGTCGTCCATGAATTTGAAGTTGGATTAGAGTGTGTTGTTTTGTTCTGAGTATGGGTAAATTCAGCATGCAATGTGAATTTGCCTGCAGTTCAAAATGATACCATATGGCAGGATTTGGGGTATCACAGAGGCACTGTAACTTTCTTTTGGCTTCTGGGAATATCTTTTTTGTGTTCATCTCTGGGTGTACATTTTGTGATTCCTGTTAGTCTTTCCAGTCAGGGTTAAAATCTCTGAGCATTTCTCTAGCAAGCACCTGGTGAAGTCCTCTGTGGTATTAATTAATCAGCCAAGAAAACTTTCATTTGGTGTCTTTTATCTGAAGAACATCTTTGAAGCCCATTCCCATTTCTGTTCTAAATACTGCTTTCCTAGCGGTCTTCACACAGAAGGGAGGAGATCCAGTTCTAACTGGGCTTTGAAAGATGTTGTCGA
The DNA here is from genome assembly GCA_016647715.1 of Pavo muticus. Lineage (NCBI taxonomy): Eukaryota > Metazoa > Chordata > Aves > Galliformes > Phasianidae > Pavo > Pavo muticus. Next base: position 7,813,862 of record JACDJE010000064.1, read on the forward strand.
AGTGATTGCTCTGACCACTGAGGACTTCTGGGGTTTGCAGGGAGCTTGAGTCTTCCATCAGAAGAGTCTGGGCTTCTGCAAAGCATTTAGTACTGATTTCCAGATATACCTGCAGCATGCAGCAGTTAAAAAGAAAAAGTAACTTTGTTCTTAGAATTAAAGGAAAGAAGTTTTTCCTTTCCCTTAGAAAGTAACTGCAACTCAGCCCTTTAAGGAGAGCTCTGCAGAGGAGCAGTTCCCCAGCTGGCAGAAAGATGCGGTGTGTGGATTCGTGTGTTTTGTTACAGAAACAAAACTGCTCTGCTACTGGATCCTCGCAGCAGCATCTCTGTGCTGTTTTCAGCCTGAGTGGGGGGAGAGGAGGGCTGCTGAAGAATGGTGCGTAATGTTCTTACACCATTTTCTCGAGGGTTTGCAATTGAAGATAATTGTGTCATCACAGGATAGCCTGGAGATCCTGTGTGATATAGGAAACCCCGGGCAGGTCTCTTGAAATAGTAAGGGCAGATAAAAATGACAAACTAATGAGAGACAGCCAGCTTGTTACTTAGCATGACTTCACCAAAATCAGCTGTGCTGTATCACTGAAATCTTCCCTGGAACACTCAGACAATATAATAGAAGCACAGCATTCTCAGACTATAGGATGTCATATACTTTTGAAATACAAATACAATCTCAGTCTTTTCTGGAGGGCCTTCCTCATGTAAGCTCTCCATACACGAGGCATCAAATTGATTGTCCACTTTGAGATTGAGATCTGCCCCTTTGCATCTCCATGCAGATCAGAGCGGGGCTGTGAAGAACAGATCTGGAGAGTGCACAACTCAGACAGCAGCACTGCGTGGGTACCCACGGGGTCTGAGAGAACTGCATGTCCGTTTCATTTGTCTCTGTGCAGTGCTGTGTATCAAACTGGCTTCAAAGCAATGATTCCCTCATCCTCCCTGAGGTCAGAACACGCGTAGAGAAGCACTCTTTCACACTCGAGTCCCCCCACAGCTATGGGATGTTGCACCGGGCTGAGTGCTTCCTGACTTTGATGCTCTCCATGCAGAGCCCGTATTTGTTCATGTTTACACATCTTGGCAGGAAGAGAGTCTCTCTGTTTAGTATCCTCTGGGTTTCTTTGCAGTGGTTTTAAACACTGCCGCGCGAATAACAAACTCGACAGGTCCTCCAGCAGCCCGCATCCCACCGGGCAGAGCAGCAGGCAGGAGCACAGATTGCTATGTAAACCTCAGCCCTACAGCCTAGCCAGCGTGCAGATATGTGGAAAGCTCCCATTCCCTCCAAATAGGGATAGGAAAGTGATGGAGATACTGCGATAGGCCATTCAGCTAGATCCCTCCTCCTTCCTCCCACTTCAGTCCCACCTCAGCATGCTTCATAAATCTTTTCACAGCAGCTGGGCACTGAGGAGTCATTCAAAAGCACCTGTTGCTGGGATGTGCTGGAGCTGTGTGTCCAGTTGTTAGAATCCTGCCGACCACAGCGTAAGTGAATGTGTCATTAAATTCCAGGCTTGTGGTTGGGTTTTACGTAGTTGATGCTCTGACAATGAATTTCATTCTGTTTTGAGCCTTTTTGGGGCTAGCTGCTGGATGTCCTCAGTCAAATTTTGTCTTCAGCTGTGTTGCTTTTATTCAGTGCTTGTCTTGCTGCAAGCGCTGCCTTAAACCATCATGTTATGTGCAGAGGGCCCAGAAAGTCAGGCAGTTCCTGCCCTGAAAACTGGAAGAAATAAAGGACTCACAGGATAAGGAAACTCAGGCACAAACACTGTTAAATGATTTCTCGCTGTCGTGGGGGTAATCAGGGCATTTATTGAAAGGCTGTCCTCATGCTTCTGAATTTTGATCACGTTTAATATCTCTTAAAATGATTTTTCTTTTGAGTTAACAAGGAAAAGCAACAAAGAAAACAAAAGCAAAACTGAAAGGTGTAAAATTTATTATAAACTGAAGTTACGGCATGCTTTCCTCTGAAGGACCTTTCATTTACTGTATTTATCACTACAGGGAGTGACAAGGAGTTACTGTCATCTGAATTACTTCGTAATGCAGGAGGGAAAGCTGGGAGTATAAACAGGCACAAAAATGAATGGCTTATACTGGGGTGAAGCTTTCCTCCCTGCAAACAAGCAGCAAATGGTGCTCAGTTCGGTGCATTCCAGGACTGGCCTCCTCTTGGTGCTCTTTAGAACTAAGGGTCACGTTTCAAGCTGAGATCCAATGAGCTGAAATTTCATTTATGTTCAGGATCAATGAGGTTAAATGCAGCAAGCCAAAACTGTCATTAAAAGGCAATTTTGTAGATTGATTTGGGCTGGAAGGGAACCTTCTCCTCATTCCAAAGTTTCCTTCAGTCTGTAAATAAACTCTGTGGGGAAAAAAACCAACAGAATCCTGGGTCCAAAAGCCAAATCTAATGCTTGGGGTGCTCTGTACTCCTTAAGGAAAATGTGGGAAACTGTATCTACCAGGGAAGATGAAACTGGTAGTCTGGATGTCTGGTACTATAACAAGGAAACAGGTGGTGTTACAGGGGCCTAAAAGTAAACTGTGGAAAACCAGATCTGCAGCTGATGAAAACTGGCTGAACTCTGTGCAGAGTTGAACCCTATTGCTTTATATTTTGTGAAGATCTCTGTGTTTGGCAGCGGAACAGTTTAGGCGCCCCGACACACTTGAGTGCGGATGGGTAGATGGAACAAAGTACAGTTTCATTCAGTTGCTGTAAATATTTATGAACATAGCCATCGTTGGTGGGGAATGTGGTGTTGCTCGGCATTAATAAGACAGAATGAAAAGGGCAAACATGCCTGAGGCTCATGAGGCCGGATCTGAAGACCATGAAATTTATATAAGCATCTGTTTCTCCTTAGATCTTAGATACACTTCTGAAACTCCAGACAGGTAGGTAGATAGCTATGCAGAGTTATAGGTGCCTGTAACCTATGGGTGCCTTCAAGCTAGGAATTATTCCTTCATTGGTATTGATGTATTCAATTCTTAGAGGAAGTTCTTTGGTTCTTGAAGGCAGATGCATGGAATCAGTAGTGAGTTCCTTCGGTGCTGGCTCTTCCATCCCTCGTCTTCATTCTTCCTTGAGCTTCTGGTGCCAGTGAACATCACACTGATGAAGCAGATTTCATGATGTTGGCTGCCCAGAGGGTCGTAGTCAGTTGAATGTGTAAACATCTACAAGTTCAGGGTCTGACAGTTAATGTGAATCATTAGGAAAAATAATTCTTTAACTTATAGGTTGGGAAAGGCAAGGGTTTTCTGGTGTTTTTCTTTTCCCTCTTCTTTTTGGAAAGCTGAAGCAATTTTTTGTTGTTGTTGTTGGTTTTTTTAACCAAAGACATCCATTCCAAACAAAAATCTCCCTTCATGTCTGATAGCAAAGTGATGAAGAATTTGGTTTGGCTGAAGCATCCTCCTGGGTGCAGAGAGATCTGGCTTGTGGCTACATCACAGATTCTGTATGTGACATCATCTATATGGTTTGGTCCTTGTTTGTGTCTTATCTGTAACTACACAAAATACAGTCTGGTTTTCAGGAAGAGGATATTGGAAAGGGGAAGAACTGCACTAAAGCATAGTTGATTTTTTTTCAGGTTCAACTTTCAAACTTAGCCCAATCTTCTTTCAGAATAGATTATATTGTGGTTTTCTGTGCCATGAAGAACAAGACCTGTATCATGGAGTACTTACACCTTCTCCTTTATGAGATTATCTAGACAAGTATTTCCATCCTGCAATGTACTGTTCTAATATGCTGATTAATTTACAGAAGAGAGGAAGTGCCACAGTAATCATAAGTAGATAAAGCTCCAGTCAAACATCTTTCTTCACTTTCAGTGCTAGCCTGACACCTTAGGGACCCGTTTTGTAGGCGCGAATCCATTTGTCAGACTTCTGGCTGACACCTCCACACAGCCAGATGTGCTCAGCTCGTTGGCTTGCTGTCCTGTGGCTTCCGACCTTAATCCCTGCAGCATCACTTGGGAAGGAATGCCTCCCCCCTTCACCTTTAGCCCAGTCATCTCCTCACTTCCAGCCTGCCTTGCGGCACCTTACTCAGCAGCATGTGATTCCTGGAAGTCTCTAATCATCCGTTATGATGGTTGAGATGATGATGTTGGCCGGATCCTGGCTTTGGAATTCAGTGGTAAACATTCTCACAAAACGCTTACTGTCTGTCACAATAATTTGCTAATCTGTTTATAGCTGGGATTCTTACAAAATGAAATCAGTCCCCCGCATTGCCTTTTCATCCAAATGTCTCCAAGAAACAGAATTGGTGCCTTTGATGACATCACTTTTCTTGCTGCTGCTTAACTCAACATTGAGCAATAAGCATTCGGGATTTTTCCTACTTTGGAGCTCTTAAGGTATAAGAACAGCTGAAAGGGTTCTTCCGTTCCCTGTTGCTATTGAAGGGAAACCTGAATGGAAGATCATTCAATATATCTGCTGCAAAGTCTGTTGTGTAAGTTGGCAGACGGTGTGAATGGGAGCCAAAGCAGTGTTTATATGTACATTCAAAACTTCAGTGTTGTCATTAGAGAAAGAACATAGTGCTATTACTGTTATGATGTGTTACAAGCTGAGGAAGATGCTGCAGCTACAGAACATATGGATATCATTTATGCCATAACTTTGGGGCTCTTTAGCTGCTGTGAAAGGCTGCACTGAACTTGCTAAGAATCCACCCGTCCTTTCCATCCTCATACATTGCCAGCTGAAACATTTAGATGTCGTACTGAGGGACATGGCTTAGTAGGAGATATTGGTGACAGGTGGGCAATTGGACTGGGTAATCTTGGAGGTCTTTTCCAACCTTGGTGATTCTATGATTCTGTATGCTTATATAGCAAAACAAAGACCTAGTTGTATTCTAAGTAAGTATAACATCCAAGGAAGTTCCAGATTGCGTGGCATGAATGCTAAGGTCTATGAAATACAAGACAAAGTGTAGGTAACTGCAGTCTCCAGTAGGCTCTGAAAGCTAACCTCAGTTCCTCCTATTGCAGTCATTGTATTACAAAGGTGGAAGCAATGTAGCAGGTCACATCTAACTTAGCTCTGGAAGCAGGCAATTGATATTTGAAGTCAAGAGGGATCCTCACGTTGATGGAGAGTGCAGAGCTGCTTTCTTCAGCATGTATACTTAGTGACTTTGGATAAAGCATGCTTACCAAGGAAGTACTGAAATAGGTCTTCACAATAGGTTTGTGTACCAGGAGGTGTTGAGGGAAAGGCCCAAGCAGCCTCGTGTGCGAGATCAGAACATGTGAATGATGTTTCTGAACTGGAGGGTGGGAACCAAAGGGATGCAGAAGGATATGCTGCATTCCTGTAATGGAACTGACACAGGAAGAGGCAGCTGTGAAAGCTTCAGTGCAAAAAATATCAGAGGCTTTAAATCTACCTAGAAGAGGTAAGGCACTAACTCTAAAAAGAGAAGGAAGGTTGGACAAAAACAGCAGTTTATCTGTGTTGGAAGTATGCATGAGTTAAGCTGTTGCATGTTTTTTAAAGGAGATACTAAAGAGCTTGCAGCTGTTTCTAAGCTGTATGTGATGCAGGGGTAGTTTATGGAGCAGGAGGAAACATCTTTACAAGTGGTTGGAGGCATCTTGAGTTCAGGCTGAGCTGTATGGCCTGGCAGTGCCCAGCTGGGGAGCAGAAGGACCTGATCCTCTACTGCCATTTCTGCTGGGGGTATGAGGAATGAAAGGATTTTAAAGGAAAGACTGTGCTGATTTCCAGGGCTGCCTTCCCTCTTTAGCATTACCATTTTGACTATAGGTCTTTACACCTGGCAAAGATGTGTTATGTCATGGTATGATATGGTCATCCAGGACTGGAAAATCATAGGAAGAGCCAAGTGTCTTTCTGTTGTGCTGGTCAGTGTATGTGGTCTCTGATTTGTGTGGCAAAGCTCGTATCATTTCCTAACCTTGATAACTGCTTGCCTGGAGAATGGAAACTCTTCTGTTTGCCCAGTTGTTATAATTGACCTAAAGGGTGGGTTTGTGATCAGGAACTTCCATTGATTAACTTACTGAAATATCAAAGAAGTCATAATTATTTTTATAAACTCTCCCATGCTGTTTTACTTAGCAGGGAGAGGAAACCATTCAGATTATGCCCTGCAGGTCTCAGAGCTCTGCCGAGGCCTCATTCTGTGCTCAGCCTCATTTCCAAGCTGAATTTCAATGAGGGCTTTTGGAGAAAGCTTTGTAGAAGTGTCCACATTGCTGACATTTTGCCCAAACAGACCTATTAACCTGTGAAGGAACTGGAGATCTGCAGTCCCTGTGTCACGAGGCTCTCTGAGCCACCCTCTCAGTGACCACACTATTCACGTTCTCGAGGAAAAAAATTCTACTGATGCATTATGTCTTGCCTAGTGCTTCCTGATACCATATAGGATGCTGCACCTATGCATTTCTGGTGTCAAATTCAGCCACTTTTAGAAGCTTTCTTCTTCCGGATGGAATATAGTCTATTACAGTTGGCTTTTTACAGCATGGTGAAACATTAACCACTTCCTCTCCTCCAGTCTTTCATTCAGTCAATTAGGAGGTGAGTTCACTTGCACCAGATAAAGTTTGGAGTAACGTCATTTGTTTCTAGGAAGCTATTTTGGATTTACACCCTTTAGGATCAGGATTTGCTCTTGAGTGCTATCCTTCCTCTCAGCCCCTTTCTCCACAGTTAAACCACTCCAGTGTTTTTGAAGGCTTGCACATTCACATCCCACATTAAATCCACAGTAGCCTGGAGGTCAGGCAGTCCCATGGCACTGTGAATATATCAACTCTGAAATAGAGTTGCCTTTCATCAGATTCTTCTTTAGTGGGGTGAAAGATTTAATTTAATGGTTAAAAAAATAGAATAAGAAATGTGATACATGAGCAACTCCATCAGACTGTGTAGGAAAATGAGAGTTGGCAGGTGGAAACAGCAGCCCAGCCTTTCCATAACTTCTCTCTGAAAAGGCTGATTATGGAACAAGCACTCTGCTTAATGCTCCCCAGTGAGCCCTGTCTGTCAGCATCCAGAATCCACTCGTGTTTGAATGAACACTATTGTAATTGTCTATTTGTTTTTTCAAACGCTGCTTTTAGAAGACGGGTCTCCTCTTCAGAGCACATCTCATACATTCTCTCTTATTAAGTGAATGCGTAGCACCTAGGCAAAATGTAAGTGTAAGGGTTAGAAACAAAAGGGCAAGGGGAGGAGCAAGTCTCTCTGTGAAAAATACGTAGGTATAAGCTTGGACTGCTTTTTGCAGAGAAAACCTGCAGAGTGTCTGCAGTCTGTTGTTCCCTTCAGTGTAGCTCTTATACCAACAGTGTGCTTTGCAGTCAGCTTCTGGAAAGAGCATGGGCTGAGTGAAAAAACGAAGAGCATTTTGTGTGTTCTTTGCCCTTGTCACTGAACTGCTTGCTCTCGTCTGCCAGTAGATGTTAAAAATGTGTTTTCCTATTTTACCGAGGGTTAACTGCTTCATCTTTACCACTGTTGGAACAGGCACTGGTGCTGAGGATCACTTCCAAGATTGTCTTTAAAAACTTCCCCAAGTGTCGATTAGCCCAGAGATGTAAATTGCTTTCTACTCTCTGCACCCTTTTCTTTTTTTTTCCTGGATCAGTGACCTCCCAAATCTCTGAAACTGGCTCTGCTGTCTGAAGCAGCCACTGAAAGGAGTAAAATCCATTGTTCTTTCCTTCCTGATTTGTAACGTGTCTTTACATATATGCAGTTCACAACAGAGGGCCCCACAGAATAAAAGCAGGGTGTTTCTCCCCGTTTTTCTTGCTATTATTGGCCTGGCTGCCTGAGGATTTGATGTACCCTAGTAGTACTCATGAGCTTCTTAATGAACATTACTCAGCGTATGTCTGTGACACCTCCATTACAGAGGCTGTAAGCTTGCTTGTACCAGCCCACACTCTTGACTGGTTACCAGTGCCTATCAAGCCACTGGTGTGTGAGTGTGTTGACATGGATTATGTTGCATTTATGTTGTTAGCACAGAGGCTCTGCTCTAGGAGGAGAATCAGTGCATCAAGGGTTTGTACTCACTCTGCAACTCTATCTTGAGAACCTGAGGTCTGGGAGTGTGGGTGGGGAGATGGCACAAACAGGGAAGGTTCGTTCTGGCTCCACGAAGCCTCTGTGCTACCTGAGCCAAAGGGAGAGCAGTCTCAGAAGGGGCTCTGCCACATCCTGGCAATCTCTTGGTGTGGCTGAGCATCCTCTACCTACAGAGAGCAATTTATTTTACTGTGGCTGCTCACAGATCAGAGAGATGCCCCAGCTCACTTCTGCAGCTACGTCATGGGATACTCTGAATGCAAAGGAAGTTATTTGGCAGCTTGTTTCAGCAGACAATACCGTTGTTACTGCCAAATGCTTTCTTTCTGGCTTGCCTTGGGGTGGGCAGGGGGGGAACAGCTACAGCTAATTGGAAACAGGTATTTGTCTGCAGGTAGTGCTGCCAGACAGAAGCCCTTCTGCGTCTTGCGGCGTCCACGCAATCTGCAGCGTATGAACAAGCCCCATGGGGAAAGGGATGAATTTTTCACACCTGTTTCTCCAAATTTAATAATAATAAAAAATTCCATGCGAGCTGAAGGAAGGCAACATTCCAGTAACATTTTGCTTTTAGTGACTGAAATTTCCCGTAAGATGGGCCTCTGGCTATAGAATGGAAAATCTGTCCTCACTCACTTCCCCCTCAGTGCTGGGCGGACGCGTGGAGTCTGGTTGCTTTCTTCATTCTTGCCAGGGCTGCTGCAGTAGCTCTGTGCTTGTTAGTCCCGGGTGCTGTGAAGTCAGAGCCACGAGTCTGCCCGTCACAGGAGGCAGAGAGGCCTTGGTGGTTTGTTCCAGGGGACGTTCCTAAACCCTGTGTCACTTCATTACACAGCAAATTGAGAACAGACACCAGTAAAGCAGACAGAAGGGAAGGAAGGAAAAAAAAAGGAAAAAGGGGAGTCATGATACCATCAGAGAAATATGTGTAAAGTCCAGAAGTGCTTCTGCACTTTGGCCAAAGGCCAAGTGGAAATCCAAGATGCTTGATGTATTGAACTCTGGGTTTCCCACCACGCTTCTTTTCACTCATTTACCAACAGGTAGTGAGACACACAAACTTCTCAGTGCGGCTATTAACGTGTTGAGGTGGTGGAAAACTACAGAGGGAGGACGTGGGCTGAATGCAGCTATAATGGACTGGAATTCATGACATGGAGTAACTTGCTGGCTTTGTAAAATGGAATCACTTCCGAACTGTAACGAGCAATCTTGGACATGATCATTTTGGGATACCAAAGCACTGGCTGCTACATGAGTACTTGTAATCCTCATTGCATAATAGTGTCTGTAAAAAGCTTTTAAAGGGAAATAAAATATTTGGAATTTGATAGCTGCATAGGTCCTGCATCCATCCTCTTTGTGCTCTCCAGGCATCAATTTCACAAGTCAGCCTTGTGGGAGTCACTGCCTTTGCCAGAATAAATGTGATTGAAACTAATAACATTAGGAAAACACTCTCATAATATAAATATTTGCCCTTAAACTTATTTTAGATGAGAGAAACCTAAATGTACTCTAGAAAAATCAGGGCTGTTCTGGAGATAGCAGATGAAAACAGAGATCTACAGCAGGAACTCTTTTCTTGGTTAGATCTTCATCTTGGTTGTGTGCTTCTGTGCCTTCCTTATTATAGACAGCAACTGCCATTCATTTGGGATAACCAAAGAATTGAATTTACCCCCGTATGCAGCAACAAGACTTTTCTGCTCTGTCTTGATTGTTCTGAAAACATAGGTATTATTAAATGATTGATACTGCCAGTGCAGGAAAAGAAATGTCCATTCTTTTGTGAATTAAACTTCTGTATTGAATCAACTTCATTTTGGAAGAATATTTGCACAATAGCGTCCTATAATTTTTCAATCTGAAAGCATCTGGATGAAAGAATTGTACTTAGAATTAAAAGCAGTGGCACACGATTCCCATTGTTGCCCTGCCATATAAATGGGTTGCAAGCAATTTTATTTCAATATTGGAATGATGTAGGCTATTCTGTTGTAGAAGTTTTGTCTTGTTTGTTAGCTCTGAAAGGGCAATGATCTTAAATCTGTCCATAAACTGGGAAACTGGACAGTAATAATGCTCAGGGCTCAACTGCAAGCTTGCAATTGTTTGTTGAGTTTGGGGCTTCAACGTTTCTGACAATCGCTCCATCTTTCCTTTTTGGTTCAAATTAAAGATAAAACCTGGATTTCTAAAGATATAGAAGCTACGTAAGAACTGAGCTAACCCATTTGAAGAAGTCTGGGATTACAGCTGTCTTTAATGAAATTTGAGTTAGCTACAGAAAACGTAAGTAAGCTAAATCCCATCTGCTTTGAGGTTTCCCTTTGGTCCCAGAAGCAGCCAACTGCAGGATATGAGGAGAGGTGTATGGGCTCCTACCGGAAACGCTGGGGGAAAGGCAAGGCAAGAAGGGGCCTCCCTCTGCTCCTCGGGTCTGCCTTTGTGATGTGACCTCACCGCTCCCTGCCCCACGTAAAGACACAGTGCAGCGTGTTGTGAAATGCAAGGAGAGAGTGGAGAGAGCAGAGAGAGCTTGTCTTTCCCCTCAACACCACACAAATGGGATCTGAGCTGGCATCACTCCCTTTTCCCATCACTTCTCTTCGTTCATAGATCACAAGGAAAATGGGCAGTGCCTATTCTACCTATCAGACCCCTTTTGCCCCCTAGGATGTTGCTCTTGAATCTGTGGTTCAACATCCAGAGGTCTTCCTTTAAAGTGAGCACGTTGTTCCACCCTGCACATCAAGCATTTGGTTGCTCTGTAGAAAAACTTTGCAGGTTGAACAGCTCTGTTGTCTGGCTCACATTCCTACTCCTTCAGTGAACCTTTCACCTCTCCAGCTGCCTGCAAAGAGTTACAAAGCAAATGATGGGTTCTGCGTCAGTCGGATTCTTGACTTTATAATGATCTGCTGCTGAGACTCAATAGCAAGACAGAGAGGTTAAATATCCCTATTTGCAAATTTGTAACCATAATTAATCATTTTTGAACAACTTTAGGATATGCTTTGAATACAAGAAATACAAGTGCCTACAACCAGGACAATAATTTGTCTATATGCTTGATTACCTTCACTTACAGGAATAGCAGCAATGATGCAGGTGTTTATAAAAGGGGTTAAACTGCAGCTTTTTCTTGATTTCAAAAGAGTGTGTGATTGAAGGTCCTTCTGCACTACCTTCCTTTGCATTTGGGTTTTGCTTTTAGCATTAAGACAGCTGTGATGACAGTTTTCTGCTTTAAAGGCTGAGCGTGGTTACCTTGAAAGCCAATGAATTTTGTTGCTTCGGTAGTTTTCCCCTTAGGAAACTCTATATTCATCATCAAGCTACTTTTACTAAACTGTGTTGGTTTTGGTATAGTTTGTTGTGCCCTAGGGAAAGCCTGTAGGACCTTTAAGGTCTCATCTCATTCTTTTTCTTTGTAAGTGCCTTGATATATATAATATATATATATATATATATGAAATATGCAGTTGGGATTCAGTATTTCTCTTAAACCCATGACATCATTTTTCCAATGTCTTTTAGTTACAGTATAGTGTGGCTCACGCTGATCAGAATTATATCTAAGGGGGGGTGGTAAGAAAGAGGGGGACAGACTCTTTAGCGGGGTCTGTTGTGGTAGGACAGTGGGACATGGTTTCAGACGAAAAGAGGGGAGATTTTGGTTGGATATAAGGAAAATGCTGTTTATGATAAGGGTGGAGGGGCACTGGCAGAGGTTGCCCAGAGAGGTGGTGCTGCCCCATCCCTGCAGACAGCCAAGGTCAGGGGACGGGGCGCTGAGCACTGATGGAGCTGTGGGTGTCCCTGTGCATTGCAGGGAATGGGACGAAATGGCCTTTAAGGTCCCTTCCAACTCAAACCATTCTATGATATAAGGCAGTATTTAGCTACTAGAGGCATTTGTTAAATCTTTATTCTACTTTTTTTATAAAAAAGTGTACTTTTCATTTACTAGCAGCAAGCTGAGATACGTCTATGGGACAGGTATACATTCCTGCAAAGGAGCTGTCTCATACACTGGGGGAGCAGTCCATTTACGGTGAGCAGCTGGCATGTTTCTTACAGACCGAATATATTCTTTATGGATAAAGTCTCACTTGGGGAAGTGCTTTCAGGCACGGCTTGCTGCAGAGCTCTTCGGGGCCATCATTTTACCCATCAGAGGCTCCAGAGTATAGGGGGTGTGTGTGGGGGGGTCTGTTAACACAGCATGAGGGCAATTCAGATGAGCACCATCAAGTTCTTACTCAAAATTAAGACAGATTCTTGTTAAATGAGCTGTGCTAGATACACCAAGGCACAGACCAAGGAAGCCTTGCTTCTGCTATCTGTGGAGAGCTGTTTTTCAGCTGTTGTGTTCATTAGGCACCCTCACCTCTATCTGAGGGGGTGAGCACAGTCTCTGGGACCAGTCCTGTGTGTAACACAACTTATCTCCCCCCACAAGTCCATGTGAAGATAGTGAGGTGAAATTGCACAGTGTTTTCCACCTGAAGGGTACTTAAGCATGCTCACATCTGTGCTCTGTAACTGACTGCCCTTCAGGCTTTTACTGGCATTAGGAATCTCATCACTTGAGGACACATACTGATAGCAGCTATCCTTACAGTTGGACATTTCTCAGCTAGAATGGATAAGCACTACAGATTTTTCTTTGTTGTTGTTGCTGCTTCAGCTTCAGCGTGAAAATGGTTCCTGCAGAATACCTGGGGGTGTGTTTAACGTCATTACCTGTAATTTTGGCATCAATAAGCCTGAACCCATAATTACAGTGAAGGGCGCTTATGTTTATTGTGTTGGATAGAAGCACGCGCTCAAGTTTTTCTAATGAGCTCAAGCACTTAGAAATGCAGATTGGCATGACAAGGTATAAAACCCTTATTGGCAAGCAGATGAGGTGCTTTCCCTGTGCCATCTATGGCTTTACCACTTACAGGTAATTCTGACATGCTGATAAAATCTTTATGCCGTCCCAAATAGTAACCTTTGTTTTCTCTCTTGGTCCTCAGCACATTGGCATATTCTTGTCTCTCTTCCTGCCTTGATACATAGAAAAAACCTTATTTTGCCTCACAAACTCCTAATAAAGTCTACTATAAGTTTAATTTATGCCAAAGTTAATTAAGAAGATTAGAAGCTACTTTGCCACAGAGCCTGGCACCATCAGTATGGATGGAAAATACTTAAACATTGGTATAGTTTTTCTTCTCAATTTACTCCTTATTTCTTATAGTGAAGCTTTGATTCTTCTTACTGAATTTTTCATAGGGCTGTCTAGATTTTGTTTATAAATATTTTGGATACCACTAACAATAAACTCTTGTCTAGTGTACATTATGAGTGTGTTGCTGCCTACCTTGCAAAGAACATCTGTTTCATAGGCCAGGGAAAGAGGTGTGAGGACATGACCAAGATCATCATTCAGAGCATGACAGTATGTTCTGTAATTTAGTGACTGGCAGGATATTTAGTATTTTATTGGGCATTATGGAGCCAAACTTCACTAGAGATCTCAGTACTGATGATCTGAGCATCAGTTGCCAACTTGCACCACCAGATTCTGTGTTCATCTGCTTAGGTCAGACTTCCCTTGGAGTAGGGATAAACTTTTGCATTTTCTAATATCAAAACAATGCTGTTCAGCATGGGTTGCAATTATCAGAATCAATCCAACCTCAAAGCAATGTCATTGTCAACACTGTTGAATTAAATGTAGTCATACTGCTGTTTACACTGGGAAACGATGGTCTATGAATAACTATATAAAATAGTATTCTCATTTAAACATATGCACTGAACAAACAGTCAGGATTTTGCAGTGTTTTTGAAAACCCATATTATATTTGAGAGCCATTAGTTTAGGAAAGGAGGATGTTAGTATACAGGCAACATGAATTGTTGTGAATATCAGATATTTAAAGCAAGAGTTTAACTATTTAGATGCTATCTGAAAAAGAAGTTAAGCTATTTTCTTGTGTATTAGCACCGAGTGATTCCAAACAGCAAATGTAGAGGATGGACCCTGTGATACGATGTCTCTCTTTAAAACCTGCTCTTTTCATCTTTCTCTTACATAAGATAAAGTGTAGTTGGTGGGTTCTGTTTCTCAGGCTGCCCATTCTGAATCTGGTATGGCTGTCTCTGCTGCACTCTTGTGCTCTGCTGTTGAGCCTGGTGCTGCTCTAACATCACTTTTCTGCAAGAAATGTGCCTCCTTCCAGCTACAGGCACTGAATGCTTCCCCTGGCTCCTGAAATTGTCCAAATCACGAATGTTTCCCTGCCTCAAGGCACGATCATCTGGCCATTTGTTTCGTAAGTTATATTCCAGTGGCTCAGTGCATTCCCATCTGCACACTGTTGAAATCAGCTTCGCTACGTGCGTGGCAAGATGCATCTCAGGCTGTGCTCATCTCTGTGCCTTCAGGGCAGCTTTCACACCGATGTGCCAATACAAAATAAATTATTCCTGGGACTGGGTGGATCAGTCCAAGTTTTCAAGCTGAACTAAGTCTAATTACCTGCGTTGCAACAATTTTGTCCCAAGGTAAAGATGAGTACGTAGTGTGAAATCCACTATTTTCCAGAATAATGAGTTGGGATCTCTTTCATACTTTCATGCTGTCCTTGATTTCATGCTATGTCCAGCTGTTCCTGGATTTGTCTGTTAAGATTATCCTTACATATGTGAATTGCATCTGCAGTGTGAGCTTGTGTGTAAAAAGACAATAAACTCATAGCTGCATATACAAAATTTGATGCTCGTTTACTTTCTCCTTCTTTTCATTAAAATAGAAATCAACTGATATTGACAGTTATCAAGTGAAAGAGAACAGCGCAGGGCAAATGATTCAGTTGTAATCCTTCATGTTTGACATCACAACCTAAAGCTATCTTTCTGATTAAAATATGTTTTCCCTGTTCTTTCATGTTATCGTTTGCTTCTGACTCAGTGTATCACCCAGTGTTTTCCACAGAGTGTATTTAAAGGTGTGTGAGCCAGAAAAGATAAAACCAGGACAGGCCTGGACTCTTACCTGACTGTCATTGATCGCATCACGGCACGTTGTTTGAAGTCAGGTAGGTGGGTGGAGAAAGACAGGAGAAAAATTTGGTTTAAATTTTGATTCAATAGCTGTTGGCAGAAGAGCTGGTGTTAGCAAACACTACAAAAACAAATCCCACAGATTGCTTCCCGTAGTTTCCTCACAAGCTTTCTGTCTTGCTTCGACTTGTGGATGTGGACAGAGAAATAAAGTGTTTCTCAAATGGATCTGAAAGGACTCCTGAAGTAAGAGACAGCAAATGGTGCGTTGTATGGGGACTGTCTGCTTCTAGTCCCCGTCAGATTTTACTGGGAAAAACTCACATTGGGTTTTTTACCCTTGAGTACAAATTTTAATTGAATTTCACAGGACTGTATAAGTGGGGGAGAACAGAGGTGGGCTGGCACCACGATTACCTTGAGAATATTCCAGGGAGAACAGCAAACACTGAGTATTTATTGGGGGCTGCATACAGTGACCTTACTGCCTTTGTAATCAATGGAAATGTCCAGAACAAGCTCTACTTTTAAGAGGTGTAGTGTTAAGAGGTCCCTCAGAGGTGTTCCAGAACCATGGAGATGTGGCACTGCAGGACATGGTCAGTGGGCATGGTGGGATGGGTTGGGGTTGGACTTGGGGATCTGAGAGATCTTTTCCAAGCTTAATGATTCTATGATTCTAAGTCAGCAGAAAGAATCCAACGCCTTTACTGGGGAGCAGTCAGCAGTTCTGACACTCTTTCCAGTAGGATCTCATTTCTGCTTTTATGAAACACAGCGTGCCAGAAAATTAAAGCAAAAGTTGAAAATGACTGCTCATAAATGGCTGACAGAGATGCATCCCTGAATGTACTGAAGCATTTGATCTAGCTGTTTCTTGAATACTTCTGTAGTTGCTTGGAGAAATGGGATCTGATTGTTGTAAAAATCATTAGTAAAACATCACCAGGTTTTGCTTGCTTTTTTGT
This sequence comes from Pavo muticus, assembly GCA_016647715.1. Classification (NCBI taxonomy): domain Eukaryota; kingdom Metazoa; phylum Chordata; class Aves; order Galliformes; family Phasianidae; genus Pavo; species Pavo muticus. Next base: position 7,830,012 of record JACDJE010000064.1, read on the forward strand.
CAGCATCTGTTTAGAAATGACTGAGGGTTGTGCTGTGCGTTGAATGAGCTCAGTGATCATCAGTGACACATCAGAAAATAAACACAGGGATCACTGGTAAATAGGAAATCCCCAGCAAAGAAAATCTGACTTGCGTTATCAAAAGAACTCTGTTTTCTGTAATGATAATAATAATTATAATGATTCTAAAATGGCAATTCAGAATTTCAAGGCCAGGAATTCCCCATCCTTCCCTGAAGGCGGAGGATGGGCCAAGTTTTCCTGATAGTGCTGTGCCTGTGAAGCAGGAAAAGGAAAAAATCCTAAAAGTGATGCGAGTCCATGGAGGCTGGGGAAGGCCAGCCGGGAGGAGACACACTCAGAAAGGGAGAATGATCAGAAGGGCCTGGACAGTCCCTCTTAATTCTTGTGAGCATCCTTGTTGCTGAGTAGGACCCCACTGCTTCCTTACTGGGCAGTCCCACAGCCTCCTGAGATAGGTGGATAATGTTTAAAGGGATTTGGATCAGTCCTGCTTCTGAAATGGTGAAGCAATTTCATCCCTTCTCCTAGAACACAGGCATGACAGAGCTTAACTCTGTATTTCACCCTGCAACTGCTCTCCCTCTAACTGCACCACCCCAAAAAAAAATTAAAAAATAAAATAAAATAGTGTCAGATGGAAGGGAGCTGAGTGCTGATGGTAATTCTTCAACTGTGATCACAACTCTTTGCCACAAGGCTGAGGTTTGGGGGCAACCAGGAGACCCTCCCTCCGAGCAGCACCGTGCATTACCCACAGCTCCGGGACTGACCAAGGGACTCGTGGAGTGGCTGGAGGATCTTTCCAACACCCAACTGCACAGTCTCTCTTTAAAATAAGGGAAGCTCTCCCGTGTCCTTCTGTGGGAATTATCTCTCTCTTTCTAAGAGAATCAGCCCAGGATGCTGCTCAGCCCCGCTGTCCCCCCAGCTGAGGGAGAGCAGAAGCAGCGCTGGGATGCAGAGATCACAAGCCTGGAAAGACCGATGTGTGCCAGATCGGCAGCTTGTGTTGTGTACATCCGAGCTGTTCTGCTCATCCCTGCAGAGCAGTGCCAGCCTCATTCACTGCCCATCAGCCCCAGCACGCTCCGAGGGACTTTCTGGAATGGAAACTCTGTGCTTGTGATCCCCCTGATTTCAGTTTGCTACTCTTTCGCAGTGTTAAAATAATGGGGGTAGGGGTTTAAAATTCCCAATAATGCGCTCTCCTGATGCTGTAAGGAAAATATTCCTCTTTCTGAGTCATTTGCCCTGAGCTGACTTCTTTTTTTTTGTTTGAATTGTTCAGGGGTTTCCTTCTTTAGCCATAAACTGCATGCAAATTCTTTGTGTGTGTGTGTGTATGACAGTGTGTGTCTGCGAGTGCGTGTGTGTTTCCTCAGAAGCCAAGCCAAAGAGAGAGGCTGTTCCTTTAAAGCAAAACTGAAAAAAAAAATGCCTCCAGGCATCCTATTACAGTGGAATGAGCCAAGGATCAGGATTTGCAGCTCAGCTATATAAACCCGGCAGAATCTGGCTGATCCGACCAGTGTGCCGCTCTGTCAAACGCTCCTTTCGCACACGCGCACCAAATGAGACGGCACAACTTCTCTGAGTTCTGACAGGACGGCGAGGAAGTCGGGAGCCGATAGCTGACTGCGATCCCTCTGCATGGTGGAGGCTGCTCGCAGCGGGATCTGATCTGTCAGCCCACACGGTAAGCCTGCTTCCTTCCTCAATTAAAATATCAGGAGCTCTTTTCCCACCCAAGTCTGCAGTAGCGTTCCATTGCGACCGTGGCAGCTGTGACTTTGTTCAGTCGGAGCAGGCAAGGGCTTTAGGGAGCGTTTCGGTCGTCTGTGCTCCTTAATGGCATAGGAAAGGTTTCAATGGCATTGCTCTGATCCAATGAATGAATGGAAGATGAGTTGGTTGAGTGCTGGTAGTTGACAGGTTGGGCAGAAAGTCGGGTTTGGAGTTTCCTCTTGGCTCGTCCAGGTAAACGTGTCCACCATTCTCACACTGTGCACCAGACAAAATCCACTTGTGGTTCTCAGACCTCACAGGTGACTCTTTCTATGCTCTGCTGTACAACCTGGGAAAGAGTCGGGCCCTTTTTCATTTGCTGTCTGCACCAAAGCCTTTGTCACCTTCCTCCCTGCCCCCACTGGGCTTCAGTTTCTTTTAAAGCCCACCGCTGTCTGAGTCTGCACTGGGGAGCCAAAGACAAAAGAGAGTTCAGCTTGTAGCTTGTTTCCAAGTGCTGACATGGGTGGGTTCTGGGCAGCGGGAGGGTGAAATTCTCCATCATTGTGAAAAATGAAGACACTTGCTTTACAGTGTGCCTCAGCTACTTGCTGCCTTGTGCACTGAGCTTTTCTGCATGACTGTGTCTGTACTTAGGCTCAAATTGGCTTAAAATAGAGAGGCTGACCGGGAGAAAGTCATTGCAGCTAGCTCCGCCTGAGACTTAAGGACACTTACTCAAAACTTTGTGTTCAATCACCTTTGCAGAGTTTCCTCTAACTCATTTGCTCTCTGGATACTGGGGGAGTTTTTGGCAATCGCTCTAAACTGTATCATGTCACACACATGGAAGGTGTGTTCAGATGGTTGTGACGTGTTCTCTCGCACAGTGGAGACATGAAGTTAAAAAGCAGAGTAAGGTGCTTATCAGATTGTCCTTTATGTAAAAGAGCAGAAATCAGTGAGTTGTGTGCTGTTGTATAGACAGGGCAGAAACCTTCCCATCAAGTTGTTGTTGTGTGTGTGTGGTTTGTTTGTTTGTTTTTACCTAGTTCTTTTAAAAATTTAACAAAAAAGAAGTTAAATAATGGGAATTCATTTTACACGCTCCGTGGATGGTGTTACAGTGTCTCTGGTCTGTTGTTATGGCGAGGCTCTGCGTTCGCCTTTTAGAGCTGTGAAGCCTTACAGGTGCCGCAGGCGGTGAATGAGATGGGCAGCGGGGGGCTGTGACCGTGCATTGAATTCTAGGAAGAGTGGCAGAAAAGGGCTGGGGGCACTTTTTTTTTTCCCCTTCACTGCTAATGGAAGCTTAGGAGCAAATGAAACGTTTAGTCAAAGTAAGGGGTACAGCCTGCCTGCAGCTGACCTTCCCTGGCATTGAGTTTTGAATGCACTTGAAGAGTTATCAGGGAGTTCCAGTGAGTCCCCATTGCAGCTGCTGCCCCTGCTCTGTGCTGGGGAAAGGATGCATGCCTGAACTGAGCAGGGGATGGGCAGCTGAAGGGGCAGAGCAAGGAGGGATGTTGTGCAGGGCACTGCTTGCCTTCCCATCACTGACCCTATCGCACCACCATCCTCAGCAAATTGCTATTCATTTGCCCCCTTTGCTTTTTGCTTATTACTTTTATCCTCTGGTTTCTTGCAGCCCAGGGAAAACTCTTTCTAAATTCCAATCCTTAATCTTGTAACTACCATTAATCTACCAGTGTTTTTAAGGCTATAGAAGAGCCCTGCAATCTGCTGAAAAGCATGCAATCTGCAGATCAGAGTGCCCTGTCTCCTTTGGAGGGGAATCTGATATGCTGTTGCAGAAGTCTCATCCAGGTGCATTGTGGAAATGGATACATGACAAGAGAATACAATCCAGATCCAGTCCTCCCAGTGGAATAATGGTGCCTAATGATGTTGGAGCTTAGCTGAAGCATCCCTAAACTCACACAGTGCTTCACAGAGCTACCAGTAACTGTTAGATGGAGGTTTTTGTTAATAGAAATTGAACCGTTGTGCTGCCAGAGCAGCATTTCTGTAGGTGTTCAATGTGCAGGTGGGGATAGTGTATTTTTAATATTGCTGCTTTTTTTGTAAGAATATCTATAAAAAGCCAAAGATTATTCACAAGTGAAGATGTTCTGACTTGCTGTAAAGAGGCTGTCAAAGTGTTTTCTTGGGCACTGTTTCCCTTTTTGATAAGGTGATGAGATGAGGTGCGCTTCTTGAGAGCTTTTCATCCTTCCATTCCCAAGAGCAAAGCAGAGGAGCAAACGTGCATCTGAAGCAGTGAGGTTGCTCTGGAGCCAGAGCTCCAACCCTTTTGTCCCTCTGCTAAAACCACTGAGATAACAGACCTCTTCGTGCAGTTGTCTGCCTTTTTCCTAGTGCAACAAAACAGTCAGTCCGTTCCTTTAGCTTTGTAAGGTGTGTTAAGGGGTTTGAGTGGTGCTGAGCAACAGCGCGATGTACTGGACTGCATGATGTCGTTGGTGTAAATGGAAATCTCACACTGGCAGATCTGTAAGGGAGTAGCAGTGTTTGTTCAGTAGGCTGTTTCCATTAGTGAACCCAGTCATCTGTCGGGTTAAACGTGCATTTGCAATATGGTATAAATGCAGAGAGTGGTTTCTACTTCATTATCAAGCACACATTTGCCTGTCCTCATCCTGTGGCATAGAGTGAAACAGCAGAAATTCAGAGTAGCAAAAATTACTCTGGTTTGAAGTCAGGGATGATATATTCAACCTAGGCGACATTCCATCACAGCACTGCTCAGCTCTGGGGCCACTGACCGTTTTGAGGTCTGTTGTCTCAAAAAGCTCTGAGCTTAGAAGGGTGTAATTTATATCACTAGAAAGTCAGAAATCTCAGCTCCTCAATAGTGAAAAAGTGTTTGTTTTGAACTGTGACAGGCTGGGGTACTGGGCTTTAAAACTATGCTCTGACTTACCAACCGTGCGCTTTTTCAGATTTAGTTTCTGGTATGAATTTAGTGCTGATCACTGCCATCAAAACCAATGGCTATAAACCACAGGTGTCTACAGTGGCTACAAACCACCAGGTGGTAGCTACTCCTTGCACTCCTAAGTGAGTAGCCAATGTAACGTCCTAGTTAGCAAAGTAGGAAACTAAAGAGGATAACCTCCACAGGTCACCATCATCCAAATGCAGAAATGTGCAAAAGCAGTGCAAGGAATTGTAGGATGCAGAAAATACCAAAACTGGAACTTGAGCTGGAAATTAAGGGATGAGTACAGGTCAGTTTTGAGTTTGTGAGATGTGATTTAAATGGTTAAACTGCTCAGTTTCAGAGTGGATTTGCTGTTTGTGGCTTGTTGGTTTTGTATTTGTTACAAATTGATGGTGATGCTACTACTGCTACAGCACATTAGCGTGTCATGGTATTACAGAGTGAGTTGACATTGTAAGTGATGCTCTCTACCACAAAAAACTTACAATTGCTATCATTAGCAGCCCAAAAAATTCTTTGTGTTGTGAAAATAAGAAGGAAACTAGAGAGTTCTCTGAGGAATGGGAACCCTGGGAAGAAGATCAGATGGACAACCCTGGGACACAGCATTGAGCTGTCTCTGTTTCCACTGACCTCTGGGTTTTATACAGGTGTGAAACGTCCCCCAGCTCAGTGCTCACTGTCCGTTTGTGCTTCTGACCCTCTGTCCAATCTGAAGTTAAATGCCTTCCACATGTGGGAAAAGTTAAAAACTGGGCATTCTTCCAGAACTGTATGAAGTCTTTCAACGTGTGACATAACTGAACTGGAGTGGGCAGACTGGGGAAGGGGAGGCAGAAAGGAGTTCTGCCTGACGCGATGTCTTTTGGTTCAGCAGACAGCATTTGGGCACTGAAAGAAGGGACGTGATAGGGATCTTTCTGCTGAGAGTACAAACTTTGAAGTGCTTATTATCTCTTTTTAACATTCACAAATAGGAGCAAGCTCATCACACAGTGCTGGAATGATATACCAGGACTGCTCCGAAAGTAATGCCTCCTATTTAATCGTGTTGGCTCACGATGTCAGAAGTGGGTGTTGGTGGGATGGCAGCAGAGGCTGAACTTACCCACCAATATTCTGTTATATTCTGTTGCCCTGTGACAGATGGCAGCAGATGAGACCAGTGGATGTGAGTACACTGAGGGGGGGGTGCATTTCAGCAGTGGTGTGAAAGACAAGCCATATTCTGGACAGCCATGAACAGCTCTCACACCTCAAAATGAAGAGCATCTCAATCAGCTCATCTGCACAGATCTGATAATCATGGTGACCGTGTGAGAAAATAGTGTTTTGTAGCTGAGAATTTGCTCTATCAAATAGTGGTATTGTGCTCTTTGTATCTGTTGTAGTTTCCATGGAAAAAATGAGGCGTTACTTTCAGAGTGACATATGCACATGCAGTTATAACTAAACATGGCCTTAATGTTGTATTTTACTGAATTTATGTGTGCATCATTTCTCTCTCTCCTACATACTGCATATCCTGTTGCTGACAAAACAAGAAAAGAACCCTTATAGCTTCAGTCAGTCTATCTGAACTTAGTTATAGTGCCTTTAAAGAATACCAGTTAATATCTGGGCTGACATTGTATCTCATCAAAAACAAATGTGAGATTTTGAGGCCCAGGTTATGGAGTCAAAAATAATAATCTTCCATTTATGTTTTTGTTTCGCTTCTGCATGAGTCAGTCCCCAAAGATAAATTCATCCTGAGTTGATCCTGTTGCAAGCAATTTCTTCAAATTCACATCCTTAATTGTCTTGCCACTGCAGATTCAATTAAACTGAGGTGGGATGTTGCCAAGAACTTCCAACTAGAGAGTCCCTGTGTACAAATAGCCTGTGGCATTTTGTATTCTTTGGGGAGCGGAGAACAACGTTGCCAAGTTTGCATTCAGTCATCCATCACATATTAGCCTACTGGAGGTCCATTCTTCCCTAGCAATAGGGGAGCTCTGCTTCCTACTTAGAAAGATTACTCACTCAGAAAGCTCTTTCCCTGTAACCAGAACTGCACAGGGAAGAGAAAGGAAGCTTTCTTCAATTCATATAAGCCCTCAGTTTCCAAACCCTTGACAAAAATGATATTGTTTCATGCTTAGAAAACATATTCTTTTTAGCAATTGAGGAGAAAGTACAGGGTGGTGGAACAGAATTTTTTTTAATACTTTTCAAAAACAATTACTTGAATCATAGACGTGACAGAGGTCTATTGTAGTAGTCTGCTTCTTCCCCATGCTGGGCTACAGCATGGGCTATATGTGTACAGATATTGGCCAGGATATTCACAGGAGTATGAAATTGGGCGCATGGGGAAATTCCACTGCAATGGGTTTGTTTCCACTAAGTACCCGAGCATTTGTCTGTACTTTAGCCCAGGAAGCACCAGAACATCAGAACTTTGTGTCTGCAGTAGGCACTCTCTTTGGTTCGATGGAAAGCCTTTATGTGGATGTTGTACAGGGCAGTGCCAGACCTTAGTGGTTATCTTCTTTCTGGCATGATCTCATTTTGTCATAAGTCAGTTTGTCAGGCTTTCTAAAGGGGTTTAGCATCCACTTTGCGCCAGTTCTTTGTTTTGACTGGTTCCTTTGGAGAACCAGCTTCTTCTGGATGCACTGCATCCTCCTAAATGGTTTCTCTGTGCTGTGTGACAAAGGTCTATGCCAGGAAAGATATAAAGGTACCCTGTGATGTATAGGCAATCCATTCCACTTAGTGAACACAGTGTAACACATATTTTTCCTTTACTTGTGGCTTGTACTTCCCTTCTGCATTGCTTGTACTGCAGTAATTCAAGGCTGACTCAGAATGAATGCTGCACACTGTGGGCTACAAGTGAAATGAGAACAGGATGCATATTAAGGGAAAGGTCTCAGATCGTTTTTCTTATTGAAGTATTTTGGCAATGTAAATAGTTTCCAGGAAAAAATGCTGGCATTTCCCATGGTGAGCACTCCTTATGAATGTCCTATCTATTTTTCCAGATTGGTGGCCAACTGAAGTGTTTATAGGAGGATATACCATCCACAAGCCAGGGAATTTATATTTCCACAGCTAAATGTTAATTAGCATATAGGCTTGCACACTTCACGGGTTAGCAAGGCAATCACAGTGATCCAGCACCACAAGTGCTGCAGCTCCAGGTTTGATGGAAAGAATGAAGGGCCTAGAGAGAGAGCCATTCTCAAATAAATTAGACACTATTTATACTTGTCATTCTCAGTCTATTGTTTCATATACTGTTTATTTGCCTCATTGTACACTGGGATTTGAGAGGGTCACTGGCAGAAGGTGGGAAATATGGTCTTCTACCAGCCAGCATGTGTGCCTGTCCCTGCCTTCCCCAACAGTGGACGTGGGACTCAGCCCAGTGTCTATGTCCTCCCAGCCCAGTGTCTATGTCCTCCCACCTATGTTCTCATAGCCCTGTGCTTCTGCTATGGTAATGCCATGACAGTGCCTTGGAAGGTTATTTTGGATGAGGAGTTCATTTGCTTTGATTTCATAGAATCACCAAAGTTGGAAAAGACCTCCAAGATCATCTAGTACAACTGCCCACCTACAACCAATATTTCACCACTAAACCACATCCCAAAATACAACATCTAACTTGGTTAGGATCTCTCCAAATTTGGCTGTGAATATATTTCTAGATCACTGATAATTTCACTGTCACTATTCATGTGGGTGAACGCTCCTCTGTAGGAAAAGGGAAACGGTCAGAATGAACAAAGTGCTCTCTGGGTTGTGGTTTGATTCTCATTTGTTCAAGTTTTGTTTCTCAGAACATATGCAGGAGATCTTAAATTGTATTTGTTTTTTTTCTCTCTCTAGATATATAATTACATCATATTTGATGTAAGAAATGTGCAATTCTGATAAATATGAGTATGCCTTTCATACCCTATAGTTCTATATCCTAATGTCCTATAAACACGCCCTACCAGACTGATAAATAGAAGGCCTCAGTGCAAATAAAAGTCAAGTTTACTGTATCAAACTCCAACTGTTTCACTGGGGAGAGAGTTTGTTCTGCTACTGTGAGCAGCTATTTCACTTTGATACGGGATGTTGAATATGCATGTAGTCTACCTGCTTGTCATTGTCTTAATTATACAGTAGAGAAATTTCTCTTTGCGGAGGATGCCTGAGCCTGATCCGATTTGGCCTGTGCTCATTTAGGTCAGAAGTGCTGCTCGTGCAGTTACATGGGGTTAGGACCAGTCTTGACAGAGAGGAAATTAGAATCTGAGCCTTTTTCATGCATAAAGCAGCACTTTATTGCATTATTCCCTGTCTGCTTCATTTCAGCATGCATTGCTGAGGGGATGGTTTTCTGCTTTGCAGACCTCAGAGACTGCCAGCCAAATTCTCATGTGACAGAACTGCATTGATTTCACTGGAGATCTGTTGCTGGATAATTAAGCTCCACATCCTTTCTTTTATTCCACAGCTCAAATTGCTGTCAGCTAAGCCTTTAACACAGGCAGGTTTCAAGTCACAATGGGTTAAGAAAAAGAGGTCAGAGCGTGGAGGTCTCTCAGGTCTCCCATTAGTGTAACAGTGCCCGATTTGTTGACATGGAAGCAGCAGGGCAGAGTTATGTCCGGGGTTATTCACCGTTGTAACTCATCCCTTGCTCGGAGCTGTGTATGTGACTGTATTTTCCATTACATTATAGAAGTGCTTCTGCTTTAAATCAGAGCACTGAGAAAAACCCTCAGAGAGGACCGGTTGAGAACAGCCTCCTCTGTGTTTCCAAGTGCCTCACACTCCATTTGCTTCATATTCTGTGAATGTGATTCGTACTTCGTTCTGCCATGCCATGGTTGTTTTCACTCCATCTTCCCTCCTCATCACATACTTTGTTCTACTAAAATTTGCTGCCCTACCCTACTTTCCCAAACGTGCAGATTCTTGATGCTACAGCAGCTGACAGAACTAGGCCAGGCAGGCAGCTCGCCTGGGGCTGTTACTGGAAGTCAGATTTCAAGGAACTCCTTCGGTGCTCCCGTGAGTTAGAGAAACGTGTGCGTTCCCACACATCCTGGATGCTAGTACCAAGGACAGAGGAGCTCTGGTGGGGAGGAAAAGCTGCCCGGACAAACTGAAAATTGCCTGAAAAACAAAGAATTAACCTAAGGACGAGTTACAAATATGCTTCCCTAGCTTCTATTAAGAAGACCAAAGCCCGCTAATGGCGAGAGGCATGTAATAATATTTCTGATGGCCAGGTATAACACAGAGTTTTAGGGCTGACTTCTGAAGCGTTTCAGAGATGGCATTTGCAGTGCTTGAATAAGTATATGGTTAAATTGAAGTGAAATTACAGACTGCATGTGAATAAGCACAATGAGTTCTGAAGGTATCCTGCTGACCGGTGTCATCTCTAGCATTAAACATTTCTTGTTATTCCAGACCAATACACATGCAAATTATTTGTCTACTACTTAGTTACAGCAGAGCCACTAAAACGTGATTCCACTTCCCTTGCCTATGTATGTGACATTCCTTCAACTGAACTCACTTGAAATATGGAAAAGTAGGGTGTGTGGAGTGGATTTTTTGGCTAACCTCCTCTTTCTGACCTCCAGGAGCCACAAAGCTGTCTCAGTGTGCTTCACCTGTTCACTTGTATGCTATATTTGTATTTAGTATGTCAGTGGCTCGTGGTTCTAATTTTCTGCTGCACAGTTTCCACCAGCATCTTTGGTAAATAATGAATTGGAGTTTTGCTTTTATAGCTTCACCTGCTCACCCATTTACTCACCTATTCATGTTATACTCATCAATTGTTCTCATGACTCATTTCCTGCCTGTCATTATAGGTACGAAAAAAAACTGAAGTTTGATTCCCCACTTGTGAATTTTAGGGACAAACAAAACTGTCCACATTTGTACGCCAGAACTGTCTGCTGCTCTGAATCTCTTGCTCAGCTTGGCACTGGGCTGCCATTCTGAAACACCACTCACTTTTTCTTTGAATTCTATAGTGAACATAGCTTTTTATTTCACCTCTACAGATTTCATTACGGAGCTCAGGAGGCATAAGATTTCTTACTGCAGCCTTGCAAAATCCAGTCTCTTTCTTTCTGCCTATGGAGGTGGGGTCTGTTTTACATGGTCCAACTTGCGTAGGTCTCACTGTCAATCAGGGCAGCTCCTTCTAAGAGTAAACAAAGGCAGAATTGTATGAGTTTGTCTCACAGTCAGTCTTGGTTTTGATGCAAATTTGGAACAGAGGGATGATTGGCACCACATAAGGCAGGGAGGGAAAGGGGTAAGGAAAAAAGTCAGAAGTCCTGAATTTCTCCTCTTCCCATCTTATCACAAAACCACGCAGTGAAATGGGCTGTGGAAAACCTATGGTGGTTTTGGGAGAAAAGCCGTGGAGAAGGGTCTGGGAATGAAACAGAACTTTGTATATGGAATGAGCGTAAGTTGCTGTGATTCATGCATACAAACCTCATAGTCTGAAACTGCATCAGCGAGCCCTCAGAATGATTCAAAGTGAAGTCTCTAGTGTCTACCAAGAAAATAATGAGCTCCTGACAAAGTGTAACTTGGCAAGGAAACTTTCCAAAGACAAGTTTAGAAAACTGTAGATCTTTTCCAGTTCTACATACGTCTTTGCTGCGGGGAGGAAAAAGCCAAGAGAGCAAGCAAATGCTTTTGCTATTAGGAAAGGCTTCATTAAAAGGTACAGTACATACTCAGAAGGCGAGAGTGATTTCTGCTGCGGGGTTATGCACAAAAGTTGCTTTAGTTATGAACGGTGGATTTGTGTTTTGTTTTTAATAGGCACTAATCTATGCTTCGGTGCCTGTGGCTGCTCTGCTATGGACCACATTCAATTCCACATTTAACAATCCAGTGTTGCATCTTCAGAGACTGAAGGGTGAATCTCACTTCTGTGCTGTAAGTGCAAACGTGGGGTTCAGAGGGAAGCAAAGCAAAAGAAGGTGCAAACACATCCCTTTCCACGGAGTCTTTCTGAGATGACCCATTTCTGCAGTTCTGCCTCTGTTTTCAGAACAGAGACAGTTTTTCTGAATCCACTGTCTCTGTTGCTGGTCCCATCACTGGTGTTGTGCTGTTTGTAATCCATAGTTTTTGCCAAGGCTGTATCTGCCTGAGGCAGATTTCTTCAGCTCTGAAGGCTACAGTAAGAGCAGACATTGCTTTGCAGATGGGAGAAAAACAGTTTAGTAGATTCAGTAGATGTAGAATCCTCTCTTTTTTTATTATCTTTTTTTTCTCTCAAGTTTGTAGCAAATTGCTCTACTTGGCTGATTGCAGTGCACCCTGCCATGAAACTGAGTGCAGCTCAAAGGCACCCCACTGACCAGCTCGTTTTGTTTCTCTTTTTTGAGCTCTTGTTTCCAAAAATTGATGCTCAGGTGTCCAAGCTCTTAACAACAACAAAAAAAGACTGAATTCCCTGTTAACTAGTGCCTCATCTCTGTGAGTTGGTGCTAGTACCCCTATGGTTACCTCTTCTCAGTTTCGATATAGCAGATTTGAGTATTCTGCCCCATAAAATAAGTAGCTTCTTTCTTGTGGCTTGTACAAAATTCCTGCTGTGGTTTGAGCTGGATGTAGAATTCTTCTTTCCTTCCTGTCTGAAAGCATGAATCATTTCAGTTGTGCAACAGCAGAAGACGTTGCTACACTACGGTAGGTACAGCTCGTCATGGAGGAAGGTTGCATATGTGTGTACAAGAATGATTCCTCTGGAGATTTCATAAAATGTCTTGAGGCTGATAGAGATGAAGGGATGTTCTGTAGATATATGGTATTTCTTCTCACTTACAGATTTTTCTTAAATTCTGGTGTGTTTCTCTGAAGCTTTTACTAACCTTATCATTTATTTCCATGGATTCATCTTCTTATTCTGGTAATTGGCTTGGCACATCCTATGGTTTGGCTTCAGATTAAGGATTCATCTTCTTATTGTTACCCTAGAGTTTCAAGCAGCCATGTAGTTATCCGTGTATTTGCTGCACATCTCTGGTCAGACTTTCCAGTTTGAAAGATACATCTCTGAGATTCTTTTTCTTCCTTATATTGTAATGCTGCAGTTTTTTTATTCTTTGTGTTTTTTATTTCTGGAAATTTAATAGCATTTTTTCAGGTAAGTTTCTAATGATTTAAATAAGGATTTAACAGTACCACACCATGAGGTCCTTGAAATATTTAGTTCACTGAGACATACATTCTCCCATGAGGTTTTTCCAGTGAATAAATTGAGACATACTGGATGATTTATACGATAATTTCCTTGCAAGAAGTTTGAGTTTCAGTCTTTCTGACCACGAGACCACACCACTATTCCCAAGGCCGTGAGCACTTCCTGGAATCTCTGTTGAGAGCCCTTTGGGCTGTGGGAACCCCACATCCAGTCACCTCATTTAACTTCGTTTCTCTTGTCATGGTTCAAAGGGCTCTGAGATGGCTGACCTTTGGTTTTGTCTCAGCTGCTGTTGGGAGGTAGCTTTTCCAGGCCTGGGGAATCCATTCAGTGGGAGTCCTGTCCATTCTTCACTTTGCAATAGTTCTATCTGGTTGCAGTGTTTGCCTCACCGTGCCATTAAACTATCACGCCCAGGTGAACGTTTTCCTTGGCTGCCCTATAGGTCAGTTCGTCTCAGATTTTATTTCCATTTTAATTTTCCCATCAGTCAGCAGTCAGCTCCCTAATAAGTCCATCTGGCAGTTGGTGTTCCCTAGTTTCATACAGGAGGGTCTTTATTCTCCAGAATGCCCATCTCCCAGCACCACAGATCTGCATAGCGTGACCCAAATCACACCAACCAGCCGCTGTTATATATGGCTAAAATACATATTTATTTAAAATTTTTCATTTATTTGACTTTTTTCAGCTCAACATTGAGTTTCACTTCTCTACATCGTAAAGGGAATAAGCTTAATTTGTTAAAAAAGAAAAAAGAATCCATTTTATAGATGGAACATTTTAATTTCCTGGGCTTTGCAGCTCTAAGGTTGAAAGGGGCTGCAGCATCAACTACACGAGACATTACTTCAGTCAACTCACTACAGCTTGCATTATTCCTTGGCATCTTTTTATGTGATCTTATCCTCATTTTTGCCTCAGACAAAATCTACGTTATTTAAAAAGTAATTCAGGCAGATATTTTTAGCTGCTGTGAGTCACTGGAGTGCCACAGGCCACATTCACCAGCTGGTCTTCCTGCTTTGTGGAGAAAGAGAAAGTAGAGTTGGCTAATACATCAGAACAGCACAATCAAATTAGAAGACAGTAATGGGAGTATTTGAGCTGTCTGCCCCCACATCCCCCCTCAGCAATTCTTTCCTCTCCATTCCCAGTCTTTCAAGCTTTTTGTTTCAAATCTTCAACCAAGATCCTTTCCTGCCAAACCTGAAGGGGCAGGGGAGAAGTGTCACCACGGGGCCATCAGTCACGGGAGGGTTTGTTGTAGAAACAGCAGACCTTGCCTTGCAAGTAAAGGATTCAGCATCTCCAAAAATGATTAGAAACAGGAAGGTAGTAATACAAGAGGCCACCAACAATAAAAAGCTTTCTGCTCCTTGTACCACTAACGTTTAATAATTTGCTACCTGAAAATTCGGTTTGGTGTCTCATGGTGCTCTGAAAGGCACTGGCGTATCTTACTTCCCCGCGGATGTTCTTCTGCTTTTAGAGCTGTAAATTAACATAAGGTTCGTATTTGTATTCCTTTCCAGGGATGAAGGAAGCATGAGCACTGAAGTTCTTCCTCTGTAATACTTTTTCATGTAGTAATTGAAGTCCAGGCTGCTCTGTGCTTCATTAGAAGGGTAAAGATGCAATTGAGGCAGCTTTTCTTTCAAAAAGGCCATTTTGTTCAAAGCAAAAAAATTACTGGTTTCAAAGATGACCTCCTCAGAATGGTTTCTCACGGGTGGGATGGAATTTCTTGTGAGATAAGGAACTCCTGAAATAATGCTGATATTTTAGTTTTCTTCTTGCTGAGCTTTCAGAATTGAGTGAAAAATGACAACTTTCAATGGCCAAATAAGTGTTGTGAACAATTTTTCAACCAGCCGTATATCTTACTGTGTCATCACTTGGTCACAGTGGTTTTTTAGTGCTCTTTTTATATAGCCAACTTCTATATAGCTCTTTGTTTGCTCAGACCGCCAGTAGGGAGGAGGGGGAAATCCTAAGTGAAGTAACCCACAGGGAGAGGAACTGAGTTAATTTTTTTTTTTCTAACATAGCCGACCACTGATGCCACCAAATAACAAATGTGCATGGATACAACTCTAATAAGCACAGGTATTTAACAACAGGGGTCTTACAGTTTGTTAACATCTCTGGCTGCTTACAGATCAATCAGTACATTAACAACCTGAGCTTCACTGTTCTTAGACTTCCCAATCTAAGGTGACCTTGGATGTGTGTCCTGTGAAGGAAATTAATGATGATTTAGTTATAATTCCCTCATTCCCCATTGTCAGAGCTGAGTTGGTATTGCCAACACATGGTAAGGGGCACTATAAAGCACAGCAAAAGTTGGCTGAGCTGCTGGGCAAAATTCTCACCCAAAGGCTTGAGTCTTCAAGGCAAATAAACTGGGGCTACATTTTAATTTACCTTCAGGGTTTGACAAGGATTTCAGTGCTGCAGAAGGTAGGCTCTGTGGCACTGAGTAGTATAGGATGGCTTCTGGGAGGCTCTTTCTATTTGGATACTGCATTGTGGTCCTTTGTGGTGAAATATGCCATATGGATGCACGTAACTACCAGCTGCCACAGGATTGGGTGCTTAGAGAATTTAAAAACAGACTAAGACCTTTGTTTTGTCATTTGAGATCAACGAATCCTTCTCTTGTGCCCTTTCCCCATCTTATTCCCCTCTCCTTTTTCCTGTCAGATAAAATGAAAAGGAAAAAAGAAGAGAAAACAATACAACAATTTATTTGTTCGCTTCTCAGTTCTGCCTGAGACTGTTTTTTAAAGACCCTTCTTTTGTGAGTTTAATCAGATGCCTGATAACAGAAAAAGCGTTGCTAACTAACCCAGGGTACAAAGAAGCCCCTTCAGAGGAACACATGACCTCATCGACAGGATTACTCTATCACATGAATTCAGACTCCATCGCGCACCCAAAATAAATGTTAGGCTCCGCTTGCAGCGAGGTGTTTTATTCGCCTGCCTTCAGCAGGGCATATGCCTTGCCAATGTCTTCCTCAGTCACTGGGATTAGAAGTGTATGGAAATTCAACACAGGAGGCAGATTTTCCTGGTCACAAACAGCCTGCTGTGCACTCCAAAGCTGCCGGCTGGCCCAGGCCTTTGGGCCATTGCCCTGCTGGAACCAGCGAGCTCTGGCACAGGTTTGCAGGCACGAAACAAGTCTGGTTTTCGCTCACAGCTCCCATTGTCTGAGCTGGTTTTGTTGGGTGCCCAGAGCCTCAGCAGCCAAGAGCTGACTCTGGGAATGCTTATGGAGCCGAATGTATCTCCCAAGGATGGCTCTTTGCCAAAATGCACGCATCCCTCCCCAAACTATAAGAAGTGACACCATTGTATTGCCTCAGCACTCTCAGGGTTTCTAGCACTAACATCTGACAGCACTGATATGCCTTGAATATCCTCTTTACAGTCACTCTCAGCGTGGATGTGGGTGTTTTCTAGCAAGGTGCTTTGAAACCTCTGTGTGAAGACATGTTGTGTTGCCCCCATGAATGGTGAGGAGGAGGCAGGGAGCAATGCAGCCTGGCATGCTTGTGCTGGGTAAGGTGTAGAAGCAGAGACCTTGTGGTACCCAAGAAAAGGCAGGAAAGATTTCTGCTATTGCTCAGGTAAAATGAACTGAAATGGCAGCATCCTGCCAAGTCATGAGCTGATGGCATGTTTGGTGAAAGTCATATTATCCATACTCAGGAGCCTGGGAACAGGCTGTAGGTCAACGTATAACACCGACTGAGATGTAACCATTATTTGTTTCTAATTATGCACAATTAACAGTACATTGCATGAGAAATTAGACACCAAGTTATGAGCATGGACTGAATAAGTCTGCATTACTCATCTAAGTCACTCAGCAATTGCGTTCATTCAGCTTGAACTTGGATAATTTTATTAAGTCCAGTGGAACCAAAAATGAATCATTAAGAACTTTTAATTCCTGTGTTTAGTATGGGTCTCTTCCTGAGTCTGGTTGGCTCTATATAACTATGACATAATGCCACGTTGGATGCTTCTTATATAAACACTGCCTATAAAACAACAGTGTTTAAGTAGCCATCAGGCTCTAACCCAAGCCAAGAGAAGCTGTGATCTTCTGGAGTTCAGCAGATGTAGTTCCCTTAGGGTCTGATCCCATAAGTGTGAGTCCTGCAGAACACTTATGATACCTGTTGGTGGTATGGTGGTACAGCAGATGGTGCAAACCCTTGTTCTTGAGGCATTCCAGATGTCTGTGGTCTTTTTGATTAAGTGAGGGGCTCAGGCCATTACGAGTGTGTCATTTTATGATTTCTTTATGTTTCTTGAAGGAACAGCAGAGTATTTCCAGCATGACAGCAAGAATTCATGGCTTTGGAATTACCTACAGGAGGCAGCGCTCAGGGAAGTGACTCCGTGTGCATCCTGCAGGAGCTGTGCCTGAGTAGCAAGCAGTGTGGGAGGGGAGCAGGTTCATCTTGTGCTGCCTGCAGTGCTGGAAGTCCCAGTTGGGGTTGGGGGACATTGCTGCAACTGCCCCCACCTTCCATGCATTCCCCTGTTCTGAGATGGAGCATTCCCATGTTGCAGCTAATATTCGGCTTGTGTGACTGTGCCCGGGAGCTGTTTCTCCTTGTACTGGGGGATGTGGAGAACACACTCACAACGTAAACCTCCTTCAATAACACAGGTCATTGATATGAGGCTAATCTTCTTTTAATAATGTTAAACACAGGTCTGTTGTTTAATTCCATCTAATGGTGGCTGGCCTCTGGAATGGCTCCAAAGGAAGCACTGAGTTTGTTCTATAATTAATTACATCGGCCTGGCCTTAACAGGAGTATCTTATATCCAGCAGCCCCAAACAACATGGTAGCTGTCTCAGAGCAGCTCTGTTCTAGCCAGAATGCATAATATCCAAAGACATCTCATTTGCCCTTTTCGCCACCAATCTTATCTGCTGTCTATCTGTGGCCTATTCAGAAGGCGATTGTTATTAAATCTCCTATTAAGAACTGTAGCCACTTGGCTGCTATTGCTTTACACATTTGGCTTCCTCTAACAGAGGTAGATACACTATCTAAATACAATACGAGACAACTTCTGGTATAAGGATCACAGAATTTAGGCAGAAAAACTGAGAGGTGAGAAAGTCTTCTACATAGTAGGTTGTAGAATCACTCTTGTAGAAATCAGAGATATCCAAGGAATTAAGTTATTTAGTTATTTAATTTCAGTTATTTACACCTTGTTCAGGATGCAAATCTCCTATAAACTTATTAGTGATCAGAATGTTAATTGACTTGACGAAACAAGAAATTAGTAACAATCTCAGATCTCGCACATCCCAGCACTGCCATTTCCCCACACCTGCCTTTCCTCTCAGTTCCTCCTCCTTTGCTCTTGGTGGAACACCAAAAGCAGTATATCCAGGCTGAATTTCTTTGCTTTTCCCATCATCAGCCAGGTAATTCTTAAGAAACACGAATCAAAAAAAGTCTTTAGGACTATGAAACTGGAAGGCACCTCTTGGTCGTTGAGTCCAATATCCTGTTATTGCAGGCACCGCATCGTATAAGCTGTTTTTCACTTCTGTTTAATTATTGCATGTTTTCAGCAGCTATTTTCTCCCAGCTGTATCTCTGCCAGCTGACTTCATTTCTCATTTAATTCGTGAGGTTTGCTTGCTAACACCGAACCGATCAAAGGTGTTACTGATACTGGAAGGAGACCACCTCTGAACTCTGAACTCCTGCTCTGCTTTGAAAATCAGCCAGCCTCATTGTTTAGCTTAGCTCAGAAATGTCTGTTCTCTCCCTGAGATCCTGAACGAGGACAGACCTAGGGAGATTTTCCATGGCTAAGAATACAGAACTGTTGTAACCACGTAGTTTATAATGGAATAATCATGCTAATTTAACTCAAAATAGTCACTGTACAACTGAGGGTTTAGGCTCTCATGGGGCTCCCTTTATGCTTATCAGTCAGAATTTACCGTAGCTCTTTCACATTTTTTATGGATGTTGGCTTCAGTGGGTTATTTTTCCTCCTCTTTGTGGCACTGTCATGCTGATGCCTTTGAAATATGAGCCTTTGCTAAATTCTAAATTGTACACAAAGCAATTAATTAAAATTCCTTCTAAAACAGCCTTGGCAAAGTCCTGTCTATATGCTGCTTTTCAGCCAAGGTAAAATGGGAGGAGGCTAAAATGGATCCAAATGGTTTTATTTAAGGATGACGTACAGTAGGATCCGTGAACCAGAAACTGCACAGCTTCCCAAAAGTAGAAATGTAACCTAAGAGCTGATGAAAAATTAACTGGAGTGAGGAGTTCAGGCTTAGCTGAATGGTGATTAATGTGGGACCTCAGGGACTGGATGGGGCAAAAAGCAGCTGTGTATCCGTTTGTATTACATCTGATTGCAGTTCAGATGATCCCCAGGACCTCGTGAAGAATTCATGTATGGTAGTCTAAAATCTGTCATATTAATAACTACAGAGGCATGATGAGGCTCCCAGAACATATAATGGTTTCACGTGACAACTCTAATCTATGAGAGCTCAGAAATCAATCCTGAATTCATTGTGAAAATACGTTCCTATCTCTGCATGCCCATGCTTGTGTTCTTAGCCCTGAGTTCCTCGTGGATGCATGGTGCCAGCCCCAGATGAGATCCAGATGGCTGCAGGATGTATTTAAGCTGAGTTGTGGAAGCTCAACCACATCAAGCACAAACTGCCAGTGTGTTCTCAGCTAAAAGGGATGGAAGTCCTACAGGCAGAAAAAAGAAAGCATGGTACTGGGGTCTGGGCTGGGAGGTGCTGAGTGCCTTCTGGGAGGTGCTGGTGTTTGAACTGCCGTGATGGGATTCAGCAAAATTGGATCCTGTTTTCAGCTCTGTGGGTCTTGCCCTGGTTAAAATGCTTAGTCCTAAATGCAGGGCTTTTAGGAGCCCAGGTGGCCAAGTGCCGGCCTCTTTGTGTCTCAGTTTTCCATAGTTAAGGTAGAGGAATGAGGTTTCATGTGTCCACTCTAATTGCTAAGCCTTTTGGAACGCTTTCTGCCACCCCACAGCACACATGGATACCACGGGGCCCTCATTCTGAAGTTATGCAGCATTACTGAATCATTTCTATAGTAGACAGTTCACATTTGGGGGCTGGAGCTCAGTGCTCTTTGAGGTCCCTTCCAATCTAAGCCATTCTTGGATTCTATGACTCTATGATTCTGTAAGTACCAGTGTATGTTTAGATGCTGTGCTTCTCTAATTATATATATTTTAAAACTTTTGGAACCTGTTTCTTTTCTACCTCTTTCTTCATACTGACGTCCAGAGAATGTTTTCTCCCTCTCTTCACTGTTGTTGAACATCCACTCTGCAACCTGGAGACTGGATGGATTGCAATTTATCACACTGCATTTTATCTGACAGAGCGTTTGAGAATAAGGGAATTGGCTTCTTTATTTCTTCCCTGATCCTTTCCTCTGTTTATGCAGCTGATTTAAGACTTTGAAGAAAGTTTCTGAATTATGAGTATTTCCCTTTGGAGCTTCGCATCCTGAAGTCCTATTTGTATCTGTGGTGTCTGGTTGCTGCTGAAACAACTGCAAATTCTCCCTGCACACACAGTCTGTGTAAGCCTCAGAGAAAACAGTGGATTTTCTGAGTTACTCCAGATTTGGCTGCCTTAAAAATCTGCTCCTCGGACTGACTGCAATGCAAAGAAAAGAGAAAGAAAAAAGAAAAATAATGGAAAAAAATGAAAGTAATTATTTGGCTTTGGCTGTTTCTAATGGAAAGATTAATTGCTGCTAGCTTAGAACTATTACAGATTTCAGCTCTCAGATGTGATATAAAGTAGTTTGACCTAAAGTGAGTATCCCTGCTGATTCCTGCAATTGGGAATGGAAATAAAATGATTTTCTACAGCTATGAATGCATGGAAACAGCAGTGGAAGGCAAAGTCAGAGCTGTTCGTGTTTTGGCCTGCTGTGTCAAAACTTGCAGCCCTCACCAGTCTCTTTCTTAAAGAACACTTCAGTTTACTTCAGACTTAATCCATCTGTTTGAGGAGACGCCTGGAGCCTCCAGAGTCACATGCTCTTGGCAAAGCTTTATTATTAGCACTTTTTCTTCAAAAGGTTGCACCTTCTGAAAACCTTCCTTATAAAAAAGCACTCTGGCAGTCAGCTTCCATTTATTAATCCTCTGTAATAGCTCTGCTTTTCTTCCTTGTAGAGAATGCACAGATTCCCCGTGTCAGCACACAAGGAGCATCCCAGGCCCGATCAAATTCCCAGTGGGACTCTTCTGCCTGCATGGCAGTAGATAGAGAAGAGCACGGTGTTATCATGATGCCAGTGCCCACACAGTGGCACTGCTGGATGCCCGTTCTTCAGGGAACAGATGGCAGGATCCCACCTTGGTGGAAATTCTTGAGACATGAAGTTTCTTCCATTAACAAATCACAGAAAGCTGTTTTGAGATGAGCAATTAACAAACCCTAAAGTACACCCTTCTGTGTTTTCTGCAGAGGGCCGTGGCTCTTCTCCAGCTGAGGTCTTCCCCTCTGTCAGAATCCATCCCATTGCTACTTCTGTCCAAATGTTAGCAAGGTGTGCTGGAATCCAATATATGTTGACATTATTTTATCCCCTCCTGCTGCGATGTTGGAAGTATCTGTTGGGAGAGGAGTTGTATTCTTTTTTCTCTCTTTTCTTCACATCCCCTTTATGTCTCATTTCCCAGTCGTGGCATGTACAGGGTGCCTAAGCAAGGCTAATCAGCCTTCTGCCTCCTTTCAGAAGGACAGCTGAGATATTTTTTAACACCTCTTCCCTCGCAGCTGCAATCTGTTTTGATTAAAATCACACCAGGTTCTCATTTGCATCTTTATCACTCCATGTGCCCACAAGCAATCTCACAGCTCTACCATTCCTGAATTTGCAAGAGAGACCAAAGTGGTACACTAGAACTATAAACTATGCAAAAATTAATATAGCTTCTCACACCTGCTGGTTTCCAGCAGATCTGTCTCTGGGGAAGGAAAATATTCATACACCACCTTTGCTGAGTGTAGTCAGGATTCCCTGGGCTTCCAGGCTTCCCTGGAGATGATTGACATTTTCCTATTAAGAAACAAATTTCTAATTAAATTGAAAGGCCCTGACAAAGTTATGATGTCAGTGGGGGAGAGGAGATATCTAAATCAAAAAATAACCCTAATATTTTCTTGTCTTTGACAGTTGAAGTATGTTGTACTTTCAGATGCTCAGATGAAAGGGCTTGTAGTGGAAATGAAAATTGTTCCTTTTCTTTGGAGATGGCAAGTTTTGCATGTGGCTGGGGCGAAAAAATGTCCGTTGTCTTAATTCTCTTTTGACTTGAATTGATGGACATTTCTACAGCCTCTACCAGAGCAAGATGCTGGCTCTGCACAGTGCTCCTGTCTCATAGCTGCCCTGGAAATAGTGCTGCTCTTGTTGCATTAAGAACTAGAGCCCAGGTCACGCTCTTGGCTATAGTCCTTAAGGTTAGACATAACTAGGTGATGCGCAGAAAATAGCATAGACCATGAAAACATCTAGACTAAATGGTATCTTATGTCATCACTAAAATCCAGCTCTCCTTGCAGAGATTCCAAACTTCCTTCGTTGCTACTGTTCTGTGGCCGAGCCACTGTCAAGAACAGGTGAGACAACACGAGTTTTTAGGATATATTCTTCTTCATGACAAGCAGGAGGTTTTGCAGACTAGCCATAAAATTGTTGCTGAGATTTTTGAAGCAGTTGCATTGTAGTCAAGATGGTAGGAAGACACAAAGGGGCACAGTTTGTAAGGGATGCGTAATACTTCTTATTTGACCAATTGCTTGTTAAAGAGGACGCATTCTTGGGTAGAGGAATTACTCAGCATATCTGAGAGATGTGCCACAAGCATCACCCGGCTCCTTTTTTATACACTGCAGCAAGGCCAAGCTCATGCTGCGAAGTCATCTTCTTTTGCAGACTCTTGCTCCAAGACTCTTGGGTGCCTGTAAATAATCCAGCGGCCGATATTTGCAAAGAAAAGGATGTCTCCAAGAGGTAGTGTGTCTGCAACTTTTAAATACAATCCACGTAAGCCATTTTGAAGAAGATGGGGAAAAACTGAAGAAACAATTGAGCCTGGTAATGGCTGTGGCTTCCATTTTTCTTTAGGAGAGCCTTCCTGGGTGGTCCCTCGTGGCCTGAGCTGCTGCGTAGACATGTTTGAAGGATACTGAATGGAAGGATGTCATCTTTGTTCTTCCAGCCAAAAATACAGCTAACGCATAAATAATTGCATGAAGGTGTCTTGTTTTTTGGGTCTCAGATCTAGCAGTGGAGCTCAGTTTATCGTGCTGGGTCCTTGGCAGATTGAATGAGAAACACCTGATCCAAATTAGCTCAGACATGGCACTCGGTTTCAAAACACAAAGGTCATAGATCAGACGCGGTGGAATGCTTCTTCTACACCACCCTTCATAAACTTCAAAAGGGTGTCAGACAAGATATATTACATATCCCAGTATCATCAGTAGGCTGAGATTTTTGGCTGACTCTAATGCAATGAAAACCTGGTAAAAGTGATAGTGTTAATGTGGCTTTCATCCAGAGTGAAACTAAATGTCTAGCTTTTGTCATTAGCAGAGTTCTCATTTTCCAGGCATATTCAGAAATCATAGGTTGTATCATCATAAAATAATCTGTAAGCTCACAGCAGTCAGCAGAAAAACTACCATCAACTTTCTAGGTTTGGACAAGACCCATATTCCTCTAGGCTGGAAATTAAAAAAGCGTAAGGAAACTGATGATCACCTTTCACAGAAATTCACTGAGAATTAGGTGTATGCCTTCCTCTACGTTGTTCTGCTAAGTGATGCATCTTTCAAGCAACCTGTCCCTTAAATAACTACTTGAGGCTTAGGCACCTGTTTCAGATATATAAACTTGTCTTGGGGCAGAAATGTATAGCACGTGGCATCTCACTGCGTGGAAAGCAGTCTGCAAACTCTAAGTGGGTGTGCTTGAAGGTTAAATACCACTTCAAATATTGCCGTGAATGTGTTTCATGAGCTGCAGTCCTACTTAGGGATTGAGTCACAAATGAGCCCTGGACCATGTTTCTCTCTTACTCTTTACTAGCTATCTTGTGATCTCTTCTGGTGAGAGGTTGTGGATATATCTGAACAAATAGGATAAGTGTTAGAAATGGCTTAAAGCTGAATGCTTTTCCACAACAAGAAAAAAGCCTCCACTGCTGTGTGTTTACTTCTGATTTATTCCCCAATAAAAAGGGGCGAAGTTCACTCTTTGTGAGCTCAACATTGTCTACACAAAAATTACTTCAGTGAAGTGTGTGATGTATGACTGTTATTCTTCACAAAACAGCTGGGATAGTATGGGAAAGTGATCCCATACATTTTATGGGAAACAGAGCAGTGGAAGAAGCTAGTCTCCCATTTGACAAATGAGTTATCATCAAAATTGCGGTGTTTAGAGGATAAACTGCTGTTTCCTCCGTTACTGGCACAAAGAAGGGAACTTACAGTTGGGAAAGTCCAGTCACCAACCTAACTATTTAAATGAGTAGAAAGAAAAACAAATGTTAAGATGACATTTAATAGGTGTGCTTTGTTTAGTCTGTCCATTAGCCGCCGTAGGTTCATGCTGTACGTGGTAACAGGCTGATTCTGCATGAAGTCAGCAGAAGTCTTTCATCTCCTATGGCTTGTGGCATTTGAAAAGAAAGGGTTTGGAGTGAGAAGGAAGAGGAAATGTTGAGGCAACCTGAATAGAGTGAGTTTTGGGAAGAGTTAGTATAGCCCAGCCAGGTGCTTGCAACCGTAAGCAAGGCATCATATTATATCTGATGAAAGGTAAGACACTGTGAAATGCTGCCTAATGAAAAGGCTTATTTGTTGCTAAGACTTTTTATTACACCTCTATTGGTAAAAAGCTTCCTCTTTCTCTTGAAGAACTTCAATGATCAAAGGATTTCATTTCCTTTTCTTCCTTCTCCCTCTCCTCCATCCCCAGTTAGGTGTATGTGCATGTTTTCTTTTATCCTGGTGCTGTTTTCCCCCTGCCCACCTGCCTGCTCTCCTACCCTTTGAAGTTTGCTATAGTACACTGTAGTTCAATAGATTTCCTGTATTTCTATTGATATTTTTTACAGTCTGTCTTCCTTCCTGGATCCTCATCTGGGATAATCTTTTGTGTCTCATTACTTTTGTGCTAAAACGTCACTAGATATGATACAGGCACTGACTCCAGGCTCCTCATCTGCAGTGTTCTTTAGAGTGCTCTGTTTCTCTTCATGCTGTAGAAAAATTATCAAAATAGTAAAACCTACTATTGGGCTACAAGCCCCACAGATCAGATTCCCTAGAAGCTGAAATAAATTAAAACAGATGCAAAAGGGCTACAGTGGGTTTATTAATGCCAATAGGTCTTTTGACAATGTCATGAGTTTTTCATATGATCCAGCTTCTAGTAGCAGTGATCCAGCATTCAAGCAGTGGAATAACGAGTGAAGGAAATGAGACTTTCAGCTTTAGCTTACTTAAGGATGTCAGTGAGTGTCCCAGGCCTGCTCTTGGGTGGGGAAGCTGCAGTTCATCCCTTACGCTGTTCCTTCTTGTTTCAGGGAACAAGCGTGCCAAGAAAGGAAACTCAACTCAACTTAGTTTGAACTGGCTCTCAAATTTCTCCTCCAGACTACAAAGGCCAAACGAATATAAGACTTCATCAGCTTTGAAAAGGAACTGAACACTACAATGGGACTCCCTTCACAGGTTTTGGCCTGTGCCATCTTAGGTTTGCTGTACCAGCATGCCAGCGGTGGGCTCATCAAGCGAATTATCCGGCAGAAGCGGGAGACTGGGCTCAATGTGACCTTACCAGAGGATAATCAGCCTGTGGTTTTTAACCACGTCTACAACATCAAGCTGCCTGTTGGCTCCCTTTGCTCTGTGGACCTGGACACAGCAAGTGGGGACGCAGACCTGAAGGCAGAAATTGAGCCTGTCAAAAATTATGAGGAGCATACGGTGAATGAGGGGAACCAGATCGTCTTCACGCACCGCATCAACATTCCCCGCCGGGCCTGTGGCTGTGCGGCTGCCCCAGACATCAAGGACTTGCTGAGCAGACTGGAGGAGCTGGAGGGGCTGGTATCCTCCCTCCGGGAGCAGTGTGCCAGCGGGGCTGGATGCTGTCCTAATTCCCAGACAGCAGAAGGTAAGGCAGGCTGGGGAGCCATGCGGGGAAATTCTCATGCTGGCAGCAGATCTTGTTTAGAGTAGATACTCAAATCTGTTTCAAGAAAGAACAAAAGTCAACCTGTTAAATTTGAAATGTAATCAATGCATTTGCCAGCTTGGTTCATTCACAGTTCTAGTTTTATGGATCTGTGGGTCAGATGTTTGTCTGGGTCTTGTAGCTGTGGCATTGAGCAAGTATGGCACTTGGACAAGGTGACAGTGTCGGAGTTGAGATTAAAACTCGCACAGCCCAAGGTTTTGGCTCCACATGTTGTCCCTTTGAGCAGGCTGCCAATGTAACTGTTTTAACGTCCAAGTTTTCTTTAATAGAGACCAATAAAAATACAGCGGGATGTAGGCAATAGATTAGAACTAGTGAGAACAAATGATTTGAGAGTAAAAAAGAAAGTATCCCTCCTGCTGCTTTCTAAACTGGAGTAAGAGGTTAGCTATAAGATAGAGAAAACACAGGTCTGGTCAGTAGTTAGGTCCTCTGTGAGCACAGAGCTGGTCTCACTGTTGGTGATACAGCGTGCTGCCTGGCTTTTTGTGTTCTGGGATGAATTGGTGAATGATGCTTCATGGTGTGTGCCCTAATGAAGCAGTCAGGAAAGCTGCTCAGTCAGTGGAAGAGGGATTTTGAGAAGAGCAGAGGAATCCAACATGCTCATTTTACCGAGCAGCTGGCAGGGGCGCTCCTTCACACCCTGGCAGTAGTATGAACTAAAGCATTCCTGCTAAGTTTCATGAGAGAAAGGAAGTGTTTCATTCAAAAATGCAGGTGATTCTGTAAATCATGTCCCATAGGGAGCTGGGAAAACCAGACTCCTTTCAGGTCCCTGTGTGCCACGCTGGCCTGACACCCCTAAGCTAAGGGTTTCCTGACTCGTTGGTGCAGGTCGCCTGGACACGGCCCCCTATTGCAGTGGGCACGGCAACTACAGCACCGAGATCTGTGGCTGCGTGTGTGAGCCAGGCTGGAAAGGCCCCAACTGCTCCGAACCGGCCTGCCCACGCAACTGCCTCAACCGCGGCCTCTGCGTGCGGGGCAAATGCATCTGCGAGGATGGCTTCACCGGCGAGGACTGCAGCCAGGCTGCCTGCCCATCTGACTGCAACGACCAAGGCAAGTGTGTGGATGGGGTATGCATCTGCTTCGAGGGCTACACAGGCCCCGACTGCGGCGAGGAGCTCTGCCCCCACGGGTGTGGCATTCATGGGCGCTGTGTGGGTGGACGCTGTGTGTGCCACGAGGGCTTCACCGGCAAGGACTGCAATGAGCCCCTGTGCCCCAACAACTGCCACAACCGTGGGCGCTGTGTGGACAATGAGTGCATCTGCGATGAGGGCTACACGGGAGAGGACTGCGGCGAGCTGATCTGCCCCAACGACTGCTTCGACCGCGGGCGCTGCGTCAACGGGACCTGCTTCTGCGAGGAGGGCTATACTGGAGAGGACTGCGGCGAGCTGACCTGCCCCAACAACTGCAACGGCAACGGGCGCTGCGAGAACGGGCTGTGCGTGTGCCACGAGGGCTTCGTGGGGGATGACTGCAGCCAGAAGAGGTGCCCAAAGGACTGCAATAACCGCGGGCGCTGCGTGGATGGGCGCTGCATGTGCCACGAGGGGTATCTGGGGGAGGACTGTGGGGAGCTGCGGTGCCCCAATGACTGCCACAACCACGGGCGCTGTGTCAATGGGCAGTGTGTGTGTGATGAGGGATTTATTGGGGAGGATTGTGGAGAGCTGCGGTGCCCCAACGACTGCCACAACCGCGGGCGCTGCGTCAACGGGCAGTGTGAGTGCCACGAGGGATTCATCGGGGAGGACTGCGGGGAGCTGCGGTGCCCCAACGACTGCAACAGCCACGGGCGCTGAGTCAATGGGCAGTGCGTGTGTGATGAGGAGTACACAGGGGAGGACTGCGGGGAGCTGCGGTGCCCCAATGACTGCCACAACCGCGGGCGCTGCGTGGAGGGACGCTGCGTGTGTGACAACGGCTTCACGGGGGAGGATTGCGGGGAGCTGTCCTGTCCCAATGACTGCCACCAGCATGGGCGCTGCGTCGATGGGCGCTGTGTGTGCCAAGAGGGCTTCACTGGGGAAGACTGCCGGGAACGGTCCTGCCCCAACAACTGCAACAACGTTGGCCACTGTGTCGAGGGACGGTGTGTCTGTGAGGAAGGTTACATGGGGATCGACTGTTCTGATGGTAGGTAGCAATGGCCCTTTTGAACTCCTTCCCGTGTCATCCATCCCCTGTGTCCACCCATCAGCCTTAGAGGCTCCATGGTGTTTTTCATATTGCAGGTCTATGTGTTTCTGCTCTTCTTCATCACAGTCCAAACAGCTGAAGCAGTGGAGTTAGTGCGCTCAGAGCAAGCACTTCCCCTCCCTTACTTTCCAGGGCTATGTACTGTAGTGGTTGCAGGTGACTTTCGGTGGTCAGCAAGCCAAAACTCCACTAATGGCGACAAAGTTGATTTGTCGTCTCAAGTTTCTTCCCTTCACTGGAGCTAGCACTGCATGGGATTTGTCATGATATTGTTTGGTTTCTTATGATACCTCTACATGCTAAACAGTTCACCTAAAAGCTAAGGAGAAGAGGGAGGAGAATCCAGAAACTTCTTACTTAGGTACTCATCTGGATTAGTCAAAAGAATGTGAACATAATTTTTACTTTAAAACAAACAAACAAAAAAGACTGTCAGGAATGAGTTAATATGGATAATAAATTCAGGGAATAAAGAGCTTAGGTATGAAATGTTTCTCACAGATAGATTCTAGTTCCCAATCTCATGCTGGACCAGTAAAGAAGGAATTTGCATTTGCAATGCTATTGCTATTGTAGGAGCCAAAAAAACCAAAAGGCTCTGAGACTATATACTGAAAGACCCCAAGTGCCCCGTGATTTTTGGAGGTAGACCTTTGAGCTGGAGCCCTGATGGAGGCAGAGGAGGCAAGGCATGTGAAGAAAATATGACTGTCCTGTCTGAGGATGAGACAGCCATCATGATAGAATTGCCAGATGTCACAAATATTTCCATGCAAGCTTTCAGAATTATTGCAGGGGCCCTGGTTATCCTTCAACAGACCAAATGGATTTTTCTAACTTTAAAACATTTATATATATATAAATACATCATACACAATTTACATATTATATATATATATATGGAACACTATACATTTAGATTTGACAAAGCTTAGATTAAAATAATGGAATCAGCTGGAGTGGAAACTTAGCTGTTAAGCCATGTGTTTAGTTTCCCAGTACCACTGACTCTATGGAAATGGAAAGAAAATGCTGGCAGCTAGATAATGACAGGCATTACACTATAAAGGAGGCAGTTTTCTTTAGGAGATCCCAGGGGAGGAATTTTGGAACTAAGATCTTTGTAGAGTAATCAAAGAGTACTTTAGGGCTGGGAACATTGTAAAGGACAATGAATACCCTTGGAAAGTAATTCCCATTTTTCATCTCCTCCTTCTGGAAGGCTCCCAAGCCACGTTTTGGGCTCTTGCACGTGCAAACACAGAGTAATCTATTGAAACTATTTACAAAAATAATAATGTTTTATTTTACTGTGGAAAATCTGTGCAATTCTGTGTATACAAACCCCAGGACTTCCAACTATAAAATCATGTGTTGTTGGCAGTTGAGTTAAATGTCTGATTCCCTAAGGACCCAGCTGTAGTAGTCTTGTGTTATGGCCATGAAAGAAGGGGCTGGAACACAGTCAGCCATAGGTTATATGCAAGCATGAAAGCAGAAATTGGCCTGTTAGTTCTGGAAACATCTGTAGTCTTCATCAGCTGAACATTCCTTTCTACAAGTGGCTAATTTGTGTGGCAAGGCTTCCCCATTCCCTGTTTGTTAGGTGATTCTCATGAACTGCTCCTGGGAAAATGGGAAACTGGGTAGGTCATTATTTTCTGAGCCTTGAGAACTGACTTTTGTTCTTCCCCTCTCTAGTGTCTCCTCCAACGGAGCTGACTGTAACGAATGTAACAGATAAAACTGTAAATCTGGAATGGAAGCATGAGAATCTCGTCAACGAGTACCTTGTCACCTATGTCCCTACCAGCAGTGGTGGCTTAGATCTACAGTTCACTGTACCAGGAAACCAGACATCTGCCACTATTCATGAGCTGGAGCCGGGTGTGGAATACTTCATCCGTGTCTTTGCAATCCTTAAAAACAAGAAGAGTATTCCAGTCAGTGCCAGAGTAGCGACATGTGAGTTTAATATTCCCCCTATTCACTCTTTGTCTGTTCTGTATTATGTTTGTGTTGGGGTTTTCTTTCTTTTGTATTTTCTATTTTCAGCTCATCTTCTGTTCTCAACAAAGACAGCGTTCACCACTTTCCTTTTCTGTTCCATTTCAATAGCAATGTCAATGTTAAAAGCAAAGTTCGTTATCATGGGGTCTTTGTAAATTAAGGTCCTCAATTCCTTCTTAATAAGGTATATTTTTAAACTCTGGTAAGGCTTCCTGAAAATATATATAAATATAGCAAGTATAACAGAAGAGCAGTATGAAATCATTTGGATTTAAACAGTTTTGACTAAAATGGAACCTCCATTTGTTTTGTATCTTCAGTGTGTTTTGCCACAACTTACTCCCTGTCTCCTTATCTGTCGATCTGTAGTCCATTTTCCTTTTTGTACTGTGCACATCACAGTCTAATTTAATATCCCAGTCTCAGAAGATGCTCTTTGACTTCAGTCTGTTCTTCCTCTGAGAGACCTGGGGCAGGATTCATTTCACCTACCTTCAAATGTCCACAGCAGGCTTCTTTCAAGAGGGCAAAAATAGGTGTTTTTAGGGCACAAGTTGTTTTATTCTTTGTCAACATCTAGAATAGGTCAGGGAACTGGCTTTCCAAAGACAGAATAACCAGTTGTGAAGAGAGGTTAAACATCTATGATGATCCTTGGGGTCCCTTCCAACCCAAGCTGTTCTACGATTCTGTGATCTCAGATGCAGATCCCTGCATGGCAGATACTTATAGCTGCGGGAAGATGTTCCACCACCAGCATCCTCATTTATTCCTTGTTGCATGTGTAATTATCTTATTTTTCTAATGTCACAGATCTGCCTGCTCCAGAAGGTCTGAAATTCAAATCTGTTAGAGAAACATCAGTCCAGGTGGAGTGGGATCCTCTGAGCATTTCCTTTGACGGCTGGGAGCTGGTCTTTCGCAATATGGTAAGGAAGCATCGTTCCTGGTGTCAAAGCCTTGCTTCCCATACAAGTGAAAGATCCCGCTTTTTTATGCTTGTATTAACTGATTGTCCCATGTGTTACAGAAAAAGGATGATAATGGAGACATAACCAGCAGCTTGAAAAGGCCGGAGACATCATATATGCAGCCAGGATTGGCACCAGGACAACAGTATAATGTATCCCTCCATATAGTGAAAAACAATACCAGAGGACCAGGGCTATCCCGAGTGATAACCACAAGTAAGCACAACCTGTATAGCTATAGTACAACCGATGAAACAACTGCTGGTTGGTGTAGCCTGGGGAGTTTTAAAACAAAGAGAAAATTTAACTCAATGAGGTGCATTCTTAGGGAAATAGCGAGAAGAAAAAAAGCATTGGAGCTTTTAATGACAAAGAGATGAGAAAAAAATAATTGCTTTCCAAATCACCTATTTAGAGAGGAAAGGAGATTTATTTTTGTCTAGAAGGTAGCTACCAGCATGCACTTTTATTCTTTCCTAAAAGTTACATCCC
Organism: Pavo muticus; assembly: GCA_016647715.1. Taxonomy (NCBI): domain Eukaryota; kingdom Metazoa; phylum Chordata; class Aves; order Galliformes; family Phasianidae; genus Pavo; species Pavo muticus. Next base: position 7,862,000 of record JACDJE010000064.1, read on the forward strand.
CAGAAACTAGAACTTCCTTCATCCTGCTGATATTGGCATGAAGAAATTGCTTAGGAAAGAGTTTCTATTGTGTAGAACTCAGAGTTTCTGATTGTCCTTGTTTTGGCAACCGCAGATGTTAATGAATTTAATGAATTTGTTTCTGATGAATTGGCCCCACTTGGCAAGTAAGGAAGAAAGCAAATGAAGACAAGGTTCATTTTGTAGAAGCCACTCATGTTAATTTTGTTCTAAAGCAATTAAAAGCCCAAGTAAGTGTTATGAATTTTCTGTTAAGATTTATTTAATTTTTTTAATAACATTTTCCTCTCATTAAAACAGAACTTGATGCCCCTAGCCAGATCGAGGCAAAAGATGTCACAGACACCACAGCTCTGATCACATGGTCCAAACCCTTGGCTGAAATTGAAGGCATAGAGCTCACATATGGCCCCAAGGATGTTCCAGGGGACAGGACTACCATTGACCTCTCTGAGGATGAAAACCAATATTCTATTGGAAACCTGAGGCCACACACAGAATATGAAGTGACGCTCATCTCTCGGCGGGGGGACATGGAAAGTGACCCTGCAAAAGAAGTCTTTGTCACAGGTAAGGTGGCCGGGTGACAATCCAAATTTCTGTGAGTTTAACGTAATCACCATCAATCTTCCTGTGCTGTTTGCATTGTGTTGTTTGAGTTGATAGTCCCTGCATCAACACAGAACCTACATGAAAGTGGAGAAGGTTTTTCTGTGCCTTACATACCTTACTGGCCCACCAAAACATTCAGGCCCCTCAAGTCTCTAAATATTTGCTGAAAATGGGAATTATATTATTAAATCACTTAGAAGCCTTTTCTCATCATACCCAAAATCTTCACTCCTCAAATCAGATTCCTCTGGATACTTGTCTATTTGCTGAGCTAAATATCTTCCATGGTTCTCCTTCCATCTAAGACCTTACTTCTGCTTGCCTAAATCAGATAACAGATTGGCAGAGAACATTGTTTTTTTCTTTTCTTCAGATCTGCAAATGTTTTTTGTCATGTTTTTTTTTTTAAGATTACTTTGTTCCTTTGTCATCCTGGAAATGCTTTATGAAGGTACAGGTCATCATGCTAAAAAAATCTGCTTAATGTAGTAAAGTGATATCATACAGGAGGGAACAACGTCAGCTTCATGGGTCACGTTCATCTTCTAAAATGGACTGTCGTAAAAGACTGTTGTCATAAGAGAATTATTTCTGTTACTTATGTCTGGTCTTATTTATGTTTTTATTACAGACTTGGATGCTCCACGAAACCTGAAGCGAGTGTCACAGACAGACAACAGCATTACTTTGGAGTGGAAGAACAGCCATGCGAATATTGATAATTACCGAATTAAGTTTGCTCCCATTTCTGGTGGAGACCACACTGAGCTGACAGTGCCAAAGGGCAACCAAGCAACAACCAGAACTACACTCACAGGTAAGGGAATCAAGAAATTGTTATTAACGTTCTCCTACTGCCATCACCGTGGAGCATGGGACCAAAAAATCCTTTCAATCACTATATATGAGAGCAGCAAGTAGAGGTTTCACATTGTGAGCAGAAGCAGTTAAATTAAAATGCAGGTGATATATATTTACAGACCCACAGGTGGGTTAATAGCCATTTGACTTTCATATGCATCTCTGAGTCCTGCTGGTCACTTGCCTGAGTTCTGGATCACATGTCTTAGTGGAGATCGTTTGACACCTGTAAGTTGAAGAGGCTTTTGAATGCACTAAGGATGGTGTTACTTACACCAGCTTGCAGCTTTTCCATGTGTATACAAATGGCCATACTGTCCTGCAAGGTTAGATTATGGTACTTCTCCCATGCAATGTGGATGTCTGCATATATCTAGCATATACCTAGTGTAGCATACATTCAGACTTCTTTATTTAAACAAACATACCAGTAGGCATCTCCCATGGGCAGGGACTCATATGTCTATTCCTCATCTCTCAGGTTTGAGACCTGGAACTGAATATGGCATTGGAGTGACAGCAGTGAGACAGGACAGGGAAAGTGCTCCTGCTACCATTAACGCTGGCACTGGTGAGTAGCTTGATCCTCTCTTTTGCTCTGGAGGAAGTAAATCTTTTCTCACAACATCTCCTTTTCCCTGGGTAAATGCTCTGAGGGCTTAAATTCTTTCTCTCCTTCATGCAGTGCTAGCTGAAGTGAACATAAATGGTGGAAATTTAGATTTAGTGTGTTTTGTCTATAAAAGAGAACTTCCTTTTCCTCTACCTACATGAAGCCACAGGACTCCTATAATCCATTCTGTGATTCTATGACTTCCAAAGCTCAGAGTGGCAGATGAGACTCTGATCTGTCAGTAGACATTCAGTCCAGTTGCTGCTCTGCAGATGTCTGAAAACTTGTCCCAGGGCACTTCAGAGACCCTAAACTTTACTTTTTTCACCTGTAGATCTTGATAACCCCAAGGACTTAGAAGTCAGTGACCCCACTGAAACCACCCTGTCCCTTCGCTGGAGAAGACCGGTGGCCAAATTTGATCGTTACCGCCTCACTTACGTTAGCCCCTCTGGAAAGAATGAAGTGGAGGTCCCTGTGGACAGCACCTCTTTTATCCTGAGAGGATTAGACGCAGGGACAGAGTACAACATCAGTCTGGTGGCAGAGAAAGGCAGACACAAAAGCAAACCCACAACCATCAAGGGTTCGACTGGTGAGTAACAGCTTTCAATGAGTGCTGTGCACCAGGTCCTTGGTCAGTGACTGCTCTGAGTGCACCTTCACCTGATTTTCTGAGCTGTGTCTGAGGAACTGCTTAAAAACATCCACTGCCTGCAAAGCGGGCTTAGCTCTGTCTAGCGTGACAGGTTAATTGAGGAACAGTTGTGTTTAGCTCCATGTTCTCAATGATTTCTTTGCTTACCCTTTGAGAAGGCTCACAAAGAACACAGTTATTTGTTCTGCAGGAAATGCAGACCTCATCGTTTGTTTGATGTGAGGCTGCTTTTTCTATGTTGTCTTATAACTTGTTTTATATTCTACAGCCAAAATCTAGGAGGAAGAGCAACCAGAATGTTTCTAATATTGCTTGTTCCTGCCTAATGAGTTCTCTTCACAGCATGCCTCCACCCGTCATGCTTCAGCAGGGTCAACAGGGCTCTGATGTTGCCCTTCCTCAGTTTTCTCGTCCAAAAGCAGAAACAGGCTATTGTCACAAATCTGGTCACAGTCACTCTTTCCATTGGATACATGACTATTATATTTATCTACAAAGGAGGAGTCCATTTCTGCCCTCTCCATTTGTACGAACCACTCTACTTAACTAGTACCAATGGACCATTCCTTGAATGAGATTTCTCTGTGAAACTTTATGCTCCAAAGCTTGTTGTGTACGGATCATATCTCAGTATAGAACATAAGTGAGTCCTGAATCTTTAAGTGCCTTTAGCCTAAACCTTGTGGGGCTCAGCCTCAGGTGTTGTGAGGGAGCAGAGGCAGTGAATAAGAATCAGTGGGGCTAGAACTGTTCTCCTTAGCAGATGTCAAGGTTTTTAACCTTTTCCCCCAAAAGACCACCTATGAGGTAAACATACCAGAAGCTGTGGATTTTGCAAACTAATAACTGTAAAGAGCTGAATGGCTTAAAACAACACAAAAATCCCACAGTTTCATATTCCCGGGCAATATTCATGCCAGCAGCACCTATGAATGCTTTATAGAGCCAGTTAATCCAGTGCAGGAGAGAGTTATATGGTATTGTATAAACTGCAGTAAACCATAAGTACTGAATTACTTATTTGATGCATAAATCAGGCCTGTGTCCAACGCAGGGAAAAATTAGGGAGCACTGAAGCACACACGTACAAAGGGAAGCTGAAGGCTTACGTGGCATGATTGAGCAGGCTTTGATTTTTCCAAAGTGATCTGTTTCCCCATCTGTCTGAAGACTGAGCTGTCTCAAAAGCAGTATGTGTAGAGGGTGAAAAGGCAGAAACAACAAGCTGTGGAATTTCACAGCCTGGTCTTTCCAACGCCAGTTTCCAAAGTTCCACAAGATGGCTTCTTTTTTTCTTTGGATTATTATATATATATTTTTAAAGAAGATCATCTGGATGGTGTATTTGTTTTAAGTCTTCACTCAGAGCAGCTAGTAAACAAAGAGTTCTGTGCAGTGAGCTCCTTAGAAGCAACAGCAGCAGTTGACATAACCTGTCTTTGGGGCCCTCCTGCCTAGGAATGGACAAATCCAAACACATGAGCATGGGGAGGCAGAAGTGCTCTATTCTCAGTACTTGGGGGGCCCTCAAGTCCTCAGGCTAAGCAAAACAAACTTCTTATTTTGCCCTCTCTCGCAGAGCTATGGGCCCCCTCAGGTCCACTGCACTTCTGAGGAGAGTGCTTGGAGCCACCAAGCAGAGAGAAGAATGCTCGATGTGGAAAGTGCCAGCAGTACAGCTAAGCCTGGACTAGCTCTTCTTGTCTGGTGGAGACAGTCCTGTTATTTAGAGGGGCATGTGCTGTCCTTGCTGAACAAGGGAGGCCCTGCGCTCTCTGGGATGCCTGAGAATGTTTCCTCTCAGTTCCCTCTTGCTCAGTCAGGCTTTCTGCATGCAGATATCCAGAAATGTCAGGGCTTCTGTTTCCCACTCACTAGTGAATCGTCTATCACTGAGGGCAAGGCTTCTTTCTGCCTCAGAACTGACGCTCTGTTGGTGCCTTCTCTCCTCCCACACGTGCTCCTGGTTGTCTTTGTATCAACTTATCACACACAAGTGGTTGAAACTTTCAGAGCTCACAAGCTTTGATCAAAACAGGTGTCCTGAAACGTTCCCCACCATAGGATGGCAGCCTTGTGTCACTTCTGTTTCCTCTCTGCTCCAGTTACAGAGTTATATTGGTGTCTGTGATTCTGCATTCTAAACATTGCATAGTGAAAAGGGAAATCTGCATGTTTTACACTGTAATTTGCTTGTTTGCCTCCTTGTAGCTCCACATAGTCTAATGCCGGCAGTGACTCCTGGCCCAGAGGAGCGTTGGGCCCCTAGGAGCTGTGTTGCTCCAGTGCCTTTAGGGATGCAGGAGGATGAACTGAGGGACCTCGTGGTTACAGACCACAGCTTTAGTGTTTCATGGTATGCAAACACTGGAGCCCGTGCTAGTATTGTGGTGGAGTACAAGGAGATGCCATTGGCAGCTGAGCCCCCTGCAGAAACCTTCCTGCCCAGAGAACCCCTAAGTGCTGTGATTGAAGGCCTCCAGGTGAACACTTCCTATAAAATCAAGGTGTATGGGCTGGCTGGAGGATAACGCTTCCCTCCTCTGGGAGCTGCAACAGGTACCTCCTTTCTGTTATTAACTAAGGTAGCACAAACCAGAGCATCTCCAATTATGAGGTCCTTCCCAGCATCTCACTCAGTTTTTGGTTTAGAACCATCTCAGACACCAAAGTGAGCCATTTTGCTAGCTCAGGGGACCTTTCTGGCAGCATGTCTGGAGAATGTTATGTGAGATTGACATCTAATCTGCAGAGTGAGCACGTAACCCAGCTCTGAGAAAGCTGAGCAGTCAGACTGCAGCTTTGTTCCGTCTTCTTCTGGTTCTGGAGCCCTGCCTGCACAGCACAATGTGGGCCCTGGAGGAGGAGGGATGGTAATACATCAGGCTGTGGAAATAAATGAGTGCACATTTGCGAAACCAAGTGCCAACCTCACATTCCTCTGCTGAAGGACCCAGATTGTGCAGCAACTGCTGACAAACCATGGATGTGATAGTGTCTTGCCTCTGGAAATGAGTTACGCATAGGAGCATGGCTTGGAAAAGCAAGTTTTCCATCCTGTTGAATGTTTTTAAGAAGATTTATGCTGTTTACTGAAGACTCCTGTCTGTGCTGTGCATCATACCCTCTTCCTCTCCTGGCTTATTCTAGTCTCAGATGCACTGCTCCTTTTGTATGTAGATTCAAAGGAACGTTAGGAAGAGTGATTAGGTGAGACAGTTTGAAGGGAAACTGCAGTGCTGACCCCTAGGCAAATGGATTTACCAGTAAAGGTTGTCCATTTATTCAGCTGATTCCTCTATTGAGAGAACCTGGAATCTCAGATTTTCAGCAGTAGTTTCTGTAGTATTTCTGGACTCTGATATATTTCAGTGCTTTTCTCTGTGTTTAAACAGCTGCTTGAGAGAGGGGAAAGCTGTTTAGCCAAAGTGCTCTTAAAAGAACACCAACACTTTAGTGGACCGTGGTTCTCCATTCCTCTTTCAGGGAACTGCAGTGATACCCTGCAGTGAGGCTGAGCTGATTAGAGATTCTGCAGTGAAACTTGTTGATAGCCTCTCTTGGAAAATAATGTGAGATCCAAGAGACGGAAGCGAGAAATAATACAAAATACTCTTTGCTCCATCCCAAGTAACCGGGGAAATGTCCTGGCAGGACGTTAACATTCTTCTGAGTAAAACTCCAGTGAAGCATTACAGTGGAATTCCTCAAAAGGCCAGCAGCAGCAGCGTGGACATATTTTGGCCATATTCAGCCTGAAGATTTTACTAAGAGAATGATACTAGGAAGTATTCTAGTCTGAGAAAGAGCATATGTTTGTTGTCCATCAAGTTGCATTCCTCTCAGCTTTCAACTCTTTGGCATCTGCTACTCATTCATCTCACCGCCATGAATCAGCCTATCTGGCTGTCATCCACCCACCTAGAGCTCCTACAGCTCTGTTTTCTTCCCAAACTATTCCCCTACTTTCTCTGTCAATTATTTGATCTCCATCCGTGCTGTTGTCCTACAGTTAGACTGTTATCCAAATTTTCTGTTATCCATTCTGTAGCTTATACTCTGTCTGCTGAACACTGATACCATCTACGGCATCAGAGTGCATCTCATGTGTTCATATCATTTACATTTTCCTGTCTGTTGCATATTACTAAAAAAGTATTCCTCTATTTCACACAGTATTCCTCTATTACACAGTAACATAATGTGTACTCATCTGTGTGCATGTGTGTTTATATACGCACGAAGAGTGCAGACCATTCTTTCTCATCCATAAGTTCATTTGTGGAGTCAGTGATTAAACACAAGGTAATTATCAGAGATGATGTATCTACATGCTGTCACAGGGATAATATGTACATGGCAACCTCCTGTGCAGTTATCAAAGATCTCACAATAAAACTAACCCACTAATGGGAATCTGGGATAAGTATCAATGGGGATGGTCAAACAAAAATGAGGAAAAATGGGAAGCCAATTTTTAATGATGTTCCACAGGGTTTTCTCAAGGATTCTTAGCATGTCAGCTTAAGGACATATAGCCTTATTTCTTCTCTTTCCCTTGTATTTTTGGGCATTTTTTCCCCCTTTTCCAGCTCAAGGTGTATGGCACTTCCCCAGTGGGACCATCCATGGCACGGAGCTTACTTGTATAACATACTGATGCTTTTTCCTCCCCACTGGTCTGTTCACTTTGGTTATGCGTGGCTCCAGCAGAAATACTTCACAGTAAAGCCCAGCTGCCACTATGCATTTTTTGAGTATTTTTAAGTATTTCTGAGTATTCCTTCGAGTCAAAGAAACCTAATGAAAGTGCTGCATGTCTTCCTGCTTTGTTCCCTGGGAACATTCCTCCATCACCCTACTGTGGTCAGATAACAGTTCTGGCAGTACAGTTCAAGAAAGAATGAATTACACCAGCAGCTCTCATGGCACCTATGCTGATGTGCTGACAACACTGCTGTCTTCAGGCTGCACCATACGTAGGGTCTAGTTCAGGTCACATGCTGGTGGAATTCAGAACAACCTTTACCTAAGTCAAGAGTGTTATTAATATGGTATGTGTAACATGTAATAGATGTAAGTACAGGTCACTGTTTGCCTCACAGACTTCACTCCTTCCTGGAGATGAGAAATGATGTTTTTACACCTGTGCTTGTTCTGAGAGTATATTTTCAAGATAAAAACTCTGCATTTATTTGAAAACATTTTTAAATTGATCTTTCTCTTCTGAAAACTGTAAAAACAGATTTTTTTTTTTAAATTATTTTTCTGACATGTGTGTGAATTTGGAGACAGATAACTGAATCCTGAGAACATATTCCTGCTGATCTGACTGGTGGTGGCAGATGAGTTGCTTTCTCTTAATTGAATGCCACGGAGCATGAGAGCTAGGCAGTCACTGAGGTGTGAAATGATGCGGTGTTCCACTAATGAGGAGATAATTCTGCATGGCTAATTGAAGTGTCAGAAAAATCACCTGCCTGTTGCCTTACAGCTGTGATCAGAGACGCATTTGCAGTTTTCTACAGCTCTCAGGTTTTTGGAATCTGACTGTGCTACGCGCTGTGTTCATAGATCTGTTCAGCATGCTGAAGGCCAAGCCTACTTCTCTTGCATCCTTTTGGATCTCTTTAAAGATTGCTCTAGTTCGTTTATCTTTAGTTAAGGGTCCCCTCCCCTTTCTTCAAAATTCAGCATGTATCAAGGTGGATCGCTCCTCCAAGCATGTTTTTACTTGGGTAAGAGGAGATTTAGCATGTTTCTGTGTGTCTCGTTTCTCAGCCTGGATTTGATATTGTTGCAATAATTGGCATGCATTCCACTTCTGGTTTGGATCAGTAGCGATGACTGCTGTGCTGCAGTCGAGATAAAAGGCATGGCTGAGAGATTTAGAGTTCAAATGCTTCCGATGTAAATTAGCAAAGTTCTTTGGAGGTAGCTGAAGTGGACTGATTTACATCAATGAGGATGAATCCATCCATTTCTCCACTGAAAGCATGTCGGCTGAACCCTGTGCTTAATGGTTGTGGCTCTGGATCTGCTGCTTAGTGTGGCTCTGTGTGGGAACCACACAGCTTGGTGATGCTGCCTGTGCTTCTAGCTTGGATTCAGTCTCCAAAATAGAAGTACCCTTCTGTCTTCTCTCATCTTAGAGCTCTTTAATGAAAGCACAGAAACTGTTTTGTAGCAGGTGTTAGCTGTCATGTGCTGTATTTGGGGGGTTATTATCAGGAGATTTTAACTTGTAATTTACCTTTGTTTAGCACATCTAGTCACAGCATCTGGAGAACCAGACAGTGCAACATCATTTAATGCTACCAGTCCTGCTCCTGCAGAGCTAAGTCACTTAACAAACCCCAGCACTGGTCCCCATGCTCTGCATTCGGTGCCCACTGACCTTCCCATCTCAGAAGTCACTGATGCTCTTCGTGACCTTAACATAACCCACAGGACTTTCAGTAGTTTCATCCTGTCTTGGGCAGCACAGGATGAGGTATTTGATCAGTTCCTTATCACTCTGAAAGACCTGTCCAGTTTAAACAGAACGCAGGAAATCTTTTTGCTGGGAAACCAACGAGAAACAGAAATTACCAATCTCACAGCTGGCACTCAATACCAGATTAACCTCCGTGGAAGCACTCAAGGCCAGCTCTCTTGGGCCCTGGAAGCTCTAGCTGCTACAGGTATTTTCTATGGATTCATTAGCCACGTGTTCCTCTTCTGCTTTGAAATACAGAACTTCATTTTCATACTGCTGTTCCACTGCAGAAATGCAAAGCTTTGTGAGTCATGCCTTTCTTCTTAGTTGTGGTTGTTTAATTTTTTGTTTGTTTGCACGGGATAAAACTTACTGCTATGGAATGAGAGCCTTGAGTTACGTAGCATGGACAATGCCCCATGCAGCTTTGAAGGCGACGTAGCATCACTTCTCTCTTTTCAAACTGCATGCGAAGAGAGGCAATGATGCATCTGCTATTTACAAGGCACATGAAAATAGCAAGATATTACAGGGATTTTTAGGGGACTGTGATCCAAAGCACAAAAGAAAGACCGCAAGGAGGTTGCAGCTTGCAGCATTGGCATGGAAGTGGTGATGTTAGAGAAAAAAAAGATTGCAACACATTGGGAGTATACCCTTCTGAAAACTCCTACCTGTTATCCCTATTATGTGAAACTGATGAGGAAACTGGGCTGTAGCCCCAGAGCTCAGTTCAACAAACTACCACTGTCAAAGTTCACACCTGGAGAACTGATCTGGGGACTAATGACCATAGCAGACCACCTGCAAAAGAAATGCTATTTGTGATGTGAGATAAGACATTCACATGGAAATACAAAGATTATTATTGCACACCTAGAAAATAGTTAGAGCAGCCTTATCTCTCAATGGTTTGTTCTCTCTTTTTTTTTTTTTTAAAGTTAAGAAACATCATCCCTTGATATCATTTGCAATGACACTGTGGTTGTTTTGTCATATACGCTGAATGCTTAACGGATGAGGTTTACAGAGGTCTTCAACCATCCAACTCGGTGCATGAGTTTATATGAAAATCTGTCAGCCCCTTGACAGCATGATGGGGTTGAGTGCACTTCTGTTTCAGACATGCATGAGACATAACTGGGAGGCAAAGGGGCTCTGCATCTTGGACAGGAATGAAACTGAGCACTCTTCAGAGAAATGTGAATTGCTTCTAAGCTGCAATGGTTACTTATTAAAATCATGCTTTAACTTGAAATATTTACCTTGCTTTAACTTTTGCTTAGCTTCATTTTCATTTGATGTGTTTATTTTCTTTCCATTGCCACCAAAAGTCATTATTTCTGATACAACCAGTTCTTTTTCGGTTCCATTTTCTCTTCTTTCAGCTAAATGGTGCTATCTTGACGTGATTCGTATTTTAGCTCCGTGATTGTCCTGTTCCAGATAAAGCAAAAAGCTCCGGATTCCTGTGTTCTTTTGTTGAACATCATTGTGTTATTTCATAAACAATCTCTTCCTTTCTGACAGGATGAGAAAAGCTCATCATGAGTAGTAATAGTAATTTACTATATATTATTGAATTGCACTAATGATAACTGACTGTCATCCATGAAACTGTCCAAAATGGCTCTGAAAATAGCTCCACCTGCCTATGTAAAGCTATGCAAGAGTCACAAATAGGCTTTATGTTTTTACAGGGAGATTTATATGAACAAAATTGAGCCTAATTCTCATTTATTTCAGCACTTCCTGACGCATCGACTCAAAATATATGCAAGGCTTTACGATGGAAGTTTAGAAAAGAAACATCAGATCCATTTCCCTCTGTGCATCATTCCTTATAAATGCTCAGGAATGCAGACTGAGGTTATTTAGCTAGACTTTGTTCCTACCATAATGCTGATGTGTCAGCAATGCAAGTAACTAGTAAAAGTGCTGGAAGTGCCAATGGTTGATCATGTAGCAAGTCCAGGAGTTGAACTCGATGATCCTTGTGGGCCCCTTCCAACTCAGGATATTCCATGATTCTGAGATTTTCCATGTAGGAAAAAAAAATATATTACTGTGTTATTTTCTCATGAACCTGCTGATTTTAAGATCAGTTGTATTTTCTCAGCATTGGAAGACTCGCTACTCTTGCTGGGAAAAAGACCTAAACTTTCAGATTTAACAACAGCTGAGAGTTAGCTCTGATGGCTCCGAGTTTCCTAAGCCACCCTTGTGATGGCATATGAGAATGCTGATTTCTGTGAAGGCAGATTTCAATTTTAGATTAGTATCAGTATCTGAAAATCCAAGCTTCTCTGCCTCTGGGAAGGCTTTGGTGGCAGAATAATGTAATATAATGAATATATGCCTATTAAATTGAAGACATGCACACATAAAGAGATTTTTCCTTCTTTGCTGCTTTGGATTAGAAATAGTTTGGAAGAATAAATAACATCTTTCAATTAAAAGCATAACCATCTGAATCCCAAGTACTAGAAGCTCAGAGCCTTGCTAGCCTTACAACAGGCATTACTGCAGTATTCACAGTCACTTCATAATGGCGAATGCCAAACTCTTAATAGCTGCACTAAAGTGGTTATGGTAATTCTTGTATCGTAGGGAGTTGTAATTAATATTAGCAAAATACACCCAGCTGTAAGATGGTCTATAAACTGCTTTCTGTGAGCAGTCTTTCAGCATTAATGTGATTATTATTTATTATTATGGTTCTTTTCTTACTCTTCTGCCTTGCCAAGTCTCCGAAGAGACTTTGAGTTACCTGGGGCAGCTGGGAATGTGAATGTGCATGGGGGTGCATCTCTGTGCCACTTGCTTCCAAATGAAATTCATTAACTCTGAAAGTCATTAAGTAATACCTCATTGCCACCGGTCTGTAATCTGAGTAACTGACTGACTCTCTGTCCTTATTCAGAGGAAGAACCTGAGCTTGGAAACTTATCAGTGTCAGAGACTGGCTGGGATGGTTTCCAGCTCACCTGGACAGCAGCCGACGGGGCCTATGAGAACTTTGTCATTCAGGTGCAGGAGTCTGACAATCCAGAAGAGACCTGGAACGTTACAGTCCCCGGCGGACAGCACTCTGTGAACATTACAGGCCTCAAGGCCAACACACCTTATAACGTCACACTTTACGGTGTGATTCGAGGCTACAGAACCAAACCCCTTTATGTTGAAACCACGACAGGTATCTTTTCATCCAGCCTAATGGCTCCCTTTCGTTGCAGACAGGGACACGAGCCAGGGCTATTGCAACTGCTTGACAAAGCTTGCTCACTCGGTCTGCTTTGCATGGGTGCACTGAACTCATTAAAGCTTGGCTGAACATCTCTGGCGTGGAAATGTCTCATGATCAGACTTTCCAATACGAGTCTCAGTGCCCCCATGGAGCCATTTTGCTTTCAGGAATGCTCTTTTTACTCCTCTCAGAATGGCTTGTTTTGTTCCCTTTATTCACTTTTCTGCTAGCTGACGCTAACTGCAAAACCCAACTGGCTGTTGCACATGCTCAGGAAAGTCCAGGTTGCCTTGTGAAATTATATTTGTAGCCCAGATAAGTAAAGCCCAAGGGCATGTTTGAGTTTTGCCCTTCAGAAGCTGTTTCTGAAATTACACACCAGCTTCTGCATAAATACAACATCAAGGGCATAGTCTGACTCAAGGACAAGGCCCTTCCGTGTGTTCTCATATAGAGAAGAACACGAGAAAATTTCTACCAAGAATATTTTCATATATTGAGCCACATGAAGTTTAAACAATCATATTGTTCTGAGAAAGATAGAGTGCAAGAAGGCCGCATTTAACCAAAATACTGTGGCGTAACAGTGAGCTGAAAGAAGGAAGGTAAGCCTCACATCATCAGAAGCTTGAGTGAGACTAATCAAGAGCCATAAGCATAATTTTCTGGCTGATCTTGTGAAATGCTGCACTTTGGATAAAGGTTTGCTTATCATGAACTTCTACTGTAAGAAGCAAATAGAAATGTCTGTCCTATGTGGCTCAGTGAATCTTTCAGGTGTTAGGATCTCTGTAATGAGCAAGATACGAATTGGCAATAGAGGGGCACCAGTGACTCTTCCTTTGGGTGGTTCCTCTGGGCTTCCTTACAGACCTTGCAACCTCCTGCCATTGTGGGACAGCCAGAGCTTGCTCATATTTACTTTTCCCAAGCACATATTGCCCAGCACAGAAGGGGGTAAAAGTACATGTAAGAACAACACAAAATGAAAGCATTATACTCAGCAGAGCTTGCCTGTTTCAGTAGTGCTTTAAGTGGCTTGGCTTCAGTAGAAATGTGTGTGGCACAGGGCACTTGCCTTGGGCTGCATCCTGCTGCAGTCTGGAAGCGCCGTGCTTTGAGGGTCTGGTAGCAGATTGCCCATTGAAAATAGACAAATGTGGCGAGGCAAAAGAAGCTGTAGAGGAACAAACAAGAAAACAGACATCATGGGTGTCCTGCCCAGACACGCAGTGTGCTCTCCCTTTATTAACGTAATGAAAACAGCTGAAGATTCCCTGCTGAGGTTTTCCCTTCCATTTCTGGGTCATACTCGGCATCCGGCTTTTCAGAATTTTCCCTTCTGGGGACTTTCAATTGTCAGAATTTTCTGAGCCTTCCTGGAGCATGTCAGAGATGTCTGCAGAGAGGAAGAAACCCCAAGGCAGCTATCACTGCTTTGCATTTTGGCTCCAGCTCCCAAATTACATGCCAGCTTTCATAAACTTAAGCTGAAAGGGAAACTAGAAGAACTAAAACAAAACACAACCTTTTCCTCTGGATACAGCTTTTCCTCTAGTTTCAGCTTCTCCTAAAACTGGAAGCTGACTTCTCCAAATGCCCTGGGGTGCTTGGAAATGTTCTTTTGGGACTTCTTTCGTGCTCAGACCTCAAAGATGCATGGCTGCAAAAGGAAACAGCTAAAGCTTTTAACTTTCCTTTTTTCCTTTCTTTCTTTTTTTTCCTTTTTCCTCATCTTTAGCATTTTGAGTTGCAGTCATTTAATTTCTTCCCTTTTAAGAACTATTTTGCCTGTAGCAAGCTTTTACTTAAACCCTTTTCTCCAAGGGCAGCTTGGAGTGCTGTCAGCATGAGCAGAGCACAGCAGATCATGTCTGAGCAGGACGGGGTCTGGGGCTGTCCCCTTCTGACCAGTGTTGTTTCCCTCCTCAGGAGCACACCCCGAAGTTGGTGAGCTAACCGTTTCCGACATTACTCCTGAAAGCTTCAACCTCTCTTGGACGACCACCAATGGGGACTTTGACGCCTTTACTATTGAAATTATTGATTCTAACAGGTTGCTGGAGCCCATGGAGTTCAACATCTCAGGCAATTCAAGAACAGCTCATATCTCAGGGCTTTCCCCCAGCACTGATTTTATTGTCTACCTCTATGGAATCTCTCATGGTTTCCGCACACAGGCAATAAGTGCTGCGGCTACAACAGGTATATAAAACCTACCTCAGTGCTAACTCTCCTTTCTTCTAACTCTTCCTTGCAGGTTGTGCCCATTTCCCTGCCCTCAGATACCCCATCAGTCTGCCCACTGCCAAATTCTCTACCTCACTGTTTGACACCTTCTAAAGAAGACCTGCCGCAGACATTTTGAGCTGTGAATGTTAAGCCACCGTCCCATCCAGCAAAGTCAGTCAATCACAGTGTGATGTAATTTCATTCACATAATAATGTGTTAGCTCTTGTTCAAGCATTAGGGTAGGGACAATCTCTGAGACCGATGAGAAGCAAAACAAATTTCCCAAGAAGCAAGTGGGAGATGTTAGCTTTGCAGTATGTGCTTTGCAGCACTGAGGATACACTCCTCCTTTCAGATAAGCCAATTTATAGATACAGTTTTTATCCTGATTCTCTAAACGGGTTTCAGGCAAATTTCAGACTGTCAGCAGATTCCTACAAGGCCAATACATTGCTTGAACTCAGCTTCAGACTTCAGTTTTGATTTGATGTTGGTAAATGAAATAGGTAGGCATTTAGCTGTTGGCACATTGCACGTCCTGAGGTTTTACTGTTGATAGTGCATCCAGAAAAGGCTCTCAAAGAGAGGGAAGTGTCAAATATGCTTTAGCCAATTACACTGTGGAAGTGGAACAAGAGAGGGCTAGGTTACAGAAGCAGAAGGTGCTTCTCACAGCAGACAGATAATAGCCCATGTTGTGATCATTTAACATCTCTACCAACTTTCACCTGCTGACATGATCTCAGGAAAAGTTGTCATAGCAGTATGTCATAGCAGGAGAGTAAGGTATAGTCAGTGACGTCAAGTTTAATATCAAATATCAGTGGTCAAGATTTGCATTTTCTAGCATAAGTAGATTGTGAATCTCCTCATCGAGTCATGGCAAGGTGACCACTGAGGTCATGGTACGGAAAACATCAAGAAGTATATGGCTAGATGGTCTTTGTGATCTGTGGCTCATGTGAATTCAAACTTTTGTTTTATTTTATTGCTTTGGGTTTTAATAATTGCAAAGCATTTCCATTTGTTTTTCTTCCCGTAGTAGAGGAACCTCTCCTTAGCAAACTCACTGTATCAAATGCTACCTCAGACTCCATGTTGCTCATGTGGGAAGCACAGGACAATGCCTTTGACCATTTTATTCTAGAAGTCAGAAACTCTGACTCCCCTTTGGACTCCCTGGTGCTAATAGTGCCAGGGGCCTCCCGGCACTATGTAGTCACCAACCTCAAAGCTGCCACTAATTACACTGTCCAGCTCCATGGTGTAGTTGATGGGCAAGGTGGTCAGACCTTGACAGCACTGGCAACCACAGGTATTTCATTGTTTCACCTTATAGGTTTGCTTTCTTCTCTTCTTTCTTTTTTCTGTCCACCAAACCGCTCTGAAATGTGGCTCCAACTCATCATCTTTATACTTTATACTTTGATAAAGTATAGGAAGATCACCATGAGGGGAGGCTGAAATGAACTGACCTTGTGAGTGCTTGGAAAGAGAGATATCAGACAATGGAAAAGGCTGGAAAAGTGCCCCCAGCATTAAGGGAGCCAGTTGTAAACCACGATTGGTTTCATTATATATACACTTATCAGCAAGTACTGTGTATATATAGCTGACATGCTCCAGATGGTTAATGTTTTTCACAGAATATCTTTGCACTTGATCTGAGTGATGTGCCTGTTCATCCCATCCTCACTTGCTTCCTTGTGGGCGGGAGGGCTTCGTAGCTTTGTCAGCCAGAGAGGCACCTGCATGTCATTTTGGTTCTTTGTTCTTAAAACCAAATGTCTTCCAAGACATTTGCATCTCTTGTGGGAGTTTCGTGCAGCATGTTCAATGACCAGCCAAAATTGCATGGAGTGGTCTGGCCACCTTCTGCTGGTTCTGGCATTCTTCTCTGCCCGGCATTTGTAAGCATTCCCAGCAGAAAACTGGGCTTAAATAGGAAGTCCACCCTTTCTTGATGGTCAGCCCACCACACTGCCACTTGCATTGCTGTCTTTTAGTCCTTGAGACCTGTCTGGTTTCACTGTGTGTCAGAGCTTTCCCTGTGGTGATGGTGATTCCAAGAGCTCACTGAGACTCTCCTGAAGAGAGAATTCCAACTTGTTTTGCATGCAGTACTCTTTGGAGTCTGGGTGTTGTGTCATGAGCCTGCCTGACTGGATGCAAATGGCATGTGAAGGAATGCAGCCATGTTCAGAACCAACTGGAAAGGATTGGTTTTGTCACCTCTGAGCTGCATGCGGAGCTGATGGCTCCATGCTCGATCTCACTGGGTTCTCCACCCAAGCCTGTCTGCATCGTGGATATTTTCTCATCTCCTCCCATCTTCAGAAGTACTGTGTACTATGCTTACATGGTGACGTCTTCACTGTTAGCCATGAAGGCATTGATTAGCAGCATGACAGTGGCATGTGTCCTTAATCGGGGCCACTTGGATTCACCTCTTCCAAGACTTTTCCATGGAGGGAGGTCAACTATTAATTAAAAGCAATTGGGGACAGCTGGTAAAAATTGGAACATCTTGCAGCAGTTCTTGTTTTAGTTAACAAAAGGATTTCATTCTTTCACTCTTCTTGGTCGGTGCGATACATCCTTCTTGCTTTTCTCCCAGCATGTATCACTTGTACAGTTATTTCCCAGTTTCACACTGGCTGCATTTCCCAAGGTGTTCTTGGTTTATATTCAATTGGCAAGAGAAAAAGAGAAATTCAGCCCTGAGAGCAGACAGGATTCCCAGGCCACCTGACTGCAGGGTTGTGTTTGTGGTCTTTCTGGGCTCTAATGAATCCTTAATGATTTTACATTAAATGGAATAGATTAAAATAGGAATGGTCTCCCTTCTACAGCATAAAGGCCAAGTTTCTGAATAGTCAGAAAGAGGGAGAGCAAGAGCATTGCTTGGTTGTTTTTGTCCAGTCCATTAGATGTTCTTTGATTGTGCCTAATCAGGGGACAAGGAACACCTTTGCCATTGAGTCCAGAGAGGTTTTGGCCCGAGATTAGTGCTGAGGTGATCACTGCTAAGACTAAAACCCCAATAAACTTCTGGGTCCAAAAATACGAGTCTCTACAATGCCAGGCAACAAGAACACCAAGCAGAAGCTGAAGTCAGTGTTCAAGGATGTCTGTTTTGATCCTAATTTCTGCCTGGATCCTACTTCAGAATTGCTGTGAGTCTGGGTATTCCTGTTAAATTTCCAGTGCTGAGTTACTGCAGTTTCCATGGTTGTACCATGGGGCTGTTTGCTGTTGGTGCTTCTGTAAATCAAGCCCACATTTCAGTAAGAAAATTGTGAACATTTAAGAAAACTGAATGGAAAAAAATTTAAAAATCAGCACTAATTTCACTGGCTTCTTTCCAAAACCTTACAAAATAGCTGTTATGGTGCTCCTCCTTTCCTCAACCACTGCAAAACAAGGCTAAACTCTTCAGCTTTAGCTTTAAGTCTCTCTAACCCCCCCCCCATGGCTAATTCTTCCCCCCACCCCGAAGTAATGCTCTCTCTTCACCTGTGTTCCTCTCTCCTTCAGAGGCTGAGCCACAGCTGGGCACGCTCACACTCACAAATGTCACCCCCGACAGCTTCAACCTCTCGTGGACCACAAGAGATGGGCCTTTTGCCAAGTTTGTCATACACGTTAGAGATTCCTATGCAGCACACGAACCCCAGGAGCTTACGGTGTCGGGAGGTGCTCGCAGCGCTCACATCTCAGGCCTGCTAGATTACACTGGCTATGACATTAACATTAAGGGCACCACCGATGCAGGTGTTCACACAGAGCCCCTCACTGCTTTTGTCATGACAGGTACCTGCCGAAAGGTTTGGAGTATGTTTATCAGTTGATAATATATATAAATATATATATATATATTCCCGCATGGATAGAAGTGTGGACTACAACACTGAGTATCTGTCCAGCATTGATGCTTTCATTGGAAGCTCAGCACAAGCATGGGTTGCAGCAGGCATGTTGACCTTAAAAAAATTTTAGGAGGAGTAATAGTTTAAAGTTATTCAAGAGCTCTCTGGAGTCTTACTCTCTTGTGTAATGATCTTTTCTAACTCCCGATGATTAAGGGATAAATTTGTCAGTACTTCCACCTGTACATCCCTCATCCTTATACATCCCTACACCTATACATCTTACACCTATACATCCCTGGAGGCATTCAAGGCCAGGCTGGATGTAGCTCTGGGCAGCCTGGTCTGGTGGTTGGCGACCCTGCACATAGCAGGGGGTTGGAACGAGATGATCATTGTGGTCCTTTTCAACCTAGGCCACTCTATGAACTCACCTGTGAACTCATCTGTGTATGAATAATTTGGCCAGATTTTAGCTGGGATTAGTGAACATCACATGGTGAAATAGTCAAGTAAATATTACAGTGTTCACATTCTATGTATGACATGGCCAGCGTGCACTGCTAGGGCTTGTCACACAGACCTATGGAAGCCTAAATAGGATTAAAGCAGAAATTGAGGCCTTTTCTTTTTCCTCCTCACATCATTAATGCACAGTGGGAGCACTCCTTGAAGGAGCAGCATCCCTCGCAGCAATGGGGCCAGCACTTTCTTAGAAAATCAGTGACCATGATCCCTTCCCTTAGGGTACGTGATTGCATTTTGCACCAGCTTTGACCTGCCACCTGATGAACGTTGTTACAAGTCAGGAAGGGTTTGCTTCCAAAACTCTTCCATTTTAAAAACAAACCATGGGCATTGGTGTTTTGAGAGGAAGCTTCCCACAACAAGGTAAACACATGGCACCCCACGCCACAGTTGGATGTGCCAGCAGTTTGCAGAAACCTCCTGGGTTTAATATACTGGTGTCACTCCACACCTATCCCAGGGATGCTCAAACAGAGTTTCAATGCCATCAGCTGTGAAAAGACAAAAAACAAACCTAAAACTCTTTGCCAAAGAAAATTTTGCTTTTAACTGACTTCTTCTCTTAAGTGAGTGGAATTTGAGCGATGGAAGATTGGATGAGTTAATTCCTAAGCCAACACAATGTGGTTTGTCAGATTGTTTAGAGAATTCTAGCAAGGCCTGGGATGCTGCGTCAAGGCCAGGGCGCAGCAGAGCCAGCTGATCTCCCTGTTTGACTCGTCAGATTTTGGGTGAGCTTGACTGTCTTGTGAAAATTTGGCCTTTTTGTCTAAGAGACGCAGTGGGAAAGTTGAGAAATTGGTCCACAGCTCTGAACTTTGACAAACGGATACAAACTGATTGATTATAGCTGATGTAAAAGAAAAAAGAAAAAAAAGACCCCTCGCTGGAATTTCTTTAAGCTGTCAACATGCTACATTAGCAGCTGCCTGTGAAGCTCTTTGAACAGGTTATTGCTCTGTTCTGTGATCATTAGCCCCTGCCCTTAGCCGGTGCAAATTCTTGCTTCTCTCCTATTGCCCACAAAAGCAATTTTGCAAGTGTTTAGTCCTTGCACTGGCTGTGACCTGGCTGATGGATGTCCTGCTTCTCGCAGTCCTGCTGGCATCACTGACCCTCCACCGCTGAAGGAAAAGGCTGGAGATACTCATGTGAGGTAGAGAGGAAGGAATGCAAGATACAGGAACTGTGAACGTCAAGGTTGAGACTTGTCCCTAAAGCAGCCATGGTGGAGGCAACTGAAAGGAAATGAAAGCTTTATGCATAACAATTTTAAAACAGCTTTGGTTATAGCTGCCTTCTAGTGCATGTGCAACAAGAGTAACGTGCTTACCCGTTGAGCTTGAAGGAATTTCAAAGGAGCTGGTGAGATGAGGTGTTAAGATGTGCTAGAGGAAAATTAAGAATTGAACATTTAACGTTTGGAGGCTCCATTGAAAATCCTGGTCTTGTGATCTGGGCTGTACACTTCAATTAATTCCACATTTTGGGGGAAAAAAGTTGTGATTTGTGTCTGTGGAATCTGTGACATTTTCTAATTTGCAATGTTGTTTTTTTTTTTTTGCTTCTTTTTTTGTGTGTGTTTTTGCACCTTCCCTTCTTTTAGAGGCCATGCCCCCACTGGAAAACCTAACTGTCTCTGATATTAACCCTTACGGGTTCACAGTGTCGTGGATGGCATCGGAGAATGCCTTCGACAGCTTTCTTGTAGTCGTGGTGGACTCTGGCAAGCTGCTGGACCCACAGGAGTTCCTCCTTACGGGAGCCCAGCGGCAACTGAAGCTTAAAGGCCTTATAACTGGCATTGGCTATGAGGTTATACTTTATGGTTTTGCCAAGGGGCACCAAACAAAGCCCCTAAGCACTGTGGCTGTTACAGGTATTTTAATGTGAACAAATTGTTCTCTTCCACTTTTTTTCTTTCTTGCTTTTCTTCTCACACGGAAGTTGTTTTATGCAATCCATTTGCAAAACAAACCTTGGCTTTTGCATCCCTTTCTGCATCGTGGCTACACATAACTCCTCGTGGTTGATCGGTTCACCGGTGAAATTCCATTCCTTTTAACTTGATGTTTCCTTTTTCTCTTTGTGAGGGATCCTGTAGAGACGCATGACGTGGGTTGAGGGGTGAAAGTTTCTGCTATGTTCATGCAGGTACTTCTAACTGGAGTCTTTCAAGAGAAATAGCTGCATGCGGGAGCTCGTCTTGTTAACAGCTGCTGGGCACCTCAGCATTCTCCAACTTGCCAACCATCGGGATCTTCAGGAGGAAATCATCCTGATTTTCCTGCCTATGGCCTCGTTTCTTTCACTCTCTCTGTGTTGCACACACAGAACACAGTGTGGTCACTGCCAGCCGTAACGTTAGCATCTCTCTCCACAAAACCTTAGCTCGTGTTCTTAGCCTCATCATAACTGCTGTCTTCCAGCAGCATTTGAATAATTTTCTTGAAAAGTCATTGCAGACTGATTCTCTAGCCCTATAACCCTCAAGTCTCATCTCCACATTGCTGAAGCTTCAGCAGTAAAGCTGGGGGTTACCTGACTGTAGGTTTGTGAGAAAATAAATAGGAGCATCTTCCTCTGGAAGATAGAAGTGCCTTGGAGATGCTGTAAGACAGTAACTGCTCCAACAGCATTTCTGTTGGTAGAGATGATTGACCATACTGAGCTGAAAGTGTTTTGTGGTTGTTTAATAACTTACAGCTCCTGGGATCCTCTTGAGTGGGTTTGTTCACCAAGGACAGCAGGTCTTGCACATTGCATTTAAATGTATGAATTTTCATGATTCCCTATTGCTGCTTCAGCATTTGTTTTACATCAAAGTGAAGGATTCTTCTGATCTAAAGCATCACAGAGGCCAGAAGTGCATGGAATAAGGGTTTTGCATGAAGGAAAAGACTCTTTCAAGCAGCTTCTATGCTGTCTTCCTAACAGACAGAGACCTGACCACGTTACAGGCATGCCTGCAGATCTATAACAAGAGCTTGTTTTGATCATATATAAAGGTTTCACATGAGATGGGTAACTCAATGAAAAGTAAGGGACCAATGCATTTCCAACTTACTCTCAGCATGTGTAATTTTGCATGGCAGAGGCAAATGATGTATTTCCATCTAGTGGACTTATGATAGAGTGAAAAGTTTGAATGAGCCCAAATGCACCCTCATATATATTCTTCAGTATGTGTAAAATGCTAATGTTCTTTTTTTTTTCAATAGCCAGCAGATTCTTTCCCTTTCTTTGAACTGTGGTTGGATGCTTGCAGTATGCTATAGCCAGACCTCAGGAAGGTCACTAATCGACTGATTCAAACAATCACTTTTTTTTCCCCTACTGCTATCTTCTCCTTTTTTAGAGGCAGAACCCGAGGTCGACAACCTTCTGGTTTCAGATGCTACCCCAGACGGCTTCCGTCTGTCCTGGACTGCAGATGATGGGGTTTTCGACAGTTTTGTTCTAAAAATCAGGGATACCAAAAGGAAATCTGATCCACTGGAACTCATAGTGCCAGGCCACGAGCGCACCCACGATATAACAGGGCTGAAAGAGGGCACTGAGTATGAAATTGAGCTCTATGGAGTTAGCAGTGGACGGCGCTCCCAACCCATAAATTCAGTAGCAACCACAGGTATTGTCTTTGCGGTAGGAGAAACATGTTCATGCCTAATTCTGTTAACATTTCTCCTTTTCCTAGGTGGTCTGAGCGGTTACTGAGACCTGCAAACTGTCTCCTGCATGTCACCTACCCACGTTTTGATGGTTCATTTTGTTTTTGCATGAAAACATGCAGATTCTGGTCACGTAAAAAGTTCTTGAGGCTTAGGTTGAATTCTTCAGATTAACTTAAATGAAGAATGGGTTCATAATTTGAAGCATTTCATTTGGGCACTTTTGAATGGAACTTTTCATTTTTTCCCCCATCAATATCATGATGCCATTTTGAAATATTTAAATCTGAAAAAAATGAAGCAATGCCCTTAGATGCAAATTCTCTCTTTAGAAAATGTGGGGCTTGCTGATTTGACAGTACAATGATTTCAGATCAACCTAATTCAGGGAGGAGGGGGATGAGAAGAGGATGGTTGAGTTCAGTGCATGAGGAAGCCAACAGAAAGGTGCAAAAGGTTTTGTGTCCAGCTATAACCCACAGCAAAGGACCAAGAGTAACTCAGTATGAAACAGCTTGCCCTAAAATAGCATGACCTCACGACTCACCTCAGTGTCTGCGGTGGCAGTTGTTAGCATGGAAAGGCACATTTCTGAGCAGCTCTACTGTCTGCTATCACAGCCCTTGAATAAACATATCCACTCACCCGGACATTCACATGCATCCATCACAGGGCACCTTTCTCCGGGCTCATGTGGGCTGTCTCATAATGGAGAAGGATGCTTGAAGTCAACTGCACTTATTAGCAGCATGTCCCCATTTTCACTGACTTCAGGATATTTATGGTAAACCACTAACTGTTATCATTTTCCTCATGACTACATTCTAATTTGGTCCTTTCAGGGAGATTTAGCACACGTCACCTCATGGCGCCAATAGCCCCAAAGATGTTTTTCAGCTGTAAATAGCCCATGAATAATTGATAATAGAGTTGGAGCCACAAAAATCCAGCTAAATAACTCAAACTGCATGTTACACCGCGTCAGATAGCTGGGGCCACCAAGGCATCTAACTAGTTTCTTATTTAGGAGTTAGCTACTTGGAGAAACATGTGCATATTTATAACAAATCCAGTTTAATGGCAAAGTAACATTTGCTCCCTCTGCAGTGGGTGGCTCAGACAGGTTAGTGTGCAGCCTTGCTTTATTCTAGTCTGTGTACAATGTATGAGCGAGCAAGAAATAAGTGTCAGAATGTCTTCAGCGTTAGTAAAGGAAGCAGAAAAATCCTGCTAGGAACAAAGACTGCCAGCAAACAGACCAGCAAACCTAACCCAAACATTACCATGGAAATGAGGTCATGAAAATGAAAGCTGAAAGGATTGAAAATCCCACTCTGTATTTATCACTCACACTTCTCCCTTCTTCCCTACATGGGCACATACCCTTGTGTAAACATATGCAGTCATCAGGGATCAGATCTGCTACTGGTGTAAATCAGTGCAGTTGAAGACATCTGCTTTAAGCATCACTAAGCAACCCCCTCCCGAGGTCTGACCTCGTATCCCTGCATGCAAAGCCATCCACCCACTGGAAGGAAGGAGAAGGAGGAAAGGCCTTGGGTGATCACCATTGGGTGCACTGTCCTCCTCTGTGGTTTCCTTCCTTACTTTCACCAATTCTATGTGATAGAAGACATTAACCATAAGAACATTGCAGAGCGAGGCAGCGTTGCACAGAGCTGCAGTGCCTGATCAAGTTGGCACGAGGGGGTTTGCACACTGATGCTCTCAGAGGAAGTCGGTGTCTCTTGGAGATTCTTCTGTATAGTATCTGTGGAGATGCAATTCAGCCCTCAGCAGGGGACTGGTGGCTGTGCGCCAGTTAATATCCTTGGTAGGAAGTGTGGGACTCATGCTGCTAATTTCCTCTTCTTTAAATGGTGTTTTGCCACATTCTGATGGGATTTTTCATCTGAGAGGGTCCCAAAATGCTCTTTATACATGACAAATGTAGTCTGATGCTTCATGATTCTTAGTAGAAGAAAGCCAGTGAACACATTCTTGTAGTCTGTTAGTGAGGAAAGAACATTTTTTTAACAGAAAAACCCCACAAATAATCAGAGCTGTGTGAGTATCGTGGACTTCACAGGCAGTCCTCAGTCTCAGATAGAGCTAATGAGGAGTGGTGCTGGAGGGTAATGCTAATGATCTGTGTCTGTCCAACAGCTGCACTGAATTTTTTTGTGATAAAAAAAAACCCAGAAGCATACTGGCCTGCTTTTTTTATGCCTGCTTAACTCTGGCTTTCAGGTGGCTCAAGATGGTATCACTTGCTGCTACTTCATTTCCCTGTGCTCAAAGGAACCGCTCTGTTACCTCTCTGGTACTCATTCAAGGACCGGTGCTTGCCAGGAGGGTCCCACATGCTTTGTTTGCCGTGTTTGCTCCTAGGAAAGCAGATGCAGTCAGGGTAGTGGAGATGTGGGACTCATATGTAGTTAAGGCTTTTCTTACTGTTATTTGCTATGCAGCAATTTACCTGGTACAGGAAACATACATGAAGTGTGTACCCGTGGAAGTGTGCAAAGCAGAATTCAAACGGCATGGTTAGGTGCTTATTTTCTGGATAAGGCTGAAGTATCTGTGTGTATGAAACCCCTGAATGCCGGACCAAAGAGGGCTGTGGTCCATGGAGTTATCTATCACAATTTAGATTGAGTAGCCAGTTTAGGTGTCATGTAGCTTTGCTAACCCTACCTTGCTTCCTTCCTTCCCTTACTCTTTCCTTCTCTGGCTTTTCCATGTGATCAAACCCCTCAAGCCCAAAATGCCTTGTGAGAAATGAGTTACATTTCTCTTGAGGGCTCGGTTGTTTTTTTTTCCTTGACTTTGGGTTGATTTAGTGCATTGCTGCTGGAGCTCTGGGGACACATGGAACAAACAGCCCTCTTTGACTTCTTTCCCGCAGACACGTTCTTTCCAATCTGTTCCAAGCACAGTCACTTTTTTTTCCTTCTTTTGCCACCCTCCCCTTGCCCACAGCTTGTTTCCACCACTCTTAGTGTGGTTTATGTTTGGGATCTGTCGCCTTTCTGCTAATGCCTCAGTATGTGTGGGCTGTTTGTTTCTTTTCACATTTCAGTGTTGTTTTGGTTACAGTCAAAAAAGCAAACTGGAAGTGAGATGCTGAGTGTAAACTTAGAAGTGGCAGATCCCTTCACCATGTCCTCCCAGAAGCCCTTACAATCACGTTTTGCAGTAGCTTAAGCTTTAAAGTAGAACGTTTCAGATTGCGGTACGCGTTGGTTTGCATCTTCAGATTGGGTCATTTTGGCAACACTCATTAGACTTTGTTTGCAAGGCTAAACAATGAGGTCATGCCAATAAGTCTGTCCCAGCTTAGCGACCTGATTTTATACAGGCAGATGTTGTGCTCAGGTTTGGACAGGGTAAGGCTGGGTTGTAGGGCAGAAAGCTGCAGTGATACCACAAGTGCCTTTCCTATGTACCTAAGAAAAATCGTGGTCTCTAAGAGTGTTTCCAAGAAGAAAACCTAATATTGTAGGGTTAAGCCAACAGAAGTTACAGGCAGACAGTGCTTGAGAGGATGGTTCCTATGAGGGGAAATGAGCCCAGGTCTCTTTTAGGCATCCTACGGTAGAAGCCTTATGCTCAAGGAGAGGCATCTCTGCATTGCTGAGGGTTGCTGTGTGTCACAAATAAGGCTCCAAAGCTCAACAGAAAGACTAAAAATCATCCAAGTGAAACTAGGTTAGAAAAACTGATAAGTACAATGGTAATAAAATAGTACTCCTGTAAATGTTGCTCCATGCACTGAAATCTCTGTTATTTTGTGGACACATCTGTGGTATTTTTAAGTAAGAAACTACTGTAATATTACTGAAAATGGAAAATTAAGACCAAGTAGATTATTGTGTGTGATAAAACCATTAACTGGTACTGCCTGCATCCCTGTTGCTTTGTAGAGTATTGATAGCATCAACTCCTGGCACACAGGAGTAATACAAGTCACAGCACCAAGGACTGGTAAACAAATTATTGACCTTTTCTCTCTCTGTGGTGTTTTTGTCCTCTCCTCTCCACCGACAGTTGTGGGATCTCCCAAGGGAATCACGTTCTCAGACATCACGGAAAACTCTGCTACAGTCAGCTGGACCCCCCCCCGCAGCCGCGTGGAGAGCTACAGGGTCTCCTATGTCCCCATCACAGGTGGTGAGTGTGGGGACAAGGAAGGAGATGGTAAAGGGGAGAGTGAGAAGTGTATCTGAGAGATGGCCCTCAGAACAGCAGCTGTAAGCCATGGTTATCAGACTTCTCAAAGGAAGTGATGTTTCTTAGTAATCCCCACTGTTGTTTCAGTCCATTTATTGTATCCCCATTTTAGCGTTCTGCTTAAACAATTTCTTATACTTCAGCACATTTTTAGCATAACTTAGGGACATCTGGAAGGGAACAGCTATTGAGCAAAAGCTGCAGATGCCAGGATCATAAAAGAAGTGCTCTTAAATAAGACAGGTAAAGATACAGGTCTCTAGACAATGTAAATGTACGTGTATAGTGATCCCACAAAAGAAAAGGAATGACCTACAATCAAGATCAAGCATTTGCCCGTGTGTTCTGCTAGAATAAACCCAGAATTTGAAAGAAGTATCTGTCATAAATCTTCACGACTTACAATAATTACAGTGTTTCTTTATTTAAAATGAGATGGGTGAAGGAGAAACTCATCAGACTTGGTTTATCTTTGTCCACCCTCTGCAAGAAAACAAGCAGATCTAAACTAGCGAGTCCTATCCTTGCAGGTGTAAGAACTTGTATGCAGGTAGTGCTGTTTTCATCTCTTTTATAAAGTTGTGATATCAGAAATACTATTTTTTTTCCTTACTGTTGGCATACCAATAGGAAAGAAGTAGAAACCACTGTCTTAGTGTCAGGTGTTGTGGCCACAGTTTGTTTTCCCATTAGTGGCTGTAACAAACTAGGGAAAAATTCAACTCCTGTACATGTGCATTCACATTGACCACAATGTGTTTAACCTGAAACACACTTCTTCCAAGCATTTATGGAAAATTGCCATTAATCCATTGGCATTTGCATTTGTCCTAGGCACTCCCAATGTTGTTACAGTCGATGGAAGCAAGACAAGGACAAAACTGGTGAAGTTAGTACCGGGTGTAGACTACAACGTTAATATCATCTCCGTGAAGGGCTTCGAAGAAAGTGAACCCATCTCTGGAATTCTGAAAACAGGTAATACATAAATAGCAGGTTTTCATATACGTTGTCTGCATCACAGAACAGACTCAGGAAGGAAGGACTTTGATCTTGTCCCCTCTTCCTTTGTGTCTTTGTACTTCAGGTGAGAGCAGAGCTTGCAGGTTTGATCAGGTTCCCACTCTGCCAAGAGCAGAGCTGACTTGCAGTGGGGCAGAGACACTTCATGTGTTTACAGTCCTAATACACAGAAACGAAAGGAAGTTTAATTTAGACCATTCTCCTGATGTGGGAGCAAAGAACCAGCTCACTGGGCTGTTCAGCCCACTTTCTGTTGTGTTCTCCACGTCTCCCAAGTTCCAGACTGTGTCCTAAGCACAAAAGCATCCTCTCTCTTGTTCTCTCTTGTTTTTTTCCCTACAATATACCTTTAAATATCCCCACAGGAAATGTTTTTGCCACCATGAAGTCTCATTTGTTCATTATTTTTGGAGTCTGACAAGTGTTCAGAGAACTGAGACAAGGACAAGATGATGTATATTGGATAATAAAGTGCAATTTATAGCCTGTTCCAGCCGTACTGGGGGCAGGCATCTCTCCCAGCATAGGGAGAACATAAAAGGAGGTGCAAAACAGAGTCCCACAAGGAAGTAAGGCATGATGTTTGGATGGTTAGCTGGCTGTTGGATTGGTTTATTTTTGTAAGTGCAGGGCGAGCTGATGGAAGGTCACAGTGGCCATCGATTGCCGTCACATTAGTTATTTTTCCCAAGCTCTGTCTCCTGAGTTCCCTCCAAGAAGCAGTTCAGACTTGAGGGTGTTGAGAGAAATATGTCAGCTCTGACAGAGCCGTTAAGATTGATGTTATCAGGACTGATCTGAGAATGCAGTTAGTTACGTCTGTTCCCAGTGTTTAATCTTTCCATGCGTTGACCTCCCGTCTCCAGTGGAGGCATTTGGTGTCTCTTTATAGGCACTGACATTTTTTCTGCAGAACTCCACTATTCCAAAGGGAACCACAAAAGCTGCTGCACTGAGCAGTAATGTTTGCACATTTTACATTGTATGGTTACAACAGAGAGTTGCACAGAGCTGATAGTAATTGTCAAATTCCTTCATCGTGTTATCGTTTCTTCCAGCTCTGGACAGCCCATCAGGATTGGTAGTGATGAACATTACAGACTCGGAGGCTCTGGCAACCTGGCAGCCTGCAATTGCAGCTGTGGATAATTACGTTGTCTCCTACTCTTCTGAGGATGGTAAGAAGAGTTTGTGATGGGCCAGGGAGCTGTGATTCCAGGAGGACAGGCCCAGGAGGGAGCGGGTGGCTGTCATTTGATGGAGACGCCCTGCTAGAAGCATGTTAAAAACCACTAATTTAGTTAATCCTTTCCTAATTCAGGCATGAACAAAGATACTCTTGAACTCACTAACCTCTTGAAAAGGTGCTATAACTCATAAGAACACTAGAGAGTGCTAACACTCTTAGAGAGGGCTGTGGTGTTAACCCAGATCACCTAGTGGAGCTCGGAGCTGAGCACACCATGGTGTGCCTGACGACTGCCTCTCTTCTGTCTTTTCTTCTTAGAGCCAGAAGTAACGCAGATGGTATCAGGAAACACAGTGGAGTACGACCTGAACGGCCTTCGACCTGCGACGGAGTACACCCTGAGGGTCCACGCAGTGAAGGATGCACAGAAGAGCGAGACCCTCTCCACCCAGTTCACTACAGGTGCTGTGTCCCACCCTGCTGGGGGAGGAGGCGGGCTGCCATCTCCTTGGTCCCACAAGGCTCACTTTCCTCTCCTACCACCACGTCAGCCAGCATGTGTACTTTTTGCTAGAAACATGAATTTTGAAAGCGCTCACACCATGTTTTTAATCATAAAATTCAGGATGACTTCTTTTTTTTTTCCTTTAATTTTCAATTTCTGCAGAGGGAAAGCGTGCTTTCCTAGCCTGTATTCGTACCCTTCCCGTAACCTCTGTGCTAAACTGCATCAGTGTGTGACTGTAATTTGTCTGCTCTCTACTTCAGGACTCGATGCTCCAAAAGATTTAAGTGCTACCGAGGTTCAGTCTGAAACAGCTGTGATAACGTGGAGGCCTCCGCGTGCTCCTGTCACTGATTACCTCCTGATCTACGAGTCCACTGATGGCAAAGTCGAGGTAGAGCACTTGTATCCAAACCTGAAGGGCTGTACCTCAAAACTGGGCAGTCAAGACGCGCCAGAAAGGGTTCTGATTTTCAAGGAAGCAGATTGCCTGAGCATGCTGAAAATCAGTGCTTTAAAGTTACACACACAAAAGCCTTTTAAGGTCTGGAGAATGATATTTCCAGATTTGTCCTAAAGGATGACCCTGCTCAGTTGTTTTGTGAGCTGCACAGAGTCATGTGCAGTGAGTAGATTCAAGTCCTGGAAACTTTTGTGCTGACCTGCTTTTAAACCACACAGCTTACAGACTATGGCATGAAACATTCACCTCCATACAACTTTCCTGAAGAAAGTGAGCAGGACAAAAACCTTTGAGGAATACAAGTTCTGCATCAAATAACATAAATGGTTAAAGATACAACCATAATGACCACAAAAAGAAACTGAACTATGTTACAGTTCCACTTGGTATGATTTTCTCACTGAGATTTCCTTGTGTTGTTTATCATCCCCATAGGAAGTCATCCTAGGCCCTGAGACGACCTCCTACACCCTGACAGAGCTGAGCCCATCCACTCAGTACACAGTGAAACTCCAGGCACTGAGCAGATCTGTGAGGAGCAAAACGATCCAGACCGTTTTCACCACAAGTAAGGACCTTGGAGTGTGTAAGCACATGAAAGTGCAAAAGTCCCATTCTCCCGAAGCTGTAGTATCATCTGCTTCCTCCAAACTGGAGGGATGACCTTTGTTCCTTTATATCCAGCCGCATTATCTCTGTAGTCTTCTTTCTGATGAAACATCCTGCCTTTCCCATGTAAAATCCTGGCTGGGATGTCACATCTTAAAATCCACGCTGACCCCTTGAGTTATCTTTATCTTGGTGTATAGCAAGCTGTTATGAAGCAAACCACACCCAAACACACAAATCTGTTCAGGAGTCTTCAGAGCTGAATTTCTGGACAGGTTTTTTTCTCCTCTTTCTGAGGTCAGTTTGTGTACTGTCACACCGGTATGTCCATTCTGGCTCTAACAGGACAGCCCTGTGGTAAGCTGATTTCCAGAGTAGATTGGGTTCTTTGAAGGGTGCTTCACAGTTGACATATTTGGCAGTCACTGGTCTCACTGACACATCTTTTGATGACAAGAAAAATATAATATTGCTTAGTATTAACTGTAAAACCTTGCCTGTCATTTGTCTCCCTTTTCACAGACCCAGCAGCACTTCCAACCATCTCCCTTTCTCCATCTGCCCTTGTACCAACTTCAGCCCAAGGACTCATGGAAGTCACACAGCCCCCATTCTGCTCCCATTCAGTCCCTATGTAAAGCAGCATGACACCAGAAATAGGAGAATTCATCTGTGTGTGTTTAAGAGACATTTGGCTAACTGACATGGGTCGCACCATTTAAATATTGAGCTGGCAGATGTACTCCCCTCATAACAGGGAGAAGTTATTTGGCATTCATGGTGCTCCCAAAAGTGTAGACAGATGTGCAAAACCTTACCCAAAAGAAAAATGCACGTCATCTTATGTTTATTGTAATTTTTTGTGTGTGTGATAGCAATTACGAGCCAGTTTCCGGGCTTAGCACATGGCTATGCCATTGATCACCGTGAGTCATCTGAGTTCAACAAGTTAATTATAATTGCTGATCTCTTAAGGACTGTTTTCTATTTTCTTTTTTTGTGCAGCTGGTCTTCTTTATCCTTATCCTAAAGACTGCTCCCAAGCCCTCCTGAATGGAGAGGTCACCTCTGGGCTCTACACTATTTATCTGAATGGAGACAGGACACAGCCTCTGCAAGTCTTCTGTGACATGGCTGAAGATGGAGGCGGATGGATTGTGAGTAAAGGGGGGAGCCCGTGGCACCCTGACATGTATCTGCATGTGCCAAGAACAAGGGTAGTATGTCTCATCCCTGCTCTCCTTCAGCACTGCTCATAGAGCTCTGTTACTGGAGTATCAATAGATGGAGGGGAAGCCAAAGTGACCATCTTACATACCTTAAAAACAGATAAGAAGGTGAAACGAGGAGAGACTGACTCAATTTAGATGGGAAGGAGAGTTTAAAGATGCAGAGAATAGAAACTAGAAGACAACATTACCTGGGGGAGTCTGAGAATGGAATAGAGAAGGCTTACTTAAAAAACATAAGGAGTGTTCACCAGACCTGGTCTGATTCAGTAACTGCAGTGAGACTGCTGCCTGAGTGAGGGGCAGGGGAGCAGCAATGCTAGGCTCTGCATTGGCAAAAGCTGCATTGCTAGCACTCCTTCTGTCTAAGGCAGTTTGACTGTAACTCTTCTTGCTGTGGCTGTAGGTGTTCCTGAGGCGCCAAAATGGAAAGGAAGATTTCTACAGGAACTGGAAGAATTACGTGGCTGGCTTTGGAGATCCTAAGGATGAATTCTGGATAGGTAAGTGGCAAGAATTTATCTTACTCTAGAAAGCCCAAACAAGCAAACAAAGCCCAAAAGGCAAGGAGCCATTCTGAAGCCTCTGCTCAATTGGCAAGGGTATTTAAAGGGGAACACAGTCCAGGCAAAGGAAGAGCAAGCTGCAGGGGAGGCTGAGATAGCCAGGTCCAACCCAGTCCCCTTCATAAATGTCACACCTCTTAGGTGACCAAATGTACCAAACCGATGCTCACTGGTGCTCTGTAAGTAGTGAGAACCTGAGAAGCAACTGCAAATGCTCTTCTTGCTGTACTCCTAGGATATCCCTAATAAGAAAAACGCAACAGTTAATGAAGTAAAGTGGGGTGAA
Source organism: Pavo muticus (assembly GCA_016647715.1). NCBI lineage: Eukaryota > Metazoa > Chordata > Aves > Galliformes > Phasianidae > Pavo > Pavo muticus. Next base: position 7,894,894 of record JACDJE010000064.1, read on the forward strand.
AAGCAAATGTGCAGAAGCTGGACTACATTTTATTTGCTCATAGATGGAAGACTGTGATGATCACACAGCACTGCCTTTGGTTACTTTTCCCAAGGGGCTCCATGCTGCTGTGATTTGAAGCACTGAGATGGTCTCTAAAACTATTTCTTTTTCATTTTGTGCTGGTATTACCCCACAGCTTAAATAGCTTATCTTCCTAACCAGTCTTATTGTCCTGGGGTATCTGTCCAGGCCAGTTTGACGCCTTTTATAGGACAAATGGACCATTCTCATATTTCCGCAGGTCTGGAGAACCTGCACAAAATCAGCTCTCAGGGGCAGTACGAGCTGCGCGTGGATCTGAGAGACAGAGGTGAGACGGCCTACGCTGTGTACGACAGGTTCAGCGTCGGAGATGCCAAGACCCGGTACCGGCTGAGGGTGGATGGCTACAGCGGCACAGCAGGTGAGCTGAAATATGTAGTTCTTCTGTTCTGCAATTCCCTCTCAGCTGAGTCAAGCTTCCAGCGTGTGCACGTTGCAGATGGGCATCACAGCGGGTCCCTCTCTCTGGATGTCAGGTGTTGGAAAATATGAACGTGTCAATAGCTTTTATGTTTCCGTTCTAAATCCTCCAGTCATTTAGGTGCTACTTTTTATGGCATGCTTGTGACAGAATATAAACAAGTATATTAAACAGCCACATATCTCATTTGGTCAATACTTGGCTGTCATTCACGCAGCTAATAATAACATGGCGAGGTCTCATCTCTTCAGGGGAATATGCAGCAGAGTTCTGCTGTGACATGATTTGTAATTTTGCTGAACAAAGTGGTTTGAGTTGCCTTCAGAAACAAAAATTGTGTGCCTTCTTCTGAAGTAAAACAAGTCAGTGTTGAAAAAGCTTAGATACACAGCCAGATGCGTGGTACAGCCCAAACACAGGATGATCGCTCCCATGTAATCTAAACCACACAAGCCACCGACTTTGCTTTTTCTCTTGTCCTTTCCATCCAGGTGACTCCATGACCTACCATAATGGAAGATCCTTCTCCACTTTTGACAAGGACAATGATTCTGCTATCACCAACTGTGCTTTGTCATACAAGGGTGCTTTCTGGTACAAGAATTGTCACCGAGTCAATCTGATGGGCAGATATGGTGACAACAACCACAGTCAGGTGAGTTTGGTGTCTGAAGGCTTCTATAATGTGTCAGAAGGAGAGGAATTGCACTTACCTGTCTGGTGGTTCAGCTAGCCAGACACCCATCAGGCAAGCCCACCCTCCGGAGGAAAGAATAATAGGGAAAGATAGAGACAGCTGCTCACAAAACAAGAATGCCATGTCAGCTGGAGAAGTATTGATGTTTTTGTATGACTTTCCATGGACATCTCAAAAGTCTGCAGGGAACAACTGTAGTTTTCAAGTGTGAAACAAAATGCTGTTCCTGCCATGAAGGCCAGGCAAAAAGTGACAGCCCTGGGAAACAGCTTATGACTTTATTTGTACAGACTGTGTGTGCTAGTGGCCAGAGACCTGTGCTTCCCAAAGTCCCTGTGACTTGCTGTGTCTGTATTTCCAAGTTAGAGTGGCAATGCATTGGCACACACTGCCCAGGGAGGTGGGGGAGTCACCATCCATGGAGTTGTTCCAGAACCATGGAGATGTGGCACTGAGGGACGTGGTCAGTGGGCAATGGTGGGGGTGGGCTGAGGTTGGACTTGGTGATCTGAGAGGTCTTTTCCAACCTTCATGATCCTGTGATTCTAAAAGCTGAAACAAACAATAAAGGCTGACAACAGAGAAAGAAGTGAAGTGGATGTGTGACTTCTCACGCTTCATCTTTGTCTTTGCAGGGTGTTAATTGGTTCCACTGGAAGGGCCACGAATACTCCATCCAGTTTGCAGAGATGAAGCTGAGACCCTCCAGCTTTCGAAATCTGGAAGGAAGACGAAAGCGAGCATAAAGCCTTGGGGTGGTGAAAGGGCTACGGGCAGGGCGACGTGGGGAGGGACAGAAAGCGGGGGGCGTGGGGGGATCTCTGGCATCACTGGGGTGATGGGGGTGAGGAGCTGGTAGTCGTACCAAAGCATCGCAACCCTTGGCACAACAGCCCAAACAACGAGCCTTACGTGTCCCAGCAATTCCAGCAGAGCAGCTCCAGCTCTGCCCACCGCTGATGTCCTTCACGCCAAAGACAACGATCTCAAGGGTTGTATGCTGTTTTCTTCATTTTTCTTTTCTCAGCCTCTGGGATGAAGTTCTTCCACGGTCTGACTATCTCTTGGGTGGCCCGGGGTAGGGGAGGGAGAACAGCTTTGTATATTGGTAGTTTGTTTTAGAACCAGCCATATTTTTTACACACAGAAATGTGTATGATTAATTATCATTATTATTATTATTAGATATAATTGAAATCCTTTGGTTGTTGGAAAGCCTTTTTTATATATATATCAAGTACCACAGAGAAGAAGGGGGGCGGCGGGGGGGGGAAGGGAAAGCAGTACATTTTTAAACTGAAGCAAAAAATTAATATTATTAATATAATGACAAAGTAATAATAATAATGATAATAATAAGCTAAGTTTTTGTCATTTTTAAGAGAACAATGCTTTTGGGAACACAGCAGGACAGTGTCTGATTGTAAATTTCTTTTTTAAATAAAAGCACAATTACTTTTAAATAAATTTCTACCTTTTTTTGTTCATACTTGTTGAGTTGGTGCATGTCCAGGGTATGTGTACTTACATGGGGAAGTAAAAGGCTGGAAATGATCAGGCTGCTGAGCCCGTACTGAAAACTGTTCCTTTTGTTAGTGGTCGGCGGTAAGAATTCTGCTGGGTTTCTTGCAGTGAAAGGTCCTTACGGATTTGATTTCTTATAGAACACATTTCTTTTCTTTTTCCTGCCCAAAAGCTTTTACACGTTTTTCTCAGTGTTACTGACCAACGCTTGCTCCATCTAGGTGGGAATAACTAACAAAAGAAAACACGGGAAGCACAGAGTTGTTGTTAGGTACCATTGGTGACTTTGAACACTTGTGTAAATAAAGGGCTCTCTTTTTGTATGAATGAAACCTATGTGTAGTTCCTCTGTATCATGCTCTTCAGTTGAAGACAATAAAAGATCTTTTGTTTTAATCCAGTCTCTCTGCCTTGCTTCAAGGTTGTGCTCCTCAAGCAGAGCAAATGTTTCGGCCCCTTCCTTGCCAGCTGCAAGGTAAGCTCAGATATTGCTGTTTTCACACATGAGAATGTGTGCACGAGAATAGCACTTTCTCTATTCCTCTTCTAGAGGGAAGGAGTTCTCAACAGGGAAGGAATCACTTCACCATTGGGTTCTTTCTTCCTAATTTCTCTTCTTCCTATATGCACATATTACTGCAACCCTTCCATTTCAAAGTGTCAGCTGAGTGTTAGCCCTTGGGAATGGCTGTGTTCCTGGGCCTTCTTGTCCACACCCAGAGGGTGTGCACTCCATTTTGGGGTTTACTGTCTGAGAAAGGATAATGCCCAGCTGGGGAAGCAGGAGAAGGCCCTCACAGAATTAGTGAAGCACTGGGGATCTTATCACATGGTTCCTATGCCAGCATCTCTTGGTGCACTCCTCCCCCATCATAAGCACACGGCTGTGGTTGGCTGCCGGCAGATGGCACACAGAGTCTGTCTGTCCTGGTCTGTGCTGCTCTGTTTAGCAGTGCTTGTGAATCCTGCAGCTATCCAGGTCCAGACATTGCCATCCTTGACTGTCGTCTTGTGAATATTGTTTGTTCTGCACAGGAGACAAGAATCTCCTTTGACCTTCCAGAGCACTGCGAAGGGTCTGATCTGCTGCACCGTATTCAATTCATTCTTGGGAATTAACAGCTCCTCTTTGCTGTTTGTCAGAGCAAACAGTTAGCACCATAAAAGAGAGCATCTCCAGTAATGAAGAAACATGCTCCGCTCTCAAGGTGTTCTTTGTGTTATTAAGAAATTGCACTAAATTTATATAACTGAGACTTGAAAGCTTTTGCAGTCTGTTTGCAGACAGTCAGAGGAAGAGCTGACATTTACAAAGCAATTTCCTTCCTTCTAGCATTATCACAAAGCTGAGTGTGTCTGGCTGTGATGTCCTGGTGCTTGGCAGATCCCAACAGGACTGCTGGAAACGGGCTTGGATTTGCACCTTGCTCCAGAAATGACGTGTGCACGCTGCACAGAAGAATGATGGTATTTCCTGTAATTACTCACTGACAGATGCCCTGCTTGGTATTTTTCATGATTACTACCAAGAGAGAGAAACTGGCAAACCTTTAAAGTAATTCATGCCAAAACACCCGCCTGAGCTGGCACGAGCTTGGTTCAGTACCAGAGGGCTCCACCATGAGTTGTTGTACGGGTTGTCTGCTGTCTGCATTTTCTCTCCCCTCTTTTCCTGTTTATCACCTGTAAGAATGGCTTAAAAATGCAGTGAGGTTTCAAATTCATTTATAGATCTGCCAAGGGTGCTCCAAATCCTGCCTGGTAAACCACTGTAGCACTGGGGTGAATGCTTCCCCATCACTGTCCATGCCCTAAGAGGGCATGAGGAGAACAGGTTCCAGAAGCTCAGGCAGTGAGATCCAAGGGCTCAGAGGTACTGAAGGAGATATTCTGGGAGGTGAACAGGATTCATGGGTTACCCATATGGGGTAGTTTTGAGATGTGCATGTGGCAAAGCAACTTTTCCAACCCCAGTTGGATTTAACCACGCTCCTTCACTCAATGTGCATGCCCAGCTCTGCAGAAACCTTTTCTCAGACTGTGGCCCTAGCAAGACCTCACATTTGGAAGGAGACACTTTTCAGGTGCACCACCTCCAGGTGCAGCTCCCTTAGCTCTCCTTCTGACTCTGCCCTGATTCATTAATCAAGGGAATGCATCTCATCTGTTGCTGGGCTAAACGCAACCACAAAACCATCTTCTCTGAGCTTGCATCAGTGAGCAAGCAGCTCAAACCCTCATAGCGAACTGTAACAGAAGGCAGCTTGTTTTCCATCTTTCTCCTATAGGGAGTCGCTTCATTTGAAATTACAACTTTCAGTTGCTTTGCTTCAAGAGAACCTGTGTGTAAGCAGGGCTTGAGCAGCACGTAAAACTAGCAGTCAAGTGTATCCTCTCTTCAGGATTTCCGTATCATTTTCTTTGAAATAGTCTGCTCAGAAACCCGACTCTCTTTGTTCATGTGCCTTCTTCTTGGGTATTTCCCCAGCAGCCTCTCCAGGTGAAGAAATCTCAGCACGCAGTGCCATCGCAGCTTTCTGTGGGCACAACGTATGTGTGCTCTGATAAACAAGAAGCGGTTGTCACCGGGAGACTGCAAGCAAATATCAGCAGGAGCTGCACGTGCAATGTTTGTTCTTGGAAGGCTGATCAGCCTCGCTGTAAAAAACACGTCTTTATCAGGCCTTCCATCTAGAGAATAACATGACCTCTCTGTGGTGAAGATGTCAGTTTAGGTGAGAGGGAAACAAAAGACAACATAAGAGCAGCTCTGTCTTTCTGGGTCATCTGCAGATGCTCACAAACTCTCCCAGGCTCCAGCCCGCAGCTTTAGGAGCAGCAATGCAAAGCTGGTGGTTGCACATTGAGGTGGGTTTCACTTCAGTGGGTGAGGGATTTCCACAGGTGTCCATCTGGGCTGGTATCGACCACGTTCCTCCTGCAGGATGAATCAGGCCTATTTCATTCTGCAGTAGGAATGACATCCCGATGGAGCAGGAAAATGAAACCACCTGCAAGCCTTGCAACACCTCTGTTTAAAGGAAGGTCTTCTGCAGCTAGGAGGAGTTGGAAAAGAAAGAGAGAGGAAGTCGGTCCATTGCAGATAAGCAGACAAGCTGATGTTCTACCCAAGCGCAATCTCTATCTTTCATCCCTTCTACACTGAGATACATAACACACTTCACTGGCATCCCCTTTAAAGCATGGGGAGCTTGTGGTCTTACTGAGATGGCACCTGAGAAGTTTTTCATGTGTGCCTATCACCTTTTTGAGTGATATTGAGGATAATGGTCGAGCTGGATATGACATGCAGCATTGATAATTGCTGCTGTCATTCCCAGATTCAAGCCAGATTCACCCCTGCTGTGCCTTCAGGGGCTGGAACCATCAGGAACATATGGGTAAGGATGAAGGCTGAGGGCCCGGTGACTTTACTCGTTCACCTCTTTGTCAGGTACTTTCCTCAGAGGAAATCATTCAGCTTCCTGTGTCTTTACTGTAAATTGCATGCTGTGAAGAGGAAAGAGAGAACAAGACAGACAGACAGGAAAAAAAGGCACAACACAGGGGTGGTTCCATCCCTTTTGCTGGCGCTTCTGTGGCTCCCGTGGCCTGAGGTTGTGCAGAAGGGGTTTCAGACAGCAGCTAACCAGAAATTTTGTCCACTGCTTAAAGCGAAACTGCTTTGAGACTGAAAGTGCTCACTTCCTCCCCGCCCTTCCCCTGCCTCTTTACTTTTACTTTACTGGCTGCCTTGCCCTTCTATTTCTGTATCTGGCAAAGAGAGAGAAGCAATGTGTTTGGTCCGAGTGGAAGGAACGATTCCTGCCTGTGTCACTAGAGAGCAGAATTATCCAGATGTATTCCAGAGGACTATTTCCACTTCTTCATCAAACCCATTGCACAGCGCTGAGCTTTGGGAAGGGCTGGGGCTTTTTTATTTAATAAGACATTGCAGGTTTCAATGCAAACAGGATGCTGATCGCAAAGAGGGCATTTAGCCAAAAACGTTATCTTCCCTAGAAAAAGGTTTTGAAGGGAAATTTTGAAGCCCCCACAGAGAAGTTTCTAGCCCATTATGACAGGTCCACAAAGTGCAACTGGCTGAGATAAACCGAAAAAATTCCAATCCTATTCTGGGTATGTGTGTACCCTGAACCAGTTGACTTCTCTGTAGCGAATGTGTAGTGGCATGGGTGGTGGGCATGGTGGGGATGGCCTGATGGTCGGAATGGATGATCTTAGAGGTCTTTTCCAGCCTTTACGATGTGATTCTATGATTCTGTATAAATAGTAAAAGTGCATTTCACCCCCAAGATATCAGTTCTGATGTTTTAAGTATCATGCATATCCTCGAGCGTGGTGAGTGGCATCCTTGTGCTTTGGCACCCACCCGTTGGCCCAGAGGTCTGTGAGGATATCCCAGTCATGGACATACTGGGATTTCCAGGAGAGAATACCCTAATTTCATGTATGTGATTGGAGTCTGTTTCCAAAAGGCCTTCCAAGCAATCACAGTGTGTCTGTGTGTGTCTGCCCTTTAGCTTTGCAGCCCTACAACTGCCATCAGTGCAAGAATTCAGGCAGGAAACTCCCTGGTAAAATCCCAGGTGCCAAAGGATGTAAGAAGTCACTTGAGATGACACATCGCTGGTCACTTCTGCACCACCCCACAGTGCTGCAGGGTGCCGTCCCTTTCACTTGCTTGCTTTCCTGTTTGCCTTGCATAGGCTGTTGGGGTTTGTCAGGGCCCTTGGGCTGCTGGGTCAGCATCCTGTAGCTGGGCACCATCCCTTGCTTCAGCCTTGAGGCAGCTCTGTTTTATCACCCAACATGTATATACATGTGTAATATATGTATGTGTGTCCACATGTATCTATATATACATAGGAATTATCTGTCTGTATATGGATTTGCCCACAAGTACATTCCCACTGGCGTATATTCACAGTTCACTGCAGTGTGTGTGTATAAATACACATGAACAACATGCACATATACATACAGAATATAGAATATCTTGAGTTGGAAGGGACCCATAAGGATCATCGAGTCCAACTGGGACAAGGGGAAATGGTTCTAAACTACAAGAGGGGAGATTTAGGTCATATGTTGGGGGAAAATCCTTTACTCAGAGGTGGTGAGGCCCTGGTGCAGAGAACTGTGGGTGCCCCATCCTTGGAGGTACCCAAGGCCATGGATGGGGCCCTGGGCAGCCTGTGTTGTTGGGGGGCAGCCAGCCCACATCAGGGGTTGGAGCTTGATGATCTTTAAGGTCCTTCCAACACAACCATAGGTTGGGGGGTATACATATAACCCTTGCAAGGCTTGGATGAGTTCAGCTGAGTGCCGTGAGTACAAAGACCACAAAGTGCTACCATGGTCCATCAAGGAGGAAAGTAGAAATAATTAGTCATAAATATGCAAATAAAATGAAAAAGAAACAATTTAGCCACAAGTATGCCAGATGGGACAATGTGCTGGTATCACCAAGAACAGAAGGGGAAGTGTCCTGTAGGTGACCTTTAGGCTCCTTAAGGGATAACTGCATACTGAAACCCACACCCATCAGCATGGAAATAGGATTGTAATGAGACAGCAGGTGTCCCCTCCCAAATCTAGAATCTCCAAGCCCCATAACACATGTACAACAAAGACGAACTGGAGTAACCAAATAGAAACTGTAAAGGGGCAGTTTTGTGAAGAGCTCTGTCTAAATAACCAGTCTGCTTGCTTTGTGAGGGATCACCAAGCACCTAACTCTGCAGAACTGAAATAAAGAACTTAGTGTGGATTCCAGCCTTGGGTGCTCACTGCACACCAGGCACAAAACACATAAGGGATAACACCATCAGCTCAGCAGAAATCTCAGTATTTCTTCTTGCAGCTTATAAAGGCAGCAACCACCAGCGTGCTTTTGTTCCTGCCGGTGAGCAGTGCAGGAGCTCAGCAGTTACAGCAAGCAGAAATCACCAGTGCTCTGAAATAGCGACGGTTTGATGGATGCTTCCTTCCACCCAGCTGTTAGTGTGTGGTAAAAGCACATTTGTTTCTACTGTTATGGTTTTATTGTCATTATAACGTGTTTATGAGTAGAAATTCTGATTTCTGTAGCAATCACTTCCTTCACTTATGTACATGCTTCAAAGTAAGTTACAGAAAAAGAAAGGACGAGCCAAAGGAACAGTGATTGTAATTCTGGCTTTGTTGAATGCTCCTTAAATTCTGCTTCTCCTGGGGAAGGATTTAACAGTCCGTGCTTTTAGAGCTTCTCTCCCTGCTATGGTTTGGCAATTCTCATCCAACTTTCCATCCCGATAAAGCAAGGATTTGGGATGCTTTGCAACGCTCTCAGTTCTGGAGGAGTCTGTTTTCTTCATCATGGCTGAGCTCTGAATAAACACCACCTGATCGTGTTACCTCTGTGGCTGCCCAGGGAACCTCACCGTGCAGCAAAGATGGAGACCTATGGCATCTCTGAGACAAGAGACCGATTTTTTACTTCAATGGGAGGCAGTAAAAAGGACAATATCCCACCGGCTCTTATTATGAAGGCAAGAAAACCAAATGCAGCTGCAACTAATGGTCAGTCTGGAGCTAGCACAGAGCAAAGCATGGGTGTGCTCAGCTGTCAGAACAGTTAGTACCTGAACTGAGAGTGGGTATGTCGTGTGTAATCCTGATTTGACCATGGATCTGGGGAAGAAATAGCAGAAAGGGTAACTGATATCCTGGCACATTGCAGGGGAGGTGGGCTAGATGCCCTTTCAAGGTCCTTTCCAACTCAAAGAATTCTATGATTCTATGATAAAGGATGGCTAGAAAATGGCTTTGATTCCAGCTGAAAACCAAACTGAGCGCGTAATGAAGTCTAAGGCTTCCACAGCAAAGAGAACTGAGCATCACGTATATTACTGGCCAAAGAAACCTCAGCTGCTCCATCCCAGCCGAAGCCAGGACAATGGTTTCCAGTGGAAGGCCATGTGATAATCTGCAGAACCTATTGCTAGGGCTTTGCTCCCTCCCTGGGCATCACATTTCCAAAACACTGAAGGTACAGCAGATTTTGGCAGGGGCTGTTGTGCATCTGACATTTTTAGAACTAAGAGCACTTTGCTAAGTGAGGGTCTAGAGATTTAAAACTCTGTGCTGAGACTTACTTCGTGTCAGCAGAGTGTTGAGATCAGTATGCATGTGCCTACAGGTTGGCAGTCAGATTAAGAATACATATAGCACGAATCTATTATAATAGCAGGTGTCATTCCTGCTAGGAAATCACTTATATTTTAGTCAAATAGGTGTATAATTATAGTTTTAAGGTTTTCTATTGGTGATCTGCATGTGTGAATATGCGTGGGTAGGTGCGTTATATATATATATGTATGTCCCAGCAAGATGTCATCTCTGTAAGCAGCATGGCAAGAAATAACCCGTCAGCACAAAGTATTGTGAGTGATCCTTCGGTGTTAACAACAGCTTCTAAAAGGAGGAGTATTGAATGGAGCTTTGTGTTTGAGCACAAACACTTTGCAGAAGGCTTCTGTTAGGACTGCTGCTGCTTGCAGTGCAGTGTTTCTTGGGCTCTGCATGGGCAAGGCGAGAAATAATAAAGGGAGGCAGACTGTCACAGAGGATTTTTAGCAACCAGCACTCATGTTAATCCTCTGACCTAGTTTCTATAAGGCCTATATAAGGAAGAACATCGTGAACAGCTAATATGCAGTGCCCACATTTAAGACTTTGGAGCGCATCAGTTCTGAGATTCATCTATCTCTTCCTGGAAAAAAAATAAAGCACAGAAAGCAAACCGTCTTCAAAGAAAATTCCCCCCGCCCCCCATCTTACAAAAACTCCTTGTCTTAGCAGTGTTGTGAGTTGGCACCAAGGCCCCAAAGTCTGTGCCGTGTTTGCCCGCCTGTGCGTATGTTGCCAGATGGGCTTCATCAGAAAGGAAAATTCCTCCCTAAAATGACCCCAGTGCATTTCGGTGGAGGTACTGCAGCGTTGTGTTGCTGCAAAGCACATATAGGACGATCCCTGCAGCCATGAGTGCAGTCTGGGCACCACCCTATGACACAGGAGCATAGAATCGTGGAATGGAATGGCTTGGAAGGGGCCTCAAAGATCATCTAGTTCCAACCACTGTTATGAGCAGGGTTGCCAACCACTAAATCAGGTATCAGATCACACAGCCCAGGCATCTTACCTGGCCTTGAACACCTCCAGGGATGGGGCATCCACAACCTCTCTGGGCATCTCCCTGATAAACTCTTTCCTTGCTTTATGATTTGATGCTGTTGGCAACCTGAAGTCTACAGTCTCTTTAGGTCCAAGCCAGATGATAGAGACCGCTCACTTCAGCCGAACTGACCACCTGCATTCACCTGAATCTGGGCCACTCCATTCCCACATGGCCAGTGCAAGAGGTCTGGGCGCTTCTTTCTTCTACATTTCCATTTGTAGAATTTGTACATTTCCATTCCATTCAATGTCCCGTTCCCAGGACATTCCATTTATTTCCCAGTGGGGCTGAAGGTACTCGGCAGATCAGTACAAAGTTTAAGAAGTTGGACTTAAAAAGCAGGAAACGTAGAGCTTTTGTCCATATCTGATCCTTTCTGGCCATTTTTCACATCTGACAGCTCTTATTCCACTGCTTACACTGGTTCTAGCTGAATGTACAGCAATACACAGCACTGGTGCTTTTTACCTTAAGTCGAAGGATATGTAGTTAATCCTTGTAAGAGACATGAGTCTATTTCTCATGTCATTGTCCTTTCAAGAGCTGGTTAGTATGCTCTAGAGTAAGAGACATGATAGTGTTTTAATGCTTCTTACCTATCAGTCAAGAAAGAGGAATAACAGTAATTATGGAGATTTATATTCCCTTGTGAGGGCTGCAGCCTGGCTTACAGGCTCAGGTACAGAAATGTTAGCTCGAAACAGTCTGCTCCTCAGGCTGAGGATGCTTTCAAGGCCATTGGGAGAAAGTGAAAACCCATTGCGCGGTGCTGTGGTTGGGGGAAGAAAGATGATTTGGTTCATAGATCACCTATTACAGTTGATTTTATAACTTTCATGCTTTCTTCTTAGAAGAACACTTATGGGAGAAGGCTGTCCTTATATCTTTGCTTGTATAACTGCAAAATAGCACAGCCACTAATGGGCGTTCTCCAGGGGCACGCGAGCATGGGGAAGAGTGCAGAAGAGCTGCTCACTGCCACTCTGTATTTTAAAGGTTTTCGTACTCTTTCTTCTTCTTACATTAAATTTTTCACCTCAAGGAGAAATCTGATGGAAAATTCTTCCTGCTGGAATCCATCAAGCACAAGGGACAGCAGCCCCACAACAGACCTCACTCCTGGCTATTATTTCCATTTTGTGTGTCAAAACCCAAGCCCAGAGGCATTCGTTTTCCAGCTCAACGCATGCAACTACCAGAGCCAAAAGCATCACCTTCCTGCCATGTCTGCCATCCTGCTGTCTGAACCACCCGAGCATCTCCTCAACCTCAGCTCTCTCCTTCTCTGGGCAGACAGATCAGGATGAGCTCAGCGAGGGAGCAGAGCCTGTCTGGCTCTTTCCTATGGTGCTGCTGTAATAATTTCCACTGAATGTCCTCTGTGAAAATAGAAGGAAAAAAAAAAAAAAAAGAAGAAGATACCTAAAGCATTATTTTCAAAAATAAAATAATGAGCCCCAGGGGAACATATGAAACATACGACACCACCGCCTCCCTCCTCCTGCTCTGTCTGTGCTGTCATGTACAAGCGTACGCTGCCTTGTGGGAGGGCCTCTGTGAGGAATTTGCCACAGGGGTTGGTAAAAGCCAAACTCGTTCTTCATGCAGCTCTGCAACCCTCTGCTCCACCGGCGTGTGGCGATGCCTCCGTGTGGCTCCGCTCAGACCGACGGCAGGATGGCGGACGCTCCGGTCGCGGCCGCGCTGCGATTTTTTGCCGTTCTCTAACCTTTCTCACCACCTATCTGTTTATTAGGTCTTTACAGCGCTTGCGGGTTTCTGTAAAATTGCAAAACAACAAATGTCCCCTGGTTCGCAGGAAGCCCTACAAAACCACACCAGCAGCCTGACGGTGCGACTGAAGCGCGGTGACTCCGTGCCCTGCCCCTTCCTCCCAGCCCAGACAGGCGCACGGCTCCTTCACCCATCGGCAGTGGGCCGGCACCGGCAGTTGCCCTCCAGGTCTCACTGCCCTGCAAATTTCACGCTGAAGAGCACTTTTGGGTTGTCCTTGTTCTTCTGCATTGGCTGAGCCTTCAGGCTGCTCCTCCATACATCCGGGCTCTGCCCAGACGTTCCAGTGCCCCCTTAGCAAAAGATGAGTCACTGGGGAGAGACAGCATCTTCCAGGGTGTTCATCACCTATTCCTCACCTGTTCCACCCCTTCTGAAAAGTCCTATTTCTCACTCACTGTTACAAGGTAAAGAGTGTGATGTGAAGACAAGTCCTGTAGCAGATGTCTGTAAGGGCTGTCAGACTCTGGCGGAGTGGAATGGCCTGAAAGGAGACCTTGCAGAGGGGACAGTAGAGAGAGGGTTAGGGGATGCAATGGGTTCTGGGCTTCGCCGTCATCCCAAAAAGGGGAAGTGTGAAAGGGCAGTGTGAAACATCGAATGGATGAAGTGGGGCAGGGACGGATCCAGTTCTTTAAATAGAATCATAGATTTGTGGAGTCATAGAATCTAGAATCATGGAATCTAGAATCATAGAAGAGCCCAGGTTGGAAGGGCCATTGAAAGATCATAAGGTCCATCCTTTTGTGGGAAAAAAAAGACTAGATGAGCTTGTCTGGCCTCTAGATAATCTATATCTAGATGAGTATATCAAGACAAAGCCTCTCCTGATACAACTTCTGCTCATTGCCTCTTGTCTTTTCCACGTGGGTCCTTGTGTAGAAAGAGCTTCCATCCTCTTTGTAGACCAGATTTAAGTACTGGAATACTGTGATGAGGTGCCCACCCTGAGCCTTCTCTTTTTTGGAGTGTAAAGACTTCATGGCCCTCCTTGGACCCTCTGCAGTCAAGTCTAAGAGTCACTCCAGGAAAATAAGTCCTTCAGAACAAAAAGTGAATGAAAAGCACATTTGCTTTATATATTGCACAGTTAGATTATGGATCTCATTGGCCTCAAATAGGAATCAGATAACTCAGATGAATGGCCACTATATCTTGTCTGTTGCTTATACTCTCTCCCAAAGTATGTGATGACTGCGATTGCAGATGGTGAATTGAGCTAGATGAATATTTGGTCTGACTGTCAAGAGCCACTTAAAAAAGCATTAACAGAGGTCACCACCCGCTGTCTTTAGCCACTGTAATGAGTCAGAGCACTGTACTCAATCTGTGTCTACTTGCTCAAAAATATGTGATGTACACATAGGTGACATTTTCAAGTTCCTATTGTTGCTGCTGTTTCTGGGGTAAAAATAAAATTAATTACAGCTTCCTCCTTATCCACCTAATACTGAAAGGATTGTTGGTCTCTGGCGAGGGCCGGGTCAGGCTGAATTCACACTTATTTAATAGGTGCTCTCTTGCTAAAATGAATCCCACAGAGGGGATTTTAACTTGCAGTTAATTGCAGGAGATTATTATCAGATATTTTCCTACTCTTTCATTCTGCTTATGCTATTAGGATTTGTGCATACTATTTAATAATAATTTATTGAGGATGGGAAAGCGTTGCTCAAGTCTGTGCTCTGAATTAGTCAGAGAGGGAGATCATATCTACAGACGTTTACAGTACTCATTAGTATCTTCATCACCAAGTTAATGAGTGAGGAGAAATGCTTCGATCGCCCACCTCAAGCTTTGGCAAGAGCCAAGCCTGTCAGAGGCGTCAAAGAAATTCACCTCAACTCTGCTCATAACCCTATTTTATCCTGCTTAATTCCAATGCTTCCAGAGGTTTTCAGCACTTTGTGGTTTCACCAAAACCATTCAGCAAAATTCAACTCAAATTCATGAACTGACTCGGCCGGCCCGGAAGCGCCTTTTCCAATGAACTGATGATTCACTGACCCGTCTTCTCCCAGCTTCAGAGCCGCAGCATTTAATGCAAGCTCTTTGCTCAGAGCGATGACTACCACAACCGATTCCACCGTAGGAGTGCTGAAAGCACAGGAGTGGGCTGAGCAGCCTCTAGGACTATCTTCTTGTGGTAACCGAACACTCACAGCACCTCCTCCACTACCTCCTTTCAATTAATCTAACAGATTCATTGCCATCCAGCCACTGCTGGGTGCCAGGGTTCGAACCACCAGCCCTCACAGTCTCCTTATGATTGAGATGTGCTTTGATTTGTGGGTCCATCACATGAGCTGTCATTTTGCTTTCTGCCTGTCTAGTTTCCCTTCCTTTACACTGCACAGTCAGCTGTAGTTCGGGCTAAATATTCAGATTTTGACATTATATAGAAAGGGAGGAAAAAATTCTCCTCTGCGGCCTACAGAAATTTCTTGTTTGCACAGAGGAGCTGTTACAGCCAGCTCAGGGCACACAGCCTTGGCAGCCCCACCACACTGCCTTCATCCCCAATCTCTGCTCCCCCTCCCCACTGTACATGTGAATGTCCTGCCTGGCTCCAGACCACAGCTGTATGATTTCTTCATCAGTGGTTTACCCACCTTGAGGCTCAGGTCAGGCACCCCATAGGCGCAGCTCCCCCCTCCAATTCTCTGCCACTCCCACGTGTTGCATCACATAGGAAAGAAGGCAATCTCTTGCTAACAAGGCTGCCTCATCCTGTGATGCTTTAACACAGCCACCAACAGTGCAGTGTGTGTCTGTACAGTGGATATTCACGGCCTTCTGGTGGCCCTACACTTAATTTCCAATGAATCCCAGTGCATTTGATAATGTTACCGTATGAGATTTGGTGGCAGCAGAATTGAGAAGCCCCATTCCCAGACACTCAGACACCCAGAATCTTTCAGGCACCCAACCCCTCACTTACAGCTTCAGCTCCTTACTTCTCCAGCTCTTCACAGCTCTGCCCGTACCCCGCCTGCTTTGCCTGGTGGTGGTCCCACAGTACCCTCCCCATGTCTTCGTGCACTGTCAGCTGATCCTTATTACACTGAGGTGTGGAAACGTGTCACGAAGCAAAAGTCCCTTTCTTCACCACCAAAATGTAGCAAATGGAGATCAAAGGGCTTAATTTTTCCCGTGGTTTCAAGCTGAATAAATACACAGAATAAATAAAATAGTATCAAGATTTCCAAAACAACTTATTATTTTTCTAGAAAAATGAAATCATTCTATTCCCCAAATGCTGAAATGATATTTTCAAGCTTATTAAAATTTAAAGTTTTTTTTTTTTTGATGTTCTGAAAAGTTCTATCAGAACGGCCACTTTTCTGTAAGAGGGTTTTGTTTTCAATGAAACAGCATTCTTTAATGGTGGGGAATCCACCATTCCCAACTAATTCTATCTGCTTTGGGCTGAGACTGAGAGCAGTCCCAGTGTGCAGTATGACTGTCACAGGTCACATCCTTCAGGCAACAGTAACCCCGACACTCAGAGTCACCATGAAGGCCACTCTAAAAAAGCACTCTAAACCTTGTACTGGCTGGTTACCTCCACAGTAAGCCCCAAATACGCCATGGCACCATGACCCTTCCATGGGATTAAGTTTCATCTTGGGTTTGGTGACCCTAGTGGCACTTATCTACTGGATATTGCTTGCTGGAACTCTGTGCCACATCTGGAGCCCATCTGTACATGCAGAAATGCCTCTGGGTGCTTCAGGAGCACCACCTCCGGAGGCCTTGCTCATGCCATCCATCCTTGTCCTCTCCTCATGCGCTGGCACTGATGGGCTTTACTGCCCAACACTGGGTGTGCTTCGGGCAAGCAAGGACAATTCACACACTTCAGGCTGGAAGATAGAGTCTTAACAACATGATATAAACCAAGCTCAGTGCTTTAGCTTCCTATCAGACTTTGTATTGCCTGTTTAGTCTGCACATTCACGTAACTGTCTTGTAATATGCTTGTACAGCAACCAATACTGCGTTTTTCCATTGCTGGCTTTTACCACAGGACAAACAGGGCTTTGCTGAGGCTAAAAAAATATATTTTTATACGAGTGCAGCGATAGCTCGGTTCAGCTGCTTACCGAAGCTTTTATGTCTCGTTGCTATTTTTAAGACTGTGCGGTCTTTTGTGTCTCTGTTTGTCTTTTGGCAAGAAAAATGCATGTAGCAGTATAGATCGCATCGCAAAGCAGCAGCAATCACAGCTACAGATTAGTGGTTGGGCTGCGCTGTCTCCCCTTCCTCGGAGATGTGCCTGGGTGAATGACCTATATTTGGTTTGTGGCTACCCCATAACTGATACGTCTTCATATTATTCTTCATGTTGACTAATAATAACAACAACAACCTCTTTGTGAGCTGTTTACCACCCACTTGTATCTATCCCCGAAAAAACCCAGAGGAAATAACATGAGGTAACATTCTGCTTCTATTTATAATCAGAAGAAAAAAATGATTCCCAGTAATAAAGCAAATAGATGTTTATCTGCTGTGACAGAAATGTTGAGTCGAGTTTTTGAAATTCCAAACTTGAAGTTTCCTTTGCTTGTGTCAAAGCTGTTTCATCTTCTCTCGCAGCCTACACCTCCACCTCCTCTTTCTCACTGTCCTCACCCGACTCCTTCCCTCATTCCCTGGCTTTCCTGGCTGATCAGACACCCAGGCCATCGGGTGTCAGGCACTCCCCACAGCCCTGGTCTGTGATGTCGTATCTCCAAACTGGTTGAGGTCATGGTTGAAAATCCACGGCACCTGGCAAAAGCTTCAGAAAGACACTCCGTTAGTTGCTTCTCCAGCCCCTGCCTCAGATCTCCTGTCTGTAAAACAGCAGAAACTAGGTAGACCTTTCTTGTAAAAAGAGCTGTGGGGAGGAAAATGCTGAAGACAGTCATACTGCAACTGGCCAAAGGCATTAGCGTGCCCTGCTCAGTGCTAGGTTCAAACATGTCACTTTGCAGCACAAGCAGACAAGTTCAGAGCAAGCACCACGGACTCCTCACAGAGCAGTCATTGCCTCTCTTCCTAACCTCTTCCCTTATGCTTTTGGCCTGTGAAACTTAAGGCAAAATCATCACCATCTCACTTGAAATCTTCAAGAGAAGAGTAGATGTGGCACTGAGTGACATGGTGTAGAGGGTTGACAAGCGTGGGGTGATGGCTGGACTAGGTGATCCTAGTGGTCCTTCCAACCTTAATCATAGGATCGTAGAATCCTTGGAGTTGGAAGGGACCTCTGAAGGCCATCTAGTCCAACTCCCTTGCAATGATTCTACAGTTCTATGATTCTATGATTCTTCTCTTTCAAGGGATGCTGACAGATGGTGAGGCCATTTGTTGGACCGGGGCAGTGTGCTGCTTTCTTCTCTGTGCTGCACGGGAAAGTGGGACGTGGGGAGGGATGTGGCCCTGGACACACATCAAGGCCACAGCACAGCCCAGATGTGGAACCAACTTGCCTTTCAATCTGAGTTTTACTCATTGGCCAACCACCTCCAGAAAATGGCTAAACCAAAACAAAACAAATCAACTTGTCAAGACACATCCTGAAACTACCTAATTACACTTGCAGTGGCCGCAGAGGTACAGGATATTTTTACATTTTTGTGGGTGTCTCTAACTTTCAATTGTTTGCTCTGCTTTTTTTTTTTCACTCGAAGCACCGTTTGAAGTTGCAGTTTCCCATCCTTCATGTTCTGAGAAAAATCCTCTGTTACAGATCTTTCCTGCTAAATAGTTGTACTGGCATGTGAGAAAACGATTCAGCATCTAGAAAAAGCCCTTATGTGCAGAAATCTGAGCAATTTGTTCTACTTTTTAAATCAGACTGAGGGATGAAGATAATTGGGGTCCATGTGAATTTAAGTTGAGAAAATGAAGATTTTTACCAGTAGAAGTGATAGTTAATAGATGAGGTGAATGAGCCCCAGGGCTTTCCTCTTTTATATCTTCCTGTCTGTCTGACTCTGTTTCTTCCATAGAAGTGAGAAACAAATCCATGAGGCTGATGTTAATTAAACATTGGCATGACTCCTTGAAGGAAATGGCAAGTCCGTCATGACTGGAAGACTTTGAAATGAAGGCTAGCTGTCTTTTATAATGAAATCTTCAAGCCTAGTCAAGTTTCTTGGTTCAGTTGTGCTCAAAAAGATAATTTCTACGGAATTCAACAAGAGAATTAGTACTGATACATTCTGGATGACAGAATTGGTTCAGTAGGTGAGACGCAGCCTTCAGATTTAACAAAAATAAACAACCAAAAAACGTGTTTGCTTATATATCACGTAAAATGCATTATATTTCATGAAAAAATTTCTACAGTAAAAGATATGTCTCTCATTTGTGCACCCCGCAACTCACCAATATTTCCATTTATCTGCTATTTGACTTGCATAAGCTTAAGGCTGAATCTATCATTAATGTGCATAGTAATTTGAGCTACAAGCGCTTGATTAATTTGCTGGCCTCAATTAGAAGTGATTTCAGTTCTGTTCTCTACTGGAAGAAGTCACTGTTAATCAATGAGGGAGAATGCCAACAGATTCTTAGTCTTTTCCCGTTCTCTTTAAACCCTGAAATAGTCTCTACTGTAGAAAGAATAACAGATGCAGACATGCCTATGCAGTGCCACAGCACCCGTAGATATCCCACCATAAGAGTCCTTTGTTTTCCTCTGCCAGGCATGTATTCAAAGCTATACTACCAAAATCAACACAAGGACCAAAGTCAAGTCCAAAGTTCAGGAGCCAAGGAGGACCAGTCAGTTTATTTGCTCTTAAGGCAAACTGGTGTTGACATGATGCAGAGAAATGTCTCTTTGCAACCAGACGTTGGCTGTTAGAAAAGACATGCATTTTCAATCATTTTATTCTCAGAAGACAAAAGGGCAGAGATAGCAATTCAAAGTGCTTTGGGACGTTAAGATTCATAATTTTTTTTTTCTGACTCCATGAAAATTTCATAATGAAACCCCAAAAAATGAGATGAAATATACGGTTTATTCTGGAAACCATGAGCAGTTCTGTGGTTTTGCTTGGGTTTGTACTGAAACTCGTCAAAACTAGGTAGTTTCTTCTCATTGCATCTTACCTAAAGATTTTGAATTCATTCATACCTGAAACTGAGAGTGAAATTCAGGGGGCATGAACCCATGTAGGGAAAAAGGGTTTGCATGAAACCGCAGGTCAGGTTTGCACCACTTTGAGTTGCATCGTGTTTGCTGCTGACTCACTGAACCATGGCTGGTGCTTGGTGGACTCCATGACTCTTTGGCTACTTGGGAATTGTCAGGCTGCTGTGAAAAAACACCTACCTGTGTGCTACTGTTCAAGGCAGCACCTTCACATGCATGGCTGACGCACTGGAACAGGTTGCCCAAGGAGGCTGTGGATGCCACATCCCTGGAGGCATTCAAGGCCAGGCTGGATGTGGCTCTGGGCAGCCTGGTCTGCTGGTTGGCGACCCTGCACAAAGCAGGGGGTTGAAACTGGATGAGCATTGTGGTCCTTTTCAACACAGGCCATTCTACGATGATTCTACGATGATTCTATGATGATTCCACCCGTTGTGTTTTATCAGCTGGATACCCTTGTGTTGGCTGACAGACCTCTGCTGTAGAAAAATCTGGGGAAAAAATATGGAGAATTGGTATTGGCAGAAAAACCCATGTTTGGTACAGCACTTCTTGTGGATGGGTTATCCTCATTGTCCTTGGGACGTCTCAGTGTCCAGCTCTTCTGAGAGGGTGAAAAACTTGCTTTCCCTGTGGAGCAGAGGCATTACTGTGTGCCATTTGCATAAAGACATCAAAGAAAAATAAAGCAACCAAATTTCATGAAAAAAAATAATATTGAGAACAGACAGACAAGATTAAAATTTTCAGCCTAAGCCTGCATAAATTGAGACTGACATTGCTAAGGTTCCTGGGTGATATTAATTCAAAGGAAGCTCAAGTAGAAATGATCTGAATATCAAAGGGAATGCACAGAGCTTTTGTATGCGGTGATTGGAATCAGAGACAGAAATACCAAATTTTATTCCAAAGAGGGCAGAAAGAACAGGATCCACGTTGGTGATGTCCTTCTTGTGAATAAGAAATACGGCTTTGATAAAAGCTTTGGGCGTTTTTAGGGTAACTGTTCTTGTGAGAATACTGTCAGTATTTTGCCTGATATTTACCTTTTTAGGTGCAGAAAAGGACAGTAGTCAAGGCTATAGCCTATTTGATTTTGCTTTTTCATCCTCCTGTGACTCACAAATCGGCTTTATTTCTTTTTTACCGTCAGTTTTTTTGTGCAGCTTTGAACACATCACTTAAGCTACAGCTGAGGTGCCCTGGGCTGCAGCTCTACTGTGTGTGCTCAAATTCCTGAGCCACGTCATGTCAATGCCATAAAGGCTCTTCAGCGAGCTCCGGCTGTCAGAGGTTTTAAGTCAGAATGAGCGTGGGCTTGTGGGAGTCTGCTTTAAGCATGAGCTGTAAGGACAATCCCACCTCAGACCAGGAGGTGACCTGAGAGAGCTCCATCACAAACACTGGAGTGGAGTAGCAGCTTTTGCAATCCCATTATAGGGATGGGAAAAATAAACAGCTTCCCCAGCTCTTCTTTGAGAGGAAGAGTGATGGTGCTTCATTATTTTGAGGAGGGTGAACTCATGAAATCTTTCAGCTTGCCAGACTTACAGATATATTTTCACGCTGCGTTTGTGCTCTTGCTGTGATGCATGGACCGTTCTTCAAGCTAAATGTGACTTTGACTTTTCCCTTGTTCACATATTATTTCCCAATAGGGCTTAATGTACAAATGCCACGCTGAACGGGTTATGTGTATTTCCCTTTTTATAAGACAAAGGGAGATTTATTAGCCGACAAAGACCAACTTCCAGCCGTTCTTTATTTCTAATTTGCATACATTCCGCCGCCAGCTGAATTCAGGTGTGATGCAGTTCTGCCCTTCTAGCAGAGATCAGCCAGAGAGGATTCGGTCCCCAGAAAGGTTTTATTATTTTCCATCTGACCTCCAAATCACTCCTCTCTCTCCTCAATCAAAAGCCTTCAGAGCACTCCCCATGTGCAAGGAACACAAATAACAGGTTTTGACATAACTGAGACCAACAATTCTCTACTTCAGGACCCCACTTCTTACCATAGGCAATTACTAAAATTTCATGTTCTGAAATATAGCTCTGTAGCACAGTGCTGGGTTCCATTTTTGGATATGCTGCTTGAATCACACAGAAATGGCCTGTTTTCTAAGATGTGATGGGCACCCGGATGGACATAAAGATTCCTCCCGTGTTATTTCACTGAATTTCAGGTATGCAAAATCTCCAAACAGGTCTCAAAAACATCAAAAAAAACCCACATTCTAAATAAAATTGCGTTTTTTATTTAACAATGTTTCAAGTTACCCTATTTCTTATAGCTTTGTGACTCACGTATTTCTTTCTTCATCTCACTCCCAAGTCATTAATCAGAAATCAGAGAGACTTAGTACCCAGGAAAGAGCATTTCTGTTGACTCATCACAGCAAATGCTGCTGAAAGATAGCAAGGATTTTCCAGAAAAGTTGGGCAGATCCTTCTCTGGGCTGGGAGCTTCATGGGAACAACTGGTACTGCATGGGCTTCCTGGGACTCCAGTTGAGCAAATGCACCCTCTGACAAATCTGTGGAAGTTACTGCATTTTTACAACTGCTCCATTTGTACTGCTGTATTATTGCATTTTATTATCAGTCTGAATGACTCTGCTTCCTACCTGCGCTTCCAGGGAGATGGATGTCACGTATCACCCCCAGTATAAGAAGATGTCTTTCCCTCTGTAGCCAATTTTCAGCTAATTTAATTTACCTCTTTTTCTATTGCCTTACAAGGCTGAGTGATATAATTCTTTTGAACAAGGAAAACAGTTGCACAGCATGAATAAACACTGCTTAGCTTCCCGAGGAGGTAATAGTGTGCAATAGCAGCTCTAACCTGTCTTTTTCTCTCTTACTTTCCTCCTGTCTGGTGTCTATTTTTATTCAGTAATTTTACTGGAGAAGCAAAATGAGAAAAGAACATTGCTATTCTTGGAAACCTTCCAACGTGTTGCAAGAGCAGAAGAAGGCCTGGATGAGAGACATGCAGAGCCTTCCTCGGAAGACTGCCTTAGAGCAACTGCCAACAATATCATCACAGCAGTGTTGGGAGTGTGATGCTGGAGTGTCATTTACTTCGTGCTGGGACCTACCTTGGATCAGGAGGAAACGAATAGGCACAGCTTCTAATAAGTGTTATATAAAAGAAATCTTTGTCACAGCCAAATTGCTGATTTTCAGTGGGAATTCCATAATAACCATCCCACCCAACAGGAAAAGCTCCCTACCACGCATCAGTAAAGGCAAGGCAAGGTGGATGAGACCTCTTTGATCCATGGTTGCAAGCTCGTGTGCCACTCCCATGGGATCCAATGCTGCAGTGTTTTTGGCTCCTGCTCAGCAGGAGGACCCTGCCCCATCTCCTTCACTTGGGCTGAGGCGTTGGGGACAAACACAACAGCAAAGCACAACATTCAGTGGTGTGATTCATCAGAGGAAATTCAAAAACCTATGATTCATACCCTGAGTGCCAGTGATGTTTTGCACTAACCTCAGTTTACTGAGGTTGCATTTCCATTTCAAGTGATTTACAAAGCATCCGCATGTGCACTTGGGTGCAGTTCAGCCTCTTTGAAGGCAGGAGCCTGTCCGCCCCACATTTGCTGCCTGAGACCCTTAATTGGGGCACAGCTAGGAAGCATTCACAGTAATTAACGATCCATTGTGGTGAATATTCTCTGAGCTCTCTTAAGTCTTGAAAAGCTCAGGACAGGGCGCTGGTATCAAACTGTACGGATGTAAACGTGAATGATGGTTTGATAAGAAACAGACGCTGCCCCCACTGAGGATAAAAACAGAAACTCCCAAAGGCATCTGTTCTATTCACACCTCTGGATTTCAGTGTCGCTGGGGCACATGTCTCTGAAGAACTGGCCTTTAATGTCTGCCAGAAGGGTTTTCAGTTCTCACAGACTTCAAACAAAGGTGAATTTCCGTTGACCACATGGATGTTCTTTCAGTTCTCAGCAGTTTGGTTCCTTTCAGCGAAGAGGAGATAACTAAATATTAATAAGGGGATGGGATATTTTGTACTTTTCTGCTAACAACACTCACTTGAAAACTCTACCAAGAAATCATTAGAACTACTGGTTTTGTGGTTCATCTGTTTTGTCCCTCTCTGTCCTTTTAAGCAAAGCTCTCTGTTGCAGAGGATGCAGCAGGTGCATCATATTAAGAACCAGTGCTATCTGGCCTCTCAACCAGGGCTTGTGAGAATGGATGCAGCCCTGGTGAGAAGGCATAAAAGCAGTGACCTCAGCTCTGGAAAAGAAGCATAATCAGGCAGGTAGTATGGTAACCCTATAGAAAAATGTTGGATGTAAAGGGTAACAGAGCATTGTACTGAAGTTATGTTTGAAAGTGCATCACCACCAGCTTGACAGGGAGGTGAGGTGGTTATTTACTGCCTAAGACAGAACTGCAGGAGGAGAAGCACTCATTCATCCTGCATTCTTGTCCTGCTTGAAAATCACCATCTGCCTTAGCAGCACACCTGCCTCAGCTGAGCAGCATTTCCCTTCTGAATTTCAAGGTATTTCACCCTCCTCAGTGAAAGATGGGACTAATCTATTCATCCTGCTGTTACTTGGGGCAGTCTTAGGTGTTTCCTGCCTTAGTAACCTCTACTGTACAATGCTGATGCTCTGTGTCTCCTATATATATATATATATA